>CM067512.1:31370583-31736298 GCA_034509495.1 Acestrorhynchus altus
ATTGTTGATTATTATTCTTTATTTACTTTTTTGTTATTATTAATAATCCTGGAGGGAAAATGTTTAAATGTGCAAACTAATGAGGGAATTGTGTGTTTCAGAACCTGACGAGGCTCTATCTGGATAAAGCAACGCTGGTGTGGAACGGCAATGCTGTTTCTGGTCAGGACGCTTTGGGAGAGTTTTTTGAGTCACTTCCATCAAGTGAATTTCAAGTGCACACTCTTGACTGTCAACCTGTACATGGTATGTGTTTGAGCGCAGTCTGTTCTTGATAATCTGACTGGCTCTATCACTTCCAGTTTTTCTTTTCCTGCTTGGCATTTGTTTTATGTGTGTTTATATTTATATTTATGGTATTTAGCAGATGCCCTTTTCCAGGTGCCATCCTTAGCTAGTAGACGAGGCTAGAATCTAGAAATATCTTTATGGAGTTATATACTCCTGAAACGGATGGTCTTCAGTGTGAGTTTGAAGACAGTGAGGGACTCACTGTTCGGACCTCCAGGGGAAGTTCATTCCACCATTTTGGTGCCAGAACAGAAAAGAGTCTGGATGCAGAATGGTGAGATCAGGATGAGGATCGGTGGTTCCAAGAATGAACAGTAGTTCAGTCTTGCTGGGGTTGAGTTTGAGGTGATGGGCTGCCATCTGTGATGAGACATCAGAGAAGCAAGCTGAGATACAGGGTGAATTGTGTGTCATCTGCATAGCAGTGGTCAGTAAAACCACGAGAAGATATTACTTTACCAAGAGAAGTAGTGTAGAGAGAAGAGGACCGAGGACTGAGCCTTGTGGAACACCGATGGAGAATCTGCGTGGAGCTGATGTGGCTCCTTGCCATGTGACCTGGTAAAAAATGCACTTCCAGGTATGACGCAAACCATCTCAATGCAGAACTGGTGATTCCAAGTCTACCAAGGACTGACAGGAGGTTCCTGTGGTCTACTGTGTCAAAGGCTGCAGAGAGGTCAAGGGGAATTACGACAAATGAGAGTTTGGCTGATCTTGCAGCATGGAGTTTCTCAGTGACAGGAATGAGAGCAGTCTCTGTTGAGTGTGTTGGTTTGGATCCTGTAACTCGGAATTGCAGTCATTGAGTCATCTTCTATGACCAATCCCACGTCACCGAAGATGACTTGCTGCCATTCTGAAAGCCTGATGTCATGGGGTGAGATGCATTTTTGTACGATGCCAGAACTGAGTGAGAACATTCAAGCTGCATGGGAAGGATCATCACAGGACACCATTAGGAACCTCTACAACTCCATGCAGAGACGTCTGGCATGTTGAGTTAAATCTGACGCCGTACTGAGAGACACCACTTCTGACCACAGGAGGACGGGTTCCTCTGAAGGTTTCTTCTTCCTACTCTGAGGGAGTTTATCCTGCCACTGGTTGCCCACTGGCTGCTCATTTGAGGCTTGGACCTGAACTTCTGTAACGCTGCTTTGTGACTCCTTGTTGTAAAAAGCGCTTTATAAATAAACTTTGACTGATTGTATGCATAGATAACATTTTGACTGTTTTTATCAATATTTATTAATCGCAATTACATTCTTCCATGTTTTTAGCACCAAAAGGAAGTGATTTGCAATCCCACACTTCCTTTTGGGTAAAACTAAGTTATCTATTATTTAGTTGGTTCAGTTCAGAGAGACGACTGACATTTTGTTGAAATATAATGAATTTTATATTTGTACTGTAATTTGATTTAATGGTTGAAGACAGTTTGTTGATAGAACTACTAAATATTCCAGTGTACAAGATATGGCTCTGAGCTATGAAGCACACATTATGAAGTTTGGGGTTTTTAAAATCTGACTTTAAGTACGTCTCATCTAGAAGGATGAACTGTGCCTAAAATTTTCTTTCTTTGAACAGAACAAGCAACTCAAGGCCAGACGACATTGCTGGTGGTTACTGCAGGCTCGGTTAAGTTTGATGGAAACAAACAGAGATACTTCAACCAGAATTTCCTATTAACTGCCCAGCCGTCCCCGCACAGCGACCAGCCTGTCTGGAAGATTGCAAGTGACTGTTTTCGCTTCCAAGACTGGGCAAGCTGATCACTTCTCACCAATTCCCATGTTCCTTTTGGAGCAAACAGCAAGGATTTCACAAAGTGGCCACTGTGGAAGGATCAAGTAACTTAATATTTTTTTTACCTCCAGAATCGAAATGAAACGACCGTTTCATGCTTGCATCCCTGTTGTAAATAAATAATTTGTTAGACCAAAAAGTCAGAGTTTGCAGAGTAGAAAACAGTTTTAATTATCACAACGTATATTACATATAGTGTGTGATGCACAAAACTGATTAAATAAAAGCCTCATGAAACATTCTACAAGCAAAATGTGCAGTTTCTCGAGTGTTCACATTTGACAAGAGTCCATATTGTAGATTTGGGTTGGGACCCAGAGGACTGAAATATGAAATCGATCATATTTTTTCCACGAGGGAGAACGCTAATCCCAATCCAATTCAAATGCCTCTTTGTTGGTTCAATGGCTGGTAATTAAATAATGGCTACGTCCCTGACAAATAAAATGACAAAGAAAACAGTGCAAATAAACAATACTCTAGCCTCAAAGCTGAAATATTTGGAATGGAATATTTGGCAAAGACGTGTTTGGTGCTGAGGTGGTAATGTTAATTCCTTCAACGTGAAATGATTGTTTTCTGAGGCTGCAAGGTGAAAACAAAAAAAAAAAACCACAAACTAAATCTGAGAATGAAATAAATTATAGTGCAAACGAAAACAAGCAGAGCACTCTAAAATGGCAAAATGATGAATGGCAGTATTTTAACACAGGTTCCATTGCGTAAGTGTACGTTCACACAGCAGTTAAAATAAATTTAGATCGGAATTCCGTGAGACGTATACGTTAATCCAGCTCCCCTTATAAATGAGTGTGGAGGAGGGAAAATGGATAACGGCAGTGAGGGAGGTTCAGTGGCAGGATAGTGAGGGAATGTCGTGATGAACACAGTGGCAGTTGGGTGTGGCTGCGGCGTCGAAGGGAAAATCGAAGTTTGAATAAACCAAGATGCGGCACAATTAAAGCATTCTCTGTGATCAGCCTAGCTCTCAGCCACTGTGATGCTGGTGAAAAAGCATTCACATTTAAATTTGCTATCTATTGCTCATTCCCACATTGTTGGGGACTTTGCGGAAACGATATATTGTGCAGTCCTAGTGAACAACCTGGAATTAAAGACTGGATTTGGACCATCTGTTGTGTGAACGTAGTCTTATTGAGAAAGTTCTGGTGAGGCTATGGATTAGTTGGATACAGTAATACAGTTGATAAACTGTACATGTAGGCAGCATATGAGCTCTAGAACATACTGACTAATGTGCTCTATAACCCGCAGCAGTGGTATTGACTACAGTGAGCGATTTCAACTTCAGTATTTGCTTTAAATGGATGAAAGTTAGCCATTTGTCTTTTCCCTTCACTGAGTTTATCACTGATTGCTCTTCTACTCTTCTACACATGTTGGCGCAACCCATACAAAGCCAACCGTCCTACAGTCCTGAGTCCTTCCAACACAACTACCTAATAAATTAACAAAATAATAACAATGGAAAACAATTCATTTACAACTCGATGCATGAAATAAACATTGAAACACACTAGAAATAAAATGAAAGACGTGGGTCATGAAGCCATTGTAAAACCATGATCTCGGAATGCGTTACACAAATGTCACTGAATGTGCGCTTTCTCTAATTTAACTAACGGTAGGGCATCAACATTGAAAAAGAGACCACTCAGAAGGCACAAAAATCACCAATACATTGCTCGCTTGCCTCTGCGAGGAAGCGCAGCCTGGAAATACAGGGACAGCCTCATCTGCCGATCGGCTTTGGCCTTCAATCTCTAAGCAAACCAAGCCATCACTAGGATTCATTTCTAATGAAGGTATTACAAAGATGAAAATACGACAGTTCACACAGTTTACAAAAATACAAATAGCTGAAGGTGATGGCAGTTTAACGCTGTTATAGAGCTGAAATTCTTTTGCAAAGGCAGGAGGTTTCCTTTTGCTAGAAGGTGAAAAAAAAAAGGGCACCGCCTGTTGTGTCCGCGTGAATCTAATCCCTTCGCAAGTGTCCGATGCCACTCCGTTAAAACCTCCACAGTAAACTATTCCACAGCAAAGAGACTGTAAATCTCAGACTGGACTAACCTATACAAACTTTACATTATCCACAGTAGTTTAACCAATATTATACAAAACAACAGCACAGTAGGTCTTCAATACATGTGTACGTGTGTGTGTGTGTGTCAGTGTGTACGCACCACACTAAGCAATGAGGTGTGGTCAAGTCATAGCAAAACATCTATACATATGCAGCACGATCTTAACGGCAGCAGAGCGATGGTGATGTCGTCTTTGGCTACGATAGTGCTTCTATTTGCGGCCATACATTCGCTCGATGTCGTGGAGATAGTGGTTTTTCAGCTCCTTCCTCTTCAGTTTAAACGCGTCCGTGACCAGACCGGTTTCGGGGGTCCAAGGCTCGGGGCTCAAGTGAACCTTCACTGGGATCTCAAAGCGCTGCAGTTTGACTGCAATTACACAAACTGAGCGTCAGTAATGGGCACACAATCAAAGAACTGTAGATGGAAGCAAACCGAACCAAAAATTGGCACCATGCGAGTTTAAGGTGGTAGTAAATTTAGGCTCCTGCAGATGGCACTACACAAGCATGATTGGACTACAATCATTGGAGTGCAATTCAATCTATGAATCTCCTGCAGGTATTTATGGCCCAATCATCCTTGTGCAGACTCATCTGCAGGAGCCTGAATTTAGCGCCACCTTAAGCACACAAGGTGGCATTTTTTTGTCCAGTGAGCTAAAATGCAAAAACACAAAATCTGGAAATATTACAAATAATATTAATATAATAGGGATTTTATTAGCACCAATATGCATGCTTAACCATTTCAAAGCTGAACTTACACTGAACTATAACTACAAGTTTAATAAACAGGGGTTCTTCAAGGGTTCTTTAGTTAAGGCAATGGTTTGTTGGTACTTTTCCAAGTTAAAAGGTTCTCCATGAGTTTTATATGGTTCTATTGTACACGGTTTTTTACTATTATTGATCAACAACCCTTTTAAGAACTATACAGGACTGCTTTTTTCTTGGATTATCCATTTTTAAGTGGACTACCCTTAAAACCATCTGAACTCATTTTACTCTAATCAACCATAACATGATGCCAGATGAGCTTCTGTATCTGACATTACATCTACAAGAAGTGTTATATAGAGTGGACAGTGGGTCCAAAACCCCCCAGAAGCACTGCTCTGTGGTGGTCCTGTGGGGTCCTGATCATTGAAGATCAGGGTGAAAGGAGGAGTCTGCAGAGAAACAGATGAACTACAGTCTGGAATTATAGAACTACAAAGTGCTCCTGTGTGGTCAGAGGAGCTGAGGAGGTGGTCATAATGTGATGATTGATCGTTGTATATGGATTATATAAAGTGCATCTTGGTTACAGTACTGGGGTTGGGGGGAAATGAGACTTACTTGTTTTTGCAACATCTTTGATCTCCCTCAACACTTCCATCTCCATAACAGGGTGGTTGCAAATGTCTTCCCAAGTGCCGTCAATGCCCTTCTGATTGGCCAAAGCAGTCAGCTTTTTTTGGTTAGGCACCACAAAACTGATCACATAGTTCTGGTCACTGTTGCGGAAAGAGAGGAGAACTTTTCAGCCACTGCAGTTCTACTGTTTATGCCCGGTTTCATTTAGTTTTCGTCTGCCAAGGTGACATTAACTCACCTGTTTGCGTATGCACAGATGTTGTCAATCAGGGAGCAGTTCTTCAATGCTGATTCCACTTTCCCCAAAGACACGTATTCTCCAGCTTGCAGTTTGACAAGGTCCTTCTTTCGATCTACAAATGAAATGAAAACCTATGTATGAATTGCTAACAGCACAAAAACCATCCTCCTACACACTCGCTCAGGCGCTCGTTCAGTCTCGTCATTTTAAGACTTGACTGCTGCAACTCCCTTCTGACTGGCCTTCCTATGGGTACCATTAGACCCTTAAACTGATCCAGAACACGGTGGCATGGATCATCTTCAATGTTCCCACGTTCAGCCATGTAACTCTGCTGCGTGCTCTTGGCCTCCTGTAGCTGAAGATTCAGAACCTTGCTGGCCTACAAACCTAAAAACGGACCACTCTCTCCGTACTTGACGGCGGTGGTCAAAACCTGATCTGTACCAAGAGCCCTTCAAGCATCAAGTACAGCTTTGGCTTGACCCACCATCCCTCGAGGTGCTTGGAAGATGAGCTTGCACTCTTTTGTCCTGGCATCAAGTGTTGGAACAAACTTCCCCTGAGGGTCTTAACAGCTGATTCATTTGCTGTCTTCAAATGCAGACTGAGGACCATCTCTTTCAGGAGCATTTAACCCGTTAAAGGCTTTAAATTATACTAATCTGTTCAGCATTAGGTTTCAAGGTGTCCATTCTGATGCCTGTATTTGGCAGCATCTATGCTTAAGGCATCTCTGGACTCTGGAGCACAGCAAAGCCCTTTTGTTCGCCAAATGCCATAAATGTAAATGAATGTCCATTTTTAGCCTCTACTACTTTTCATTCATCATTAGCATCCATAACATTTCTGGGAAAGAATCATTTGAATAATCATCATCTGCGGTTGGTTCACACACATACCCACAATCTGGAGACAACCATCAGGGTGGAACTCTCCTACGTCCCCAGTACAGAACCACTGCTGTCCATTCTCATCCACAAAGAAATCGCTACTGCAGTCAGACTTGTAGTAGCCCCTGGTCACATTGGGACCACCGATTAGGATCTCACCTCGAGGGTGAGGCTTGTCCTGCTTTGTATATCCACCTGTTGAAAAAGGATTGCACTTCATTTACAGACATGCTTTTGTTTTACACTCACTGACCAAAACAAGCACCCAGGTAGAACTGCCGCAAAACTCAGCATACGGCGTTCTCCTGCATTTATATCATATCCACTGACCTTCTGCCCAGTCTCGCAGTTTGATCTCACAGCAGATGAGAGGAGCCCCAACTCGTCCAGTACTGTAGTCTGCAACTGTATGCCAATAAGAACGGGACGTGAGGATCACCACAAGCTAAAAATAGCTTAAGTTTAAAGCAGGTGGTACTAGAGTTGTGGTCTATATCCCCAGTTCTTATACAAAATGTGTTACAATCACCCCTCACTAAAAATCAAAACCCAAACCCAAACTAGTGCTCATGATCTCCTCACCCTCTGTGATGGTTCCTGCTCCACAGGTCTCCGTCAGGCCATAGCCCTGGCCAACAGGGCAGCAGAAGCAAATGTTCATGAAGCGCTGTGTGGCAGAGGACAGAGGAGCTCCTCCTGACAGCATCATTCGTACATTTCCTCCCAGCAAAGCCCTCACCTTCTTAAAGAGCCTAGAGGCAAAACAGACACCAAAACCCATGAGCTTTGACAAAGGTGGCAGCATTAGCTCTAGGATTGAACTTGAGGTGACCGAAGTGAAACGTCAGTGTAAGGTCATACTTTGAGACCTTCATCTACTGCAATTACAGGCCAGGCTCTACTGGCTCCTTCACGGCATGAGGTTCATGGCCCTCCATACTTTCAAACTGCCACCAGTGCAGCAGCACCACTGGGCACAGAGGAAAGCACTGGTTCCCCAGCTCTGATACACCAATAACAGTCACATGTGCATCACAGTGGGAGTGATGGGGAGAGAGCACGGCCAGTTGTGCTTTCTCTGGCACTGGCTGCTGATGGCGAAGCAGAACGAGGGATTTGAACTCTCATTCCCCCAAACGCTGCTGACTTTGCACAGTTCTCGTTCTTATTTCTGCTTACATGTTGCAAAGGGGGGCATCAAAGCCTTGTTTGATCTGCTCCAGCTTGTAGTTGTAGGCCAGCTTGAACAGGGTCCTCTGCACGCAGTTCATCTCCTGCACTTTGCTCATTACATTTTTATTGATGCGATCCATTATTTCCTGGTGGATTAAAAAATATGATCATGAATGGAGGCAACACAAATTAATGTAAAATTAAACTGTTGGCGAAATCGAGGAACAAAGCGTAACTTACCGGTACAGCTGCCATCAGAGTGGGCTTCAGCACTGAGCAGTCACCCTTACTACCTTTTTTAATTTTAGTGGACTACAGTTAAAAGGAAAAGGAAAAAAAGAGCAAAGTTATTTTTGCAGAAAACATTCAAATTATAAATAAAGTTTTAGAAAGTCAATTCACAGTCAGTAGATTAACCTTTAGAAACTTTTAGAAAGAGTGTGTTATATTCAGGAGATCCTAGGATACACAAATATGTCTTCATTTGAGATGTAGAAATGAAGAGAATTTAAACACCTGAATGAATTTGCCATTTTCTGCTTACAAAATTGAATTAGAATTGATCATCTTGAGTGTTTTTAAGATGAAAATGCAAGAATTGTGATGAATTATATGTAATTTGACTCAGGGGTTTCTTATGTATGTATCAGTATTATCCCATCTCAAGACTTTTATTCTGAAATGTGAACATTAAGAAAAACAGCCCTTCTCTTCTTTCTCTGTAACCCAATATCTGGGTCACTGACATCAGCCCCGCCCCCTCTCTCTGATCAGTCAGAGTCTATATGCAGGTTGATCATCAGCCCCGCCCCCTCTCTCTGATCAGTCAGAGTCTGTATGCAGGTTGATCATCAGCCCCGCCCCTTCTCTCTAATCAGTCAGAGTCTGTATGCAGGTTGATCATCAGCCCCGCCCCCTCTCTCTGATCAGTCAGAGTCTGTATGCAGGTTGATCATGTTCACGTGGACAGATCAGTAAACATGCACTGGAAGCTGCTTTGGCCTTTGAACTGGGATTGAATTCAGTGTGGAATGAGAGACGTTTAGCTGTTTTCTGAGCTGAATTACTCTCTGACCATTCATTACTAATAATTCATCAGTGACTGTGTCTGCCATTTACTCTCATTCTAAATGATAAAGTCTAGAAAACGGCACATAACGTTCTTCACCTGATCAGAGAGTGTCTGTGGGGAGGAATAGCCAATCCTGCATCCATAAGTTACACAAGAGATCTCAGCAGTCATCTCTAGCACATGGGCCAGGGGCAAATAAGCGATATACGTGTCCTTGGGGCTGGAACAGTACAGAGGTACAGTCAAACCAAACTCATCTGACTGAATTTTAATATCAATACATGCACTATCAATGAAATGGCCTCGCATTTCATTGTCCACACTCACCCCAAGCCCGGGATCCTCTCACACTGGCCCGTCATGCCCGCAATGAGGTTGCTATGAACAATGACGACCCCTTTTGGACGGCCTGTGGAGCCACTGGTGTACATGATGACAGCAAGGTCTGATGGGATGGGTCTCACTATCTCCCTATTCACTGCAACACAAAACACACATTGTTTTCTTCTGGGGTGACAGAAAAGGGCTCGATTTACAGTCGCTTTAGCACAAATTGCTTTTCAAAGCGTATCAAAGGGTCTGAGGGTGAACCAAGCACACTGATTGGCAGAAGGGGGTGTTTCAAGTTCAGCGACTCAAAATCCGAACCCAGAATTTTGACTCGCTGGACCCGAAACATCCACCTCTGCTTATTGGATAAATAATTAAAACATAGAAAATATGTAAAACACTAAATCTAAGGCCATCGGGGTTCAGACTGCACTTACAGTTTTCAGGCTTGGCTCCCAGCTCCTTCACAGACTGCATGCTGTGGATCTGAATGGGCTCTGGATAGCCTGCAGTGCTGACGCTCTTGTTGTCCACATAGATGATGTGCTTCAGGTTGGGGATTTGGGGAAGAACACTCTGGACACAGGAAGAGTGAAATGAAATGGCGTTAGAGCAAAAAAGAAAGAAAAGAAAAGAAAAAAACGTTTAAAAGTGTAACCAAGCAGAACCCAACATGACCATGTTTTAAATGATAGAACCCTTGGGGAATTTTTTTGACATGATTATTTGCTTTATTCAAAAGTATTCATTCACACAAGCAGACCCAAGGCTACTCATATAGCCTTCAGTTGAGCTGCAAACATTAACAGAATTTAGCTTTTTGTGTGAGTTTGATTTTTTTTATAAAAAACATTGACTTTAACCATTTTCTTTTTACTTAAGTTTTTTGCTTCTAAACAGTTCATTACTCTTGTTGCAAATCATCATGTTACTGAGTAAAAAAATGAGTTTATTAAGTTGTTTGTGAAGCTTATTTTTGTTATTTTATATATTTATGAGTATTTATGAGTATTATCCTAGCCCCGCCCCCTCTTGCTGATCAGTCAGTCAGGCTCACTAGATGGCATTTAAATTGGACTTTTTTCAGATGGAAAAAAGTGGATTTTAGCTGTGTTTTCTGAAGTGAATTACTCGCACTGTGCTTGGTTGATATATCATGTCTGTACGTTACCCTGATCCTGAGTTATGAAGCCTAAAATAACAGCCCATAGTGTAAAGTGTGGGCATCGGATTTTAAGAGTTAATCTGAGAAAAACATTCCGTGCTTTGGGATATAAAACATCTCTCTACGATCTCGAAATAGATGAGGTCATCTCACCTTTAACTTAGTTTCCAGAAGTTCTGCACTAGTAACCAAGTGAGTCACACCACACTCATTCAGTCCAAAGGCCACGGCATCCTCTCCAAGAGTTGCATAAAACGTGACCACTGACACAGACACATGAAGTAAACAGATTACAACACACATCAACACAATCAATAATGGATCATTAATGATACTCTACTTATTAACTCTCCTTTTATGTTTACAATCAATTGTCCCTGCCTGGACAGGTCATCTATACAGTGTCCAAGAACATCTGATACCACAAATCATCTCTCAGTAACTTAACCTTTACTTTACTGATCATAATCATGTTATTTACAAGGTATTTACTGCTGTTTTGGATGCAAGAGCCATATATAAACGACATGGACAAAAGTATTGGGACATCAGCCCATTCATTGTTTCTTCTGAAATCAAGGGTTGTCTTGGAGTAACTGTCTCTACTGTACAGTGAAGGCTTTCTTCATGCAACATGACAGGAATGTTAGTGAGGTCAAGATGTTGGATGATCACCACCCAACTTCATCCCCAACTCCCCTGAAAGTGCTGGATGGAGCTCCATCATTCCAGAGAACCCAGTTCCACTGCTTCACAGCTCAATACTAACTAAGGCATGAACACAGTAGGTTCATCTGCTCCAGAGAGTCATATTCTACAGGCAGTACAGGAGCACATTGTAGTTCTATAATTACCGACTGTATAATTACAGGTATTATGTGGGTGGTGGGTCATTCTCAGCACTGCAGTCGCACTGACACTTCTGTCTCTGACTTTACATCTACAAGGTGGAGCAGCTAGGTTGGAGTGTCTAATAGTGGACAGTGGGTAGACACAATGTTTAAAGACTCCAGCACCACCGCTGCGTCTGATCCATTCATACCAGGACAACACACCACCACCATGTCAGTGTGACTGCAGTGCTGAGAATGACCCACCACCCACATAATAGCTGCTCTGTGGTGGTACTGTGGGGTCCTGATCATATGAACAGATGAACTACAGTCAGGAATTATAGAACTACAAAGTGCTCTTGTGTGGTCAGAGGAGCTGATAAAATGGTAAAAGTCCATCAAAACACAGGAAAAATAAAATAACCTACATGGAAAATTTCGCCTGAAGCAAGACTGAGCTGTGATCATCCACTCAGCCCGGGTCTCACAGAAAATAGCGATGGTGTTCCTCGGCTGCTGGCCCAGTGCAGCCAGGCCACTTCCAAACAGATTCACTTCAACGTCCATCTCCTCATATGTAATCCACTTGTAATCACCCAGAATCAACTACAAGGGAAAAATTTTGTTAGTGAAACACACATTACTGTCACCTTCCTGACACCTATAGCAGCCGTCTGGAAGTCTTGAAGCTGTGTTTTAATCAGATGAGCAGATGATAAGACATGCATGTACAGATGTGAACACCTACCTTTTTGAAGATCTTTCCATTCGGCTGGGTTTCATTCTCCTCGCTCAGAACGGTTCGTGTTCCTAGACAGTGCCCTCTGCCAAAGCGTTGTACAGCATGATCAAAGAGCTTGTCCAGTGTGTCTTTTCCAGGGAAGTCCATACGTGCCAGAGTGTCAAAGTGATCCACGGAGCGATAGGGCCCTTCTGTCTTACAATTGACAGACTTGGCCTTAATTCGCTTGGCCAGGGCTTTCTTGCTGCTGGCTCCAGTCAGGAAGTACCATGGTAGAAAGCTCAGGACTGAGTAGAGCCACACAAACAGATGGACTGGGAGTAGGAGAAGGGTGCTGAGATCCATGTTCAGAATCATGTTTGCAGAGAGGCTGAGGTGGTGGAGGTGGGAACTGTGAGATGAAGGCCTCAGGCCAGGCCCGAGTGAAGACTCTTCTTTAGTACTCCGGTCTAAGGGTTCAATGTTCAAATGGTGTAGATTACGTAGTGCTTGATTGACTGCTCTTCTCCAAAATGAGCAACCTAAGGGTGGGCGAGAAAGAGATTAAGATTTTCACAGTTAGACAAAGCAGTGGCACAAAGAGTCGTGAAAATATACAAATTAATGTTCAATGTTCGGGACAAATGAACAACTAAGCAAATTATATAAAAGTAAGCTATGGCATAATAAGTTGAAATGCATGCCTTTTGCTTCACTGTATTTTATGCCTATACACCAGTTCTTTCCACTGGTCTTAACAAGAGTCACAGCAGGAGAAGTGGCCCAAATCTGCTTTTCTCAATAAATCACTTCTTTTTAAATGTGACAAATATCTGAAATCTGTTCACACAATTCCTGCTCACACACGTTTTTGTTTTTACCAGCATCAACTGAACCATCATGGAGATCCAGTGGCTGACCGATGGGCTCGTCATTGAGAAAGCATTCAAGCTTGCTGGGAAAACAATGCATTGTTTGGCCACGCCCACGTCCTTGGTTTAAGTTCTCGGTTTGTTTAAACACAGCTTTAAGCTTTTGATTTTCCGTTGATGCTGCAGCCAAGCTCCCCTGGAGGGGTCAAGGTATGAGCCTTCTAATCTAGATTGAAAAGAGGTATCACCCCCAATATTTGAGGTCTGCTATCCCACCACCGAAAACCTTCCTCCAGTTATAAGGAATGTAGAGTTGGATTGACGTAAAAGTAGCATTCCGATCTGGATGCTCAGACTGAGTTGCATTGGATTTCAATTTCAAAACCAGATTCACTATTTTTGGCTTCACACAAAGGACACATCTGGGATTTGGGCCACATGACATGAACAGAGCTCCAGACAACACCGTCCCATCATCCCAGGGCAGATAAAAATAGTTTATGGCATCTGTTTACGCATAAAGCCCCACCCAGATTTATTTTATTTTATTGGACTGGCTGATGATCGTCTCCCAAGCAGATTTCTCAACTGTTTTGCCAAAATTCATTGCACATCTACCCCTGAATGATGAATCTGATGAAAAGCCAAGAAACTGATTGACCACTGAAGGACAAAAGCTGTACCCAGGGACCAAAATCTGGCGTTATGCTCCTGCATGGACAGCAGACTAGTGGAGCTTTGGCTTCATGTCCATACAAGCTTTTCCTCCTACCATGACAGACAGATGTGTGAAAATCATTGGCAAGACAAGGCTGTCCTTCAGCTGCCTGGAAATTTTGTTTAGTTATGGTTTGCTGGTGCCATGAATACTATCTTTTCACATTCCCTGTCAAATCACTCTCTCTCTCATTGTTATTCAGGGTCACTAGAAGTGCACATGATGCACATGACCTCCTCAAAACACATCTCAGTCTGAGAGACACACATCACTTAGAAGTAATCAAGATGTACAAAGTACAAGCTGAGGGAAAGTCCACTAAAACGCAAGGTCGTCTTCTCTCAGAAGTGGTGTGATTGAGGCACCATGTGCCTGCATTCATTCCCTCTGCATGAGTGATACCAGCAGGGTCTGCGAGCAGTCACAGATGTGCTGGTATAAGACACACTCCAGAACACTGATCAGAGACTGGCTACATCTAGTCACAAGCAACATGACACTGTGGTGGGACCTGTAGTGTGACAAGACCTTAGAGGAACATGATTTTTATGATCTGGAAAGATAAACTTGTACTGATATTTTGGCTGGCTGAAATTCATGCTGAGAATTCTCAAACCTCACAGGGTTTAGCTCAAAACATTAAATCTCGGGAAACTGTATTTAAAGAAAGGTAAAGCGTCATTTTATATTCATTACGTATGTGTGTTATATTCACAGTTGTCTAGAAGATGATCATCAAAGAGGGTGATCCACAGAAGGTCATTGCTGGCTGTTCCCAGAGTGCTGTATCAAAGCATATGAATGGAAAGTTGACTGGAAGGGGAAAATGTGGTGGGAAAAGGTGCACGAGCAACAGGTACGACCACAGCCTTGAGAGGATTGTCAAGAAAGGTGGATCCAAGAACTTTGGAGAGCTTCACAAGAAGTGGACTGAGGCTGGTGACAGTGCAGTGAGACCCCCCCACTCACAGACGTCTCCAGGGAAGGGGCTCTAACTGCACAATTCCTAATTGCAAGCCCCTCCAGAAGCAGAGACAGCGTCAGAATCATCTTACATGCATTAAGAAGAGAAAGAACTGGACTGCTGCTTGGAGCTCCAAAGTCCTGTTTTCAGTAAGTAAATTCTGCATTACATTTACATCCTAGCGTCTCAACCCAAGCTGGGTCTGGAGGAAGAGTGAAGAGGCACAGAATCCAAGATGTTGGACGTCCACTGTGAAGTTTCCACAGTCTGTGACAGTTGAGTGGGCTATGTTATCTGCTGGTGTTGGTCCACTGTGTTTCATCCAGTCTAAAGGCAAAGCAGCGTCTACCAGAAGATTTTACAGAACTTACACAAGCTTTTTGGAGATGCTGATTTCCTGTCCATTGCGACAGAACCTCTGATATAGCTTATACTGCCACACTGATCAAAAGTGAATTATTGCATCTCTCTATCTTACCTGACTGACATTATGAAGAAAAATGTTTTTCACCACACAGGGAGCTGTAATAGACAGCAATGATATTTGTCCAGAGCGGTTGACCTATAATAACTTACACATGTTCTGGCTACTCCACCTTGTTGAATGATGACGCAGTGTGTCTGCTTAAGCAAGAGATCTTAGGCTTAATCACATGTCTACATATTAGAACATGAGAAGGGGAAATACATACAGGCAAAAACATCCTCTTAACCTTAACTTTCAAGAAGTTTACTTTACCCAGAACACTCGAACCCACTGTGTTTGCACACACAGTAATTAATCCTCCGGATTTAACCCATCCACACACACTGATACACACACACATACACACTAGTGAATTCACACACCAGGGGGCAGTGAGCAGATGTGCCCGGAGAGGTGGGCAGCCCTATGCTCGGCCCAGGGAGCAGTTGGGGAGTTCAGTGCCTTGCTCAAGGGCACATCGCTCATTTCCTGCCAGTTCAGGAATTCGAACCAGCAACCTTCCAGTCACAAGGCTGGTTCCCGAACCACCAGGCCACGGCTGCATCCCGTGGTTCAACATATACGGCACATTTCCCAAATGCATCACATTAATTGAAAAGAAGGAAGGAACACAGGGTTGAACAGTTACGAAGAGTATAAAGAAGAGCATTTCAATGTTTGGGGGCAGAAGCACCACAACATTTACTACTCATGGTAGAGTGTCCAAAAGAAGGAACAGTACGAATTCCAGAAAGAGAAGATCTGCGTGTACGAGAGGGACGGTACAAGGGAATAAGATCTAAGAGGTGCAGTAGAAGGTCACACAATTGTTTTTAAATTTTATTATCGTCTCCCTTATTATTCCACCTGACATTTTGTACAACAGCTTTCTAGATATGGACTCCAACACATCCATCTGATCTTGACTAATGAGCTTGTATACAAGAGTCAAATGAGAAGGCACTGGTGTGTCCAGAAACTTCTCTACATCACATTTTCATCTCCATAATAACTCCCACTGGATCAGAATAATTTAAGCTCTTCAGATTCATTCAAAAACTACTGTCAGGGCAGCATTTTCATATTTTTGCATACGCCAGTGTCAACACACTGCTCTGAGCTTTGATATTAAAATACTTCCTGCTGCTCTCACCCGGTGTAGGAGAAGGAAACCAGCACTTCCTGTTATCCGAGGTTATTGCAGGTCACGCCTTAACTTCAGCATGCCCAGGAATGAACTGTCCTGACTCGACTTGACTGACTCCAGCAGTTATATTGTCCTTCTCCAGCTGAACTAGATGACATCATGAGGTCAATTAAGTCATATCTGTGATGGCTTTCACTCACTCCTCCCTATTTACAGAACACTCTGACCGTGTCATAAAACAGGGGTCAAACAGGAGTCCTGTGTCTCAACCTAAATGCATCCTATTCACATATTAAACCTATCATTACGTCCACACCGTTACGATGACGAGAACACGGACAAGGACAAGCCAAATACCTTCATGCTTTATCAGATCCTGAGATGTGCTGAAGAGCTTACTAAAATACAGCTTCCATAAAAAGAAGAGACTGCTCCTAAAACATAAACCAGCACAGCCACGTCCCTGCGTGTGGGTGAGGATCTGAAGGTCTAACAGTTTCTGTATTTGCTCTGATCAGGGAGAACTTCCAGCCCAGTGTCCTTGGAGTGGTCAGCATGAAAGGGTGACAGCGCGAGCCAATGATATCAAGCCCCTCAGCTCACCCCACACACTGACCACATCCTCAGCCGGCCCAGGTGGACACAGCTTTACTATACATAGAGCTGGGACGGGATTGAACAAACCAGTAGAGTGATCCCATTATCCAGGCACTGTGGGTTACTGGCTTTATCGTTTAACACAATCCCTGTGATCCGTTTACAACCAAATCAGTGACACAGAAATGTGCCAATGTTGAGTCAAAGCCAGCAAAGATATAATGTCTAGATTAGTTAATGTGTTTATAAGAGATTCAATTTCACAGTCATACATTGGACTGATGGTACAACTATGAGTTCAAGTCCATATCATTCTCATGCTCAGTTAAGGAAGGTCAACATGAAACAAAGGGCATCGCATTTCAGATCTGGACATCAATGTGTTAAATTAATCAGTCATCATCTCTCTTCAGGGGAGCTGGATTTCATTAGAGTACTTGAAGAGAATATGCATTTTATTAAGTTTTAATTATTTTCTTCACTTTATTTGCTTATTATTCAAGTTAAATAATAAAAAATCATGTATAAATATCAGTGGTAGCTGTTTTAGTTTGTTTAGCTTTAGCTCAATTACTAATCATTTTTGTTTAAAATCTTAACATTTGAAATTTAAGTTGACGTTATATTTTTACCAGCTGAATCCCTACATTTATTTTTTAATTTAATTTTAATCTTTTTTTTCTATTTATGTATCTTTAGTTCTATTTTATTCATTTATTTGCTTGCTTATTTTTATTCAGCTACTTTATTATTATTATTAGAAGTAGTAGTATTACTAGTTGTATTTGATTTTACTTTAATTTTATTATTATTCAGCTACTTTATTATTTTTTTTACTACGAATAGTAGTATAACTAGTAATTCTCATCAGTTTAACATAATTTAGTTATTTTATCTTACATTTATTTTATCTTACTTTATCTTTATTTGTATTCAGCTACTTTATTAATATTATTAGTAGTAATTCTCATTAGTTTAACATCATTTTAATTATTTTATAAACGTTTATTTTGCTTTAAGGCCATTCTGCTGTTCTGTTTATATTTCTATTTATTATAAGGCCAAATTTTACATAACATTTCCAAAGCTGACACTGTTATATATATATATTTCTACATATTTAATTAATTTTTTAAGTGTTATTTACCTGATTTCTATCGATGTTATTTACCTGATTTCTATCGATGTTATTTACCTGATTTCTATCGATGTTATTTACCTGATTTCTACCTCTTTTATTATTATTATTATTATTATTATTATGATGACGAGCTGCGCGCGCGGCCGATTTCCGGAAGCTGCCCGCACACATCGCCTGAGGGTCCTTTATCCGCCGGGGAGGAGAGGCGCGCGCGCGGCGCGTTCAGGGGGCTTCGGCCGACGCGGAGACCCCCCCTGTCCTCCACCGACCCCGTCCCCGTCTCACC
Organism: Acestrorhynchus altus; assembly: GCA_034509495.1. Lineage (NCBI taxonomy): Eukaryota > Metazoa > Chordata > Actinopteri > Characiformes > Acestrorhynchidae > Acestrorhynchus > Acestrorhynchus altus. Next base: position 31,388,772 of record CM067512.1, read on the forward strand.
ATCATTATCACCATCGTTATTATCGTTGTTATTGTCACGTGGTTGCGAGCACGCGCCCAGCATCCGTCTCCCGACTGGGGACAAACACCGGGTTGAGGCCGGTGTTCGTGGACATGTCCTTAAAGCCTGCCTCCAGCCCGAGAACGAGTCCGTCTCGGCCTCAAACCCCGCTTATCTCAAACACAGCCCGAGCTGCCTCCTTACCTCAGATGGAGCCTGAGCCTGTGCCTGTGCCTGTGCCTCTGCCTCTCCGCGATCTGACCGACAGTTACCTCCATCCGCCGGAGGAACCCGGAACCCTCTGCGTCATCTGACTCCATATTTCTCCACCAATCAGCGTCGAGAAGGAGCTCGAGCCCCTGGTGGTCTTTCTCAGCCCCTCTGTCAGACTGTCCAGCGGCTAGACTGACCGACAGACCTGTCACCCCGGCCCCTGCCACTCCTTGCGGTCCGCAGAACCGAGCCCGCCCCGTAGAACCATACAATCCATCAGAACCGGGTCTTTAGGACCTCATTTACAGCAAGGGCGTCATAAACAACGTCGTATGAACGTTATTTTGTAGGGTCACGTCTGTTCAGACGTTGTATTAACGTTGTTTTGTATGACACATACAATGACGCTTTCATTGTCCTTTTCACAAAATTAACAGGAAATGCACCATAAAAATGTGCTATTTTGCAGTGGAGACGTCTTTGAAACGTGAGAAACGTTCAGACCCTACACAATACTGACATACATATGTATGTAATTTTATATCTTTTTACAGCTTTCAAGTCAGGAATGGTTTCTATAAACCTAAAAAATAACGTCCATACAGTGTGAAAAAGACATCCCTTCAACCTTTTTTATGAGCCTACAAAATAACATTCATACAACGTCTGAAAAGATGTCCTTTGAACGGTTTCTATGAACTTACAGAACAATGTCCATACAAAGTCAGAACAGGCGTGACCCTACCCTAATGTTTATACAACATCAAACAGACATGTCAGAACAGACTTGACCCTACAAAACTGCATCCATGTTGTATGATTGTATGGATGTTGTTTTATAGGGTCACATCTGTTCTGCCGTTGTATGGACGTTGTTTTGTAGGGTTCACATTGTACGGACGATATTTTGTAGGTTCATGGAAACCATTCATGTCTTGAAAGCTGTAAACAGATATTAAAGTAACATACATTTTTTTGGTGTATTTCCTGTTAATTTTGTGAAAAGGACAACAAAACAGTGTCATTATACACCTGTCCCCACTCTAAAAAGGATGGATATTAGACGTCCCTTATTATTTAAACCAGATTCAATACAAAATGCCTTTACACATCTACTAAACCTATACTGAATATTACTGTTGGTAAATTATGCTGTTTCATTTGAATAATATACTGTTTATTCCACAGATGTATTTTTTTAATTAAATGACATCAATAACAAAGTAAATTCAAGAAAATGATGTATTAACACATCATATGAAAGCTTTTTGAAAGTCAGTCATACCTTCTGATTCTTAATAATACCAAGTTGATTGTTTTGTCCTGCTTTAAAGGCGAATATAATGCTCTCGACTTTGAATGTCCTTTTCGGACATTTACAGCTGCCTGCTTCTCCATGGACAGGCTTATGAACATTAAACAAGTCAAACGCCATATTTATATCTTATAAAACAGCCTGAGCTGGTAAAGCTGGTTAAACTGGATTAATTTTAGCTCTTGAACAGCAACGGATATGTTTCACTTGGGTTTGATGGTTTAGGTGGTCTATAAGCATGACCAACCTGCTCAAAATGGACAGCCAGTGTGACCAAGCTTGACCAGCAAGACCCAGCTGGTCTACACTGTTCAAGAGCTGGTTAACCAGCTAGCTGAGCAGTATAGAGTATATTTTTGTTCAAGTTTGATTGTTTAACTGGTCTACAAGCATGAGCAACCTGACAAACAAACACCCAGTATGACCAAGCTTGACCATGCACCATAACCAGCTATATTTCCAGTATAGGGTATGGACCTTTTCAGCATTTGATCACCTTGACCATGAAAGACCATTTGAAACCAGCATCCAGCATAAAGTGGTCTCGAGCTGAATATTTCAGTAGTGATTCTTTTGGATCACTATGCATTTTTGGGGAATCAAGACACCTTTTGTAAATTAAGTTACAGATAATGGTGTGTAAAAATGTGAGATATGGTGCTAAACGTTCCTCAAAGCCTCCAGGTTATAATTCAGCTAAATTTGATCATATTAAGCCAAACAGAACATTGGTGCTCCTCCAAACTATATGTAAGAGGAATGGGTTGAGATGGGTTCTTTTAAGTAATGTTCTAGCCATTCCCTGCTCTGAAATACTCCTTCTGTCTTTTCATCATGGAAAGGAAAGTCATTAGTTCCCCACATGGTCACAAATGGCTGACTCAACACTGCCCGCTCTGTAACGTCAATGTGGCTCCGTGTTCAGCAGAAAAGAAAGATACTCACATTCAGTTTTTTTTATTAACTGATATTTACATGGTTTAAAAAAAGAAAAAAACAGCCAGTGTTCGAAAATTATTTGCAAACTTCACTGCAAAGAAACTGGGAAAAACAAGCCATCAGATACAGGGGTCACTTTTTGCCTTCAACCATGATGATGTGGTATCCGAACTTTGTTTTCACTGGAGGATCCGTGTACACGGGCTTATCCATCGTGCTTATGGGTAATGCAAACGCAGCATCCTGAAATGGGCCCACCATTGATCCTCGAGTCATCCAGCCAAGGTCACCCTGCACAAGGCAAAACAAACTTTTTTGAGGTCATGAACTCTGACCCATGTCCAGAGATTAGATCTTTTTTTTCTGATCAATCAATCATTTAAATCTAATCAGTACGAAACTCAAATTCCATTCATACATTGACATATTAACCCAAACATTTCACTGAACATTCATATTTGGACATTTTCAGAAGAAACAATGACTAAATAAGTGTGCCAATATTAGCACTGCTCTAATATCTATTAGAAAGACTTCCCTGGACAGTAGAGACAGTTCCTCCAACAAAAGCAGGAGCAACTCTTTAATACCCTTGATTGAAGGAGCAGATGTCCCAATATTTTTGACTAATATATTTTGGACACCCGTTGATGTTCACATCAAATTTAAAAATCTATACCTAAAAGTGTTCACTCTTTAATGACTGAAGTCTATTCAGGAGGAACAAAGCAGGTGTGATTCTGCCATCTACTGGTAAAGAACAGGAACAACAACCTTCAGTATGCAAAACGCCAGACACCTTTTTTATCAACTCACTCACTCACTCACTCACTCACTCACTCACTCACTCACTCACTCACTCACTCACTCACTCACTCACTCACTCACTCACTCACACACTCACTCACACACTCACTCACACACTCACTCACACACTCACACACTCACACACTCACTCACACACTCACACACTCACACACTCACACACTCTCTAAAAAGAATTCCAATTCATCCCCTTGGAACTATAAAAGGTTCTATCTGATATTTTTTTATGATGTGAGGTGTTTTAAGAACCTAGAAAACAGAAAGTTCATATACTGTCACTGTCCCATGGAAAACAAGTATCTCCAAAATGGTGACTTTAAAATGCTTTTAAATTTGAATGGAGGTGAATTAAAAAAAGAGTTATTACAGACATTATAGAGCATTTGTATTGGTCCATTCAGCAGCTGTCCGTTTCACAACATGGACAAAAATGGAGGCACATGGTTTTCATTTGACAGTGACGGTATATCAATATCTTTCTAAAGGCCAAGTCTCAAAACTGCTCAGAATGCAGATAGAACCTTCCAGTTGCAATGAGACGAAATGTCTAGTGCAGTGGCGCGTGATCCTGGTCCTGAAGTACTACTGCTCTCCTTATTTTAGAGTTTTCCTGCTGTAACACACCCAGGTCAGCTCAGAAAGGGCTCATCATTTGGTTTATTAGTTGGATCAGGTGTGCTGGAATGAAGGTAAATCTGTACTGGTACTCTAGGACAGCGATTGAGAACAACTGGTCCTGGAGGGGCTTGCAGATGAGTTGAATCGGGTGTGCATGAACAGGACAGGAATCTGGCACTCCAGGACCAGGACTGCTCAGCCCTGATATAGAGGGAAGACGTAGTAAAGGGGTGGATTTGATCTACTCATCAGCGACTTCTGTACAAACGTGTGAAGTCCATTCAGTTCACTAAGCGCAACTCTATTCTTTAAAGAAACGACTCAGTATCAATATTTTCATCCTAAAATCAATTCTCAGAAACAAACCTCAGGACTATTGATCGGTCAGTACTGATCCACTCATCTCTACTGGAGGCTCTAATCACTAAATATTTTATCATGTCCACTTGATACGACACACCTAATACCTGACCAACACTACAGGATAATCGGGCCCATTTGCTCCCCAAACAATGGCGAAGAGCTCCCGATTTCAGGGTGATTGTAATTGATGATCTTCCCAGATTATCCAGGAGGTGTCTATGATTACACCTCCAAGTGATCCCAGTGCAGTCGGGCCACCCTGATCAAGAATCATAAATATGAAACAGCTCAGGTTCTCTGGTGTGAAATGGAGAGAAATAAGCACTAAAATAAAACAAGTATTTATTATATTCAGATTAATATTAATAAAAGTATATAAAAGTATAAAGGTTTGGTACCAGATTTCTTAAAACTCACCATTGCTACATCCCACTTTTCAATTTTAGCAAAAGCAGGGGAATAAAAATATACAGAATATATCTTCATTTTATACAGAAGTATTATTTTTGACTCAAATAATTTCTAATGAGTTTCTTTTTTTTGAGGAAAAAAAAAACTCATACATGAACCCTTTAGTACCTTAACTGGTACAAAAAAACATGGCTAAATTGAAGAATGTGCACTGAAGGGTAATTTATTGCAGTGTTTCCCTGCTTTAACACACCCACTTCAACTCTGAAAGAGCTGATTAGTTGAATCAGGTGTGTTGGGAGCAGGAAAAGCACTAAAAAGTGCAGGTAAGGGGGTCTCCATGTCCAGAGTTGAGAGACACTGCTTTATAAATTACAGCCCCAGAGACAAATTCTGTACTCTCTTGAGTACAAAGCTGAAATGAATGTCTTACTGTGTACCGTCCAGATAAACAGTACAGGTAAAATATCCGTGATAAGGGACATCGTGGTTTGGAGATGTCTGTCTGATGGCTGTGGCTCGGTTTTCAGTTCACCTTATTGATGGAATGGATGTCATAGGAAACAGTATCTTACTCCTTGTCTGGCTTTGTCTTCACTATACTGTGATGCCACTTCACTAAACCGCACTCCAGACTTCAGTTTCTCCATCGCCTCCATGCACTTCCCATGCTTTTCACAAAGAATATGACGAACCTGGTGAGGTTGAAATGAAAGAACATCAGTTCAGGTCGACAGAAAACGTACATAACCGAACCAACGTGTACTGACCAGTCGATTACATTTGAGTCTTCAGTGAATCAAGTATGTAACTTCTGAACACACATACAGGCTGAGGAACCTAATTCAGTTCGATTACTGGTGTTTTTGTACGTTGTGACAGAAGCTACACACTGTATGTGTATAATGTGTAGATTTCTGCTCCAACTCAAACTACAATACTTACTATATCTAATCATTGTGGTTATTACAAGAGTGGAATCACCACTCTTGGATGAAGGTCTTTCAATTGTTTGATTTTGTCTTAAAAGTTAAATCACAAAGACACAAACTGCCTCTTCTGGTCTCTTTTATCCAAGTATCTGTCTCTCTGCTCAGAAAATACTCAGATCTTCTGTTCATGTCATTGCACAGACACTTTACTTGGACATCCATCCATCCATCCATGTCTGCCTGCCTATCTGTCTATGTCTGTCTGCCCATCCATCCATCTGCCTGACTGCCCATCCATCCATCCATCCATCCATCCATCCGCCTGTCTGCCTATCTATCTATCTATACATCCATCCGTCCGTCCGTCCGTCCATCCATCCATCCACCCACCTATCTCTATCTGTCTGTCTGTCTGTCTGTCCACCTATCTATGTATCTATCCATGTCTGTCTGTCTGCCAGCCTATCTGTCTGATCATCCATCCATCCATCCATCACATCCCTCCTCTGTTCATTCATGGTTACTTAGGGGACACTGGAGTGTCTGCTGTAATTGTCAGATGCACTGAAATGATGATAGACCTTCTCAGAGGAGCTCAAACCCAGGCTGGTGGCTCATCTCTCCTGGACCTACACGATCAAACATCTGAAAGAACTTCCTGCAGAGGTGCTTTCACCACTGGTGCCTGGGCTTCTGGAGTCACCATCAGATGTGCTGCCTGCTGGAAGCAGAAGAAGCAGGTTGTTGTTTGTAAGAGAGTGAAGAAGCAGAAGGTTTACCTTCACTGCTGTGCCTCCTTTCTGCCCTTTCTCCTTCTTCTCGGAGTCTGCACTGCTGGAGGAACCAGCTCCTGTGGAAACAGCCCAGACATGATCAGCTGGACCCACACAGCCTCAGATCTTCTGCCCAAACACGTGGAGGAGCTCGACGAGGAGCAGCAGTTTGGAGAGAAGCTCAGAAACAGGTTTGTTAGGCCATAAACAGCACGGCAGCCTGGCTAAAGCTCACCAGCATGTAAACAAAGATCCTGAGCAATCCCCTCATTAACCCCTGAAAGCCCTGAAACTGTATCAGCTCACCCTTCGCAGCCTTCCCACCCTTTCCTTTAGGAGGCATTTCTGTCAGCTTTCTGCCCCGAACTGCACCAGGGTTGCCAGGTCCTCTCCAAAACCCCTACCCACACTGCACTAAGCTAGGGTTGCCAAGTCCTTCTCTAATCCCCTTTACTGCACTGCACCAGGGTTGCCAAATCCTTCTCTCTAACCCCCCTGTAATGCACCACGGTTGCCAGGTCATTCTCTGCCATCCTTCATTATGTATACTATATACATGCAGTACAATATGTATAATATACAGTATAATATCTACAGTATATACAGTATATAAAGTACAATATATACAGTATGGTATCTACACTACAATATATACAGTACAGTATATACAGTACAGTATCTATAGTACAGTTTATACAGTATAGTATCTACAGTACAGTATATACAGCATAGTATCTACAATACAGTATCTACAGTACAGTATATTATATAGAGTATAGTATCTACAGTACAGTATATTATATAGAGTATAGTATATACAGTATATACAGTACAGTATATAGAGTATAGTATATACAATATAGTATCTACAGTACAGTATAAACAGTATAGTATCTACAGTACAGTATAGTATATACAATATAGTATCTATAGTATCTACTGTACACTATATAGAGTATAGTATCTACAGTAGAGTATATAATAGATAATAGATAAATTACAGTATCTATTGTTTATTATTTACAAGACAGGAAATAATAAATTCTTATCTTCTGAAAGTTTTTTTGTCAAAATGTTCGAATTTTGTTCACATTTCCTGTCGTTTCTGAACATCACAAACTTGAATGTGTCGGTATCGGAATCCGAACCCTGTAATCACAGGTATCGCCAACTCCTAACGGCATGCGCATGCGCACACCTGTACCGGCTCAGCAGGCACGTCCCGCCCTCTCGGCCAATGAGAGGCGCGTGCGGCGTTGTCATGGAAACGCCTTGCCTGGACCCAAACAAACGGCGCGTTGAGAGTGTTATGGGGTGAATAAGAGAAAACAGCATGTTTTAGGGACAGATACCTCACTGTTTCGGTTCTATACTAGTGTAGTGACTTTACTGTCGAGTGTGGATGGTAGTGATGAGGTTTTAGAGGGTAAAACCAGCGTGAGGACGTGTGGAGTGAATGGGGTGGGAACGAGTTCTAGGAATAATAAATAAGTAATAAAACAGGGATAATAAGCGGGAGAACACGGTACAGGGGGGTTAGGGTGGTCTGCAGTTTGGTAAGGTGGGTCTTCAGTGGAGATCCAGACATGGAGCAGTATGAGCAGGTTCTCACACTTGGAAGTGGAGGAGCAGGAGTTGTGCTGCTGATGAGACACAAAGAATCCAACAAGCTCTACGCCGTGAAGAGGATCGAGGTTGACAGCTCTCGAAAAACCAAGACCAAGGAGGCTGTGTTACAAGAGGCTGACATTCTGAGGAACCTCAAACACCCTCACATTGTGACATGGACTGACACCTTCTGTGATCCCATGCAGCAGCACATTTACATTGCCATGGATTACTGTGATGGTGGAACCTTGGATGACCAGATCAAAGCGAGAAAGGCAGAGCAGTACTTCTCCGAACATTTGATTATGAACTGGTTTGTGCAGGTGCTCATGGCCGTCAGCCACATTCACGCCACCAAAATTCTCCACCGAGACATCAAAACCTCCAATGTTCTCCTAACCAAGAGAGGAACGGTGAAGCTTGGAGATTTTGGGATCTCAAAGATAATGAACCACACGCTGGATATGGCGTCCACCTGCGTAGGAACACCCTGCTACCTCAGCCCAGAGCTGTGCCAGGACGTCCCATACAGCACAAAATCTGACATATGGGCTCTTGGCTGCTTACTGTATGAACTTTGTGCACTCCAACCAGCTTTCTGGGCTAAAAACCTGCTGAATTTGTTTTACAAGATCATAAAGGGGGAATACAGCCCAGTGCCAGCAGAATACCCAGAGGACCTTCACTCACTCATCGAGAAAATGCTGTGCTTGGTTCCTGAGAACAGGCCGAGTGCCAGCGTCATCCTAGGCATGTCCTATGTGCAGGAGCATTTGGGCCAATTCATTGAGGATCAAGAGACCGAGCTGACAAAGAGGCCTCTGACCAGACAGGCCTGTGTTACAGAGGGCACGTCTTCTGTAAAGGATGAAGATGCAGCATTAGCTTGGAAGGACACAGTTATTTACGTGGAAATGCCCACTCTTCGAGAAGCACCAGGTATGGAAGGAGATGGTCAGGTGCCTCTTGTGGTGGAGGAGGCGACGGCCCAAGCCACAACTGAGTCTGATTATTCAGAAGACTTTGAAGAAAACGAGAGCATGTCATCATCTGTTGGAGGTACTTCAAGGAAGGATGTCTCCTCCAGTCCAGAGCGTCCATTTGAGGAGGAGTCTCATGGTAAGCCATGGAGATGAGATATCTACAGATATGCACTGACAGGTTCACTTTGAGGTTAAGCTTTTCATGTCAAATTTGTCATCATTATGATTAGAAACGGCACTGAACTAATACCAGGTATTAGAATACCAGCAGAAAATACTAGAATACATATGTATGTGTGTGTGTGTGTGTGTGTGTGTGTGTGTGTGTGTGTGTGTGTGTGTGTGTGTGTGTGTGTGTGTGAAAGTGAAAGTTAAAGGGAAAGTTTAATAAGCTGGCATCCCAAAATTGGCGATAAATCTGGTGACTGGGTCAAGGACGTTCTGTCAGTAATCTGGCAGAGACATTCTTATGAAACCCTTGGAAGTCCTGTCGTGAGGTGATACATGGTCGCAGGATGTCCTGCACATATCCATGACCAGGGGAGAGGTCTGTGATGACTTCCCAGATCATCACACGAGCAGCTGGGGTAGTATGTCGCTCCACACCAAAGGCAGGATTGAACCTTGCCATGAGGCCTCCACACCACTCAACCACAGATACCAACACCTCCTAACACCCAGAATGGCCTAAACGGTGGGCAGTTTGTCAAAGAAACCAACCCGTTTCTCTCAGTCCGATGTCTCAAAGTCTTTGAGTGTATCATAGTGGCATTTCTAGCAGTTTATGATCCCTCACCAAGACGTACACTACCATATATGATTCAGCAGGAGAGTTCAGCAGCAAATGCAAATTAAATGAAAACATAAATTAAAAGTATGTAAACTGCAACAGCAAGTTAAGTGCATTCGTGAGGACAATAAAATGGCTATTAAGTGTCTCATAAGCCTTTTTATAGGCCTTGTGCCAAGACCCAGAATCTAATCACACCACACCTGCAATCATTTATATATCTGCATGAGACACAACTGCATAGAGTTTTTAGACGTGTTATTCTTTGCCAATGAGTGTATTTTGCAGCATTGACTTCTTTGGGACCAAGATTTTAACCTATAAACATGTGGTTCATGTGTGTAACAGTTCTTCCTGACGATATGGATGCTGTGGAGTACCCTGACGACTTTGAGGATGCTGAGGAGGAGGAGTTAGCTGAAGTGGTAAACTGTGCCCGAAATGCCATTCAGTCCCTTTCAGAAGATGATTTCCCAGAGCTGAAAGATTCTGGTGGCCTGACAGTCACCATGAGAACTCTGAGAGAGCAGTACATTGGTCAGTACACACCTGGTTTATATTATATATATGTGAAAACATTCCCCAGGATGAACCATATATTTCTATTGTTGTTTTGTGAGTAACTAGTTATAACTCGCTTACATGGTATTTATATGCTGACTTTGGCAGAGGACGTTGGGGCCTTACTGTATGAGGAGATCAGTGAGCACTTTCTGAACGGCCTGAAACCAGAAGACCTGCAACCCCAGTTCCAGCACACAGTAGGGACGGACCATCTGGAGACCTGCTATCTTATATTCAACATAGACCAGGAGGCTACGTGTTGAGCAGGCAGAATACTTAGTGACTTGGCAAACATCGTATACAGTCTGTTTCAGGTCAGCTCAGCAGAAAGGTACCATATATTTGATTTAAACGCTTTTGTAATATATCAAAAAATGAATTATTTAATTCAAAAAGATAAACTCATACAGTTGTTTTCATTACACTTAAAGGGATTTTAATCTTTATGGTCTGAATGTAATCATTAATTAATTAAATAGTCAAATAATTAGAGTAACTGGATTTCTGATTGTCATGAGCTATTAGCCAAACTGAACAACAGCAATACAAAAAAGGTTTGAACTACATGCATCAATAAAATATAGTTGAATAAATAGTTGCAGAATGAAGTGTGGGATTGCAGCGCTGTTGGGAAGGAAGGTAAAGGTTAGTAGGAACAATTAATAGTTAAAAATAAATTTGAGTGTCCGTCAGCATGTCGTTGGGGATAACAACATCTCTGCATGGAGGTGTACGGGTTCCTAATGGTGTCCTGTGATGATCCATCCCATGCAGCTTGAAAGATCTCACTCTGTTCTGCAGATGGTGTGGTAGGGGTGGAGTGTTGATAGAGTGTCCAATAGCATCCACACATTTTCAATCAGGGACAGGTCTGGAGATGAGACCGACCACGGCATAGTATCTGTGCCTTCAAGACAAGATCTTGAGATGTATTCCTGCTGGAATAGCGCACCGGAGTGTATGTTCAGAAAAGGTAGAACCACTGGTTGCAGGACCTCATTAACATTGGTCTGTCAAAGTGCTTGCAATGAAGACCAGAGATGATCTGGCATCATACGAAATTACACCCACGACACCAGGTCCTCTGGATGTGCGACAACAAACCAATGATTTGACTATGGTTTTGTTGATTGTCTCCAACAAGTAAAAAGGGGGACTCGTCTCTGAAGTCAGCCCACTGCCATTCAGTCTGTCGCTTTACATGTAAGGAATATGAAATATTAAATACGTTTACCTTGTTGAATGCAATTATGGGTACAAATATTTCATGATATTCTAATTTTTTGAGATGCATTAGTAAACCTTTGAAGTCATCCAGTCCTTCCTCTGTATATTTTATTGCACTTATGTAACGTATCATGTATGTTATTGTGTATGATTTATGGTCATGGGAAGGTTTTTTTTTAAGACATTTTGAAAAATGAATGACACTTCAACGATTCTTACATAGAGAACCCTATACGTAGGACCATGACACTCAAAGAGAACAGCTTGATTCTTTGCATGGTGAGGGTTCAATGACAAACCACAACCATCTACAGCATATTCCCCATTAATCTAAAGAACCTTTTCACCATGCAAAGAAACCTTTAAGCATGGTTCTAGTTAGTTTTCTTTACTGCTGAAGGACCCCCGTTTTCAGTGTGAGATCAGTGGTTTTCAATCCTGATCCTGGAGTATCATTGCAGGTTTTAGAGCAAGGGTGGGGGAACCAAGGACCTGAGTCAGGCACAGTTCCCATTGCTGTTTTTCAAGTTTCCCCTAATTGCAGCACACCTGATCCAAATACTGAACTAACTGATGAGCCTCTGCTCAGATAAACTGGGTGGTTTACAGCGGAACTCAGATCAGTGGTACCCCAGGATTGAGAATCACTGTATTAGAGCAGAGTACAGGGCTAAATATAGCAGCTCTTTCTCCAAAGCACTATATTGCATTACCAATAGATGGCAGTCTATAGTTAGAAAATGAAGTCGAAATTAAAAATGAAGGCATGCAGGCTTTATTTATCTGTTAATGTTGTTGTTCTTAATTCATTTTATTATACATTATATTGTAGAGCTTTTACTGCTTTACTGATGGTATAATGACAATCACAATGATATGATTAGGAGATGACAGTGGCTTTAATTATTATAAATGATGGTGCTGATGATTATAATGATTAGTAGTAGTGGGAACAGAGATAGGAAAAATGAAATACTGCCAGATAGGGTTAGAAAAAGGGAATTCCTTACAAAAGTAATGTTTTCAATGAAAAACAAACAAACAAACAAACATTAAAGTAAACTAAAAACACCTCACAGAGCCTCCTCGTCGTGTTATTATTATACAGAATCAGAATTGCTTCGTTAATCCCAGAGGGAAATTGCAAATTCTTACATCTGCACCCATCGGTATGAAAGAAGATAAATATTTCTGTTGTTAACTGACAGGAGCACTAAAGTAAAACAGTTGAAATATGTTTTCCACATGCCTTTTACAGGGGAATGATCAGAGCATCTGAGTACTACTAAGTAAATACTGTACATCAGATGAAAGTGCACCAGATGTCTCCCTCCTTTGAGCTGTAATTTAAAGCAGGAACGAGAGCACGTTTTGTACATTTGTAAATTGATGGGCTACAGCTGCTGAACCACGCCACATACGTTTCCTCCTCCTCACTGGCTTAACTCATTCCAAAGGGAAATTCCATCAATAGATGGAAAAAAGGAGTTGCACATGTAACTGCTGTACAACTGCCATTTGTTTGAAGTGGGGCTATATGTGACAAAAATATTACAAATGAGGCCAAAAATATACTTTCTCAATTATTAATTTATGGAAATGATTCAATATTACATATCTGTGAGTGTAGAAATCTGTAAATCTTTAGGTTTGAACAACGTGTTGTAGACAGACAAGAATAAAATGTATCTGCACAAGCATTATGTCTGGAGAAAGGCAAACACTGCATTCCAGCATTAAAAAACCCTGTCACATCTGTAAAACATGGTGGTGGTAGTAACATGGTTTTGGCCTGTTTTGCTACACCTGGGCCAGTGTGTCTTACCATCAATGAAAGAACAATGAGTTCTGAATTACACCAGCAAATTTTAAAGGAAAATGTGATGATCTCTCTGTGAGCTGAATCTCAAGAGAATGTGGGTCACACAGCAAGACAACAACCCTTAAGCACATAACTGGTTCTACCAAAAAATGGGTCTGACTTTAATCCAGTAGAAATGTGGAAGGATCTGAAGCAAATGGTTCATGAGAAGAAACCCACCAACATAACAGAGTTGAAGCTGTTTTGTAAGGAGGAATTAGCTAAAATGAAATGGACAAAATACTTCAGAAATCAATTGTATTAAAAAGTCCAAGGATGCCCCCCCCTCAAAGTGTGTCAACTGGGCAAAATGTCTTTGAGTGTGTTGTAGGGGGTGTCTAGCAGTCACTGATCTCTCACCAAGAAGTACAGCCTCAGAGAGCCTTGATATAGGGCAATGGGGGAAGCACTTTTACACCCTCTTGTGCAAAACCAGGTGTCTAATCAGACCACACCTGTAATCATTAACCTACCTGCAGGAGACACAACTGTATGGCAAGAAAGGCATTCAAACCTTCTCCATGTATCATAGGCCCTCACCGACAAAAAACAAAGTGCTCTGGACCTTTAACAACGAAGGAGTAATATTGCATCTTATCATTTAAAATGAGGTATCGGTGGAGTGATGAGCTGTGAAAACAGTCACGCTGTGTAGTAGCAACTGCTTTGCCCAACGTCAGAATGGTAATTTATGACATTAGCATCAGGGACAAGAATGTGAGGTATCCAAACATTGTGTTCTCTGGAACAGCCTGGAAACACCAGGGGTGTGTTTAATTGGAATTCCTCTAAATACTTTCTCATTATGATGCCAAGTGTCCTCACCGCCTTCCCAACAGTGGATTACTGGGCAGAAAATGTCTTCAGCTGAGCAGTGGATGACCCTTCACTTTTTTGTGGTCTGTAGACACCTGGTCATACAGCACTTGTTCCAAAATCAAGGGCATTAACTGGGAGCCCACATAAGAATTAGATGTAATTAAACAGATAATTTTAGAGTCTTTCTGAACTTACAGTCTAAGACCAGTGCATGAAAGTATTGAAGAACATATATTTTAAGAATATCAATCATTTTTAAGTTCAAATTTTTCCTCCAGATTGAAGTGCATTATCCAATCCTCACATATGATGCTCCGATCGCTAGGAGGGTGAAGACAATCACATGCTTCCTGTGACACCATCTCTTTTTGAACTGTCACCATTGCATCATTATTGGGCAGCCAACTGGCTCTGATGAAAGCGGCAGGTCCAAACAGACTCACTTAGGTTCTGATGTTTCCCACCCCGTCCTGGATTAGTTGCCCATTCACCATCACCATCAACAAGCCACCACACCATGTGGGTGAGTGGGGTTCAGTTCCCAGGCTGGGCAAATATGCTGTGCTACACCAATAAGACTCCTTGGGCAAGACCCCTAACTCTACTCCGACCCACCTCTGTAATATGAGTAACCTTGTAAGTCGCTCTGGATAAAAGCATCAGCTAAATGCCATAAATGTAAATGATGCCCAGATACAGATTAGCACTATCCTGGGTGAACCTCCTCCAGTGCGTGATGCTCCTCCAGGTGGACGGTCATTTCTCCAGTAGAGAGTACGCCATGTGTGAATGGCTGCTGCGTCTTGCTGGTGTGTATTGGTTGAATGAATTGGTTGATTGTGAAAGGTGCTGATTGTAAAGCGTCCTTGGGTATTTAGAAAAGCACTGTATAAGTGTAAGTCTAACAAACTAACATTATTATAGCTAAACTTTTGCCCTCGTGTTGCCTAGCAGCAGTGCTCACCCGTAAAAGACTACATTTTGTGGCAGAAGAATAGTTTATTGTGGAAGTTTTTTGTAAATACATTTATGAATTGGTCATTTGTGTATTATATAATATTTTATATTGACATATTATAAAAACAATAAGCCACAATTTTACCCATGGGAAGGAAATTTTAGGCACCTAGCATTGTGTCAAAAACACTCTTCTCTTGTGTATTACTGCTGTATTTTACAGGCTGACCTGTAGGTCATAAGGTTAAGACATGTTTTTGAGAAGGCAAATTATTCTTAATTTTTAAAGTGAGAAATTAAGAAGAAAAATATGAAAAATATTAAGATCTTTTTTTTTTTAATTTAAGAAGAAAAAAATCTTAAGCCACTTTTGTGCATCTGGCCCCTGACTGGGTTTAAAATGGGTGCATTAATATGAAATTCAGGTGAGGGGGTCATCGGGGGGCATATATGGTGTATTTTACAACGGCTTCAAATGCGACTCATTGCATTTAATTAATCCAGGTGCTGATCTTAGAAGCTTAGTTCTGGATAACAAAAGCCACTTCAACTCATGCCAAACTACTGGAATGATGCACCGTCCAGAGAATGCATGTTTTATACCCCTCTTGCCCAGTGTTTGGCACCAGAGATGTTGACCTTAGGCGACTCGTGCAACTGCTCCAGAACATCCCACTGCATTGGTAATGCTGTTCTAAGAAGATTATATAAGCTACGTGTGCACAATCGAACTTCTGTGTCAGCAATGGGTGCACAATAACAGCTGAGCAGAGTAGTTCACTAATTGTAGAAGGGGTGTCTGGACACCTTTGGACACACTGTGTACATTTCTATAGGGCAGCTTTAGTGGTTAGAGTACGTTTTCATTACCAGCAGACCAGACTCTTTATAAATGCGTTGAAAGCAAGCAAAAGAAACAGAAAACGACTGCAGAAGCTTGGTCTTCCATGGTGCTGCCCCATCGAGTCAGTAGTTTTGAGGGAATGAAATGAAGAAATAGATGCAGAAAGCCCCAGGGCCTCGACAAAGTCCCACGGAACAAATATAAAAATTTGCACTTCACTTGAACTGAGGAAGAGCGGGTCACGACTAAAGAGAAAAACAACTCCCCACCATAAAAAATTCAAATGCAATCCCACGAAACACAACTCTTTCTCCAGGTTACAATCTCGCGGGAGGTAAAAGGTTGAAACAGTGTTTGAGAAGTAGTTCTGAAAGGAGTTTTTAAAAAACACTCCATGAGCCTGATGGAGGGCCCACTCTGCTTTATTCATCCCTGTGTGCATTTCAGTTTGCTGAGCTGGAAGAGTGGGATAGTGGTGCAAAGGGAGGTTGGTGTGAAACTGCTTCCATCAGTCGTCTTATCACTCGATGGCTTGGTGTATGACACTTCTATGTTGGTCAATACTTCATCCATAGTGAGGCTAATGACTTAGAAAGCCCCTCGCTTCTTCCTTTGGGCTTCAGAAGTAACGTGCTAAATGTGATGTGTCATCGATTGACCTCAGCATGAGTGCCCAACACTTCCGCACCATTGTTTTCTCCATCAGCTCTCGTCCCTCACACTCAGTCAGACCCAGTTGCTCCAGAGCAGTGACATAACAGCCCAGTGACATCATACGTTAAAAATACTGGGTTGAAGCAACCCCATGCTGGCTCAGTACTGGACACAAACAGTGTTGGGATGTTTTGACCAGCACAGTGGGTCGCAACTGTAATCCATTGTTTTGGTTCGAGAAGTTAACTGAAATGCTGTGTAATTTGAACAACATCTCGGTTAACAGAACCAGAGGTCGGGTTGTGTTTTGATTGTGGTTGTGCACTGCAAACCAACTTGGATACTAAAACAACCACTTAGCACCTTCAAAGCAACCACGATATACCATAGCAACCACTTATCAACACCATAACAACCTCCTAGTATAGCATAAAAACTACCTAGAGACACAGTAGAAGCTACGTAGCAGGACCATAACAATTACCATAGCAACCACCTAGGATAGCATAACAATCACCTAGTGAGACCAAAGCAGCCACATAGCAACACCATAACAACCAAGTAGTGAACAATTAGCAACACCATAGCAACCATTTAGAGACACCATAGCCAACACTTATAACACTATAACAGCCACCTTGGATATCAGTGGAACCACTTACCAGGACCATAGCAACAATCTAGTGACACTATAACAGCCACTTAGCTTCACCATGACAATCATATAGGACACAATTGAATCCACATTGTGACACCATAGCAACCACCTGGGACACCTGAAGTTTCATAGATGGCTGCTATGCTGTTGCCAGGTGTTTGCTATGGCATTCAAGTTGGTTTGCAATGCACAAAATCCAAAGACTGTGCTCCATAAACCTCTTATTTAATGTCTGTTTTCTTCAATTAAGTTTGAACAGAAATGATTTTGTTCAACAATAAAGAGCAACGACTCAGCACACCTTAAATCCATGGCTCTAAACAGTAAAGTCCAAAATCAAATCACTCCTCACCTTCACAGGCATTACTCGGCCTCTAAAACATGACTAGAATCAAAGGTTCAATGCTCCAAGAAGATCTCTCCTCTCCAGCAGGATTGATCACTTTAACTGGACTTCCTGAAAAGAGCATTAAACATCTCCAACTGACTCAGAACACTGCTGCAGGAGTTTTAACCAGACCCCAGAGTACAGAACACATTACCCCACTTCTAAAATCTTTACTCTGGCTTCTGGTGAGTAGATTTTAAACTTCTGCTGCTACTAGTCTATAAATCACTCTGTGGCTGGGGTCCAGAATACGTTTGTGAACTGCTTAAAGAATACAAGGCCAGTAGAACACTTAGATCTTTGGTTAAGGATCAGTTATTTTAAGCCCTGAATCAGAACTAAAGAGGAGAATGCAGAACTGGGGGTCTGTGTTACACACAGTTGGCACCCCCAGAACTCCCACATGCAGAGGCTTGCTTGGATGTCATAGAGACCTGGGCTCAGCCTAAGGGATTTCGTTTGGTCGACTGGGTGGGGTGGTGGTGGATGCCCAATTGCTTCGTTTGACCATAGGAACAAAGCAAATGGGCCAGGGCTGGACTGGCAAGTTAATGCGGGCCTGGAATTTTATACAAACCAGTCTATGGAAGTGTGGGGGAAGGGGGCGGGGTCCCATTTTTGGCAACCCTCTTGGAGGCCCACCGGGAAAACTCCTGATGACCAGTCTATCAAAGTTCTAAATGACTTTTGTCTTGGAAATGTGCTCTACCCATACTTGGCTGGCCCCCTTGCTGAATTTTGTTGCATTATAATCCAGAGATGTTGTGGGGTGGCAGTGCCTCCCCAGGTCCTAGTGCAGTAATATTTCATAACATTTTTAAAACAGAGACAATAACATAAGAGAGAATGAATAAGAAAATCTACACTTTTATTCTAATAACTCTATTAAACTGATGGTTTGTGTTTATTCATGGGGGATTAAGAACATTTAGGGAGTATAAAAGTTAATGTTAATGATATAAAGCTAAATTTCACAGAAGCAAACTGTAGACTGAATGTTTAAAGCACATTTTTTTTAATGGGAGTCTATGTAAAAGAGCCCTCCTTTGAAAGTAAACAAATACATATTGAACTGCTTTGTATCCAGATGATTGTTCTGATTATGGATTTATCTTCTGATTATTTTTCCATGAATTGACTGATTGTCTGAAAATAATAACAAACTGGTGGGATTTCCATACCTGGAACTGTTATACTGCTGCAAACCTACTATCAATTCAGTTTCATGCTCACTCCTTAACTCTGCACAAAGTGAGACAGGAGATCGGTGTGTTCTTATGTTGCAAATATGTCAATTTCAAATGTACCCTGGGAGCAGCTGCTCTTCTCATTAAATCCTATTTCTGTGGCCGTGCCCATGGACGTCTGACTGCTTCAAATCCTTACCAGCGTTAAAAAAATCATGTCATGACTTTTCCGATAGGCCATGTGGTCTTGCTGTGAAAAATGAAGATAATTTTTCATTGTCTGGGAAGTCGGTGGGTGGAGGAGTCACGGCTGACAACCTTTTTCCTGGCCTGGCTAACACCGGAAAGTCATCATTAATGCTCGCTGTGTTCTGATAGAAAGACAGAAGTCCAGCAGAGGAAAAGGAGTTATCTTGACCTAAAACAGACAGAAACTACAGAACTTCTGGTGTATACTGTCATGGGGGTGGGGTATACAGTATAAATAATTTTTTGATAATTTCTGGATATCCTAGTGGTGGAGCAATGGGTTCTCTGGCGCAATGGAGAACCATGCAAAACCTTTGGGTGGATAGTTTTGCAATGAAATCCTTACAGCAATGTGGAAGTGCTTACTGGTTGGGGTGTAAGAAAATATCGGTACAAAATGTATATATGCTATGGGGCAAAAGTATTGGGACACTTGCATCGAAATCATTGGTATTAAAAAGAGTACATCCTGAATTTGTTGGAGTAATTCTCTCTCTACTATCAATGAAAGACTTTCTACAAGAGTTTGGACTAGATTGCTGTAAGGATTTGATTGCACTCAGCTACAACACTGTCATTGAAGTCAGGATGTTGGATGAGTACCACCCCACCTCATCCCCAACTCCCCAATTCATCCCACAAAAGTATTGGCTGGAGCTTCTTCATTCCATAGAACACAGTTTCATGGCTCCACATCTCAGTGCTGGGGGGCTTTAGACCCCTCTATTCGACACCTGGCATTAGACATGGTGCCAACAGGTTCATATTTGTTTATCTGGTCCAGAGAATCCTATTCTATTGATAGTACTTCTCTACAGGGACTGGACAAGCTGTGTGCATTTGCACATCTGTGTCAGCAATGGGTGCAACACAAAGTAGCTGAATGCAATAACGAAATGGGAGGTGGGGGAGGGATCAAAAGCAGTGCGTGAGAGAGGGAGGTTTGCAACTTGAAAGCTGTTTGCGCTTCCTCCCAGCACTAAAGCACTTAAGACAATAAGAACCTCCAGGCTGCCTTAAATGAGTGTTCTATCCTTTATGTCGCAGGTTTGAAATATTGATGGGAGATGGTCCAGGCCCTAGCAGGGGAGAAGCAGCTTGACCGGGGAACAGTAGGCATTAGAGAAGTGAGGTGGAAGACTGTGACAGTACCCTGCACTCCAACCTGCCCTGGATGCCTCCCCAGAGACAGCGTGGGTCACAATGCACAGCATCCGACATAAAAAACACTACGCTTCTGTTCTGTCCCTGGAACGCTGCATTGGAAAGCCGTAGCCAAGATCAGATCTAACTCATCAACTATAGGATGCGTTGTGGGGTTCTGGTTGGCAGTGCATGGATTTATCTTGCAGAGTAGCACGAACTGAATGGGCGTAGAGATATATGGCACTTTATCCGAACCATATTATCTTTCCTGTCTGAATATAATAACATAGATGACAGCTGTCACACCAAAAACAATCTAAAGTAGGTGCTAGCACATTGTTGTGCCATCCTTCATTGAACAGCAAATATTATGCATGTCGTGAGCCAATCCTCGGCGATTGATTGTGACATGTAACTCTTAAAGCCTCACTTCAGAAAGGAAGCCTGGAAGCCATTCTCGCTCTCCCGCAAACCTGCTTTAAGCCCTTACGTTCCGTCCTCAGATGTTTTATTCTGTGACTGCATGGAAAACAATGCAAAGGATATGCTTCTAGAGGAGGTCCAGTATTTTTCCCTTCTAAATGTTTCATATTCAATCAGTGTTCTTCAGTGCAATGGGCTGTTGTAGAGAATGATCTCATCCCTGATATCATGACTGTGAACTCTTCTGATAATACCTTCACAAAGGGGTTCTTTAACTCTTAGAACCCGAGCTCCACACAAAGCGAGCAGTTACATGCTGTTTTGTAGGCTTCATTACTCATCAGAGGATCAGAGTAACCTGTGTGGAGATTCATTGAACTTTAAAAAAAAATTTTTTTCATGGCTCCCATGTGGTGTAGCCATCTAAGCATTGGCTTTATCATTGGGACACCACTGGTTTGATCCCTGGTGGACACTGCCCTCCTTGCCTGGGAGTCCCATACAGCAGTGTTGGCTTTGTTCTGTCTGGGTAGGTAGGATGCCCTCACTACCCTAAAATCACTTGGCAGTTAAGCTTCTCTAAGCATGTTCAGCTGTTCAATGATGCTGCATCATCAGCAGCTTAGAAAGGCTTGCAGAAAGGGTCTAGGGTTCTAGGTAATGGTGGGAAAAGGAAATGACAAAATTGGGATGAATTTGGGACTAAATGTAAACAAACATTTTTCCACGATTGCACATTTCATTAACAAACATAGTTCTTTAAACAACCTTCCATTAAAATGTTCAAAGTGATTTGGCACCGGTATTATTTTAGAACCTTATGTTGAGTAATGACAGGGAAGTCTGTGCGATTCCTGAAAGAATAAAAATACTCCATGAAATAGCTGGGTGAACTGACACGTAATTTCACTTTATTTTCTGGAATGAAAACGACCTTAAGTCACGAGTCCTTGTTCAGTCTGGTGCGCGGTCTTAATGTGGTGGTGAGGGCAGTAATGAGAGCCATTGTTCTTTCATGAACGACTGAAGATGCCCTTGTAAATGATCAGTGTCAACAGAATGTTATTTTATGGAGTTTGGAGTGTGCTCCTGTGCAAGGTTTCTTTCCAACAAAGAGCGGTGAGAGCGGTTCATACATCATTGACAGAAAGGTGAAATCTCCAACTCTTTGAAGCAATTGATTTATTGTGCACAACCCCTGGCTCCTTCCAGATGATTTAGTAAGCAGGGGTCTTCTCAAGTATTAGTATTAGATCTGTCTTTGGCCCTCACATCGATTCTGGCATTGTCCTCTTTTCACTGGACGGTGGGAGCATGGCTCAATTTAATGGCATGACCTTACTCTGACTGCATGCATAAAGGACCAGCTACGTTTCACCACTGTGAACATGATTTCTGTGTCCACTCATTGTCCACTCTATTAAGCACTCCTATCTAGATGTAAAGTCATAGACAGAAGGTCATCAGTGACTGCAGTGTCTGTGAAGGTCATCCTCTAGTCTTCCATCAGTGCTGTTGACTCAATATTTCAATATAAGCTTCAAAGTTATTGAAGTTACATTTAATCTTCAATAAAACTTCAGTAAAAAATAAAACGAATCTTTTTTATTTAAGCAATTAACATTAAAAGTGGTAGTGATCTATAAAAAGTGTTAGGAGACTATGCCAAGGACTCATAGTGTGCTTGTTCAGTTGGTGAAACGAACCCCATTCACCTATAAATAGGACCCCCAGCTGAACGAAAGGAGTGATCAACATTGGGTGCTACACCTCTG
This sequence comes from Acestrorhynchus altus, assembly GCA_034509495.1. Lineage (NCBI taxonomy): Eukaryota > Metazoa > Chordata > Actinopteri > Characiformes > Acestrorhynchidae > Acestrorhynchus > Acestrorhynchus altus. Next base: position 31,411,294 of record CM067512.1, read on the forward strand.
CTCAAATTCATCAAGCCGTCAATAAGGGTATGAACGCTGATCTGGTGTCAGTCGATGTCTTTTGCACAACACAGAATCCAATTAGACAGCTGATGAGAGCTGATCTTAGATCAGTACTTTTACTTTTGGATAAATGAGGCCCAGTGAACCCATATTGTGACTGCATTATAACATTTGAGATAAAGAACACTATATGCACATCCTACATGACACGCAATAATACAACATTTAATACAATATTACAACAAGGCTGTTGGTTTGTTTCATGCCTCCTCTTTGGCTTTGATGACCCCTAGACCTCCTGAAGGCCTCTCACAGGAGCCTAAACCCAACACACCTCATAATCCTAACACTTTAAGGATTATAACATTTCAACCCCAAGAAAAGAAACAGTTTTCAAGACACATGAGGTATTTGAGCATTAATAATCCAATTTTGGCACGCCTCCAGTTAAATGATCCCGGTGAACTCTGTGGTATTTGTGTGTAACCTTTTTGATTCACTCGAAATTCACTGTGAAACTCTCTTTAGGATGACCTGACATTTGAAAGCCATTATGGAGCTCCCTTGGAGGCAAGCAAGTGGATTCCTCAAGAGTCTGTCACCATAACAAATGCTCCTCCTTGGTGCAGAGGGAAGAAAGCAGCTGTCTCGCTTCAATATACGAATTGCACCAATTGAAGACATAATTAAGATTCAGCGCGTCCTTGTTGAAGGACTGCAGGAAAAGTCCATCAGTAATGGTTCATAAAGTTCACAGGGTCAGGTCTGCCTTCATTCTTAAAGACTAAAAGCCCAAGTGGACACAGAAACCTGACATCATGACCCAAACCTTGGATTAAAGGGATTTCCTAAGTGCGGTTTCCCAATATCTTGGATAGGTTCAGTTGGATTTCAGCTCTAGTTTAGCTAATATGCCAGCGTCTGACTGCCTTCTGCTCCCCAATGGCCATTGTTGAGCTCGTAATCCACACTTCCTCCACAGCGTGCTGAGACTTTATATCAGGATCAAGAGATAAAACAAACACAGTCAATTTTCTTTCCGAATGTTTCCGATGTCATCCAGAAGCTTTGAACATCACATGAGGGAAATTCCAGTTGTGTGGAAACGGTAGAGATTGGGAAGATAAACGGTTGTATATAAACTGAGCCTACAGGACGGATTGTTGCTTTTCAGGGTAGGACGGATTCGGAAATGTACTGTATCAATGGGAGGCTTTGAACGTATAAGCAGACAGTGAAGTATTGCAGTTGTTCTAATACAGAATCGTTTTAATGAGTCCTTGTTAGCCCCGTGACAAGTTAAAGCATTTTAGTGGGTAGGAAGAGGGTGAAATGTCTAGGAGGCAAAGCCAATGTAAGTTCATTATAGCCTTCTGGGAATTTTATTCTTCCCGAGAAACAAATGGTGATGACGGCCAACATCTTTCATGTGGAGGGAAGAGAAATGCTAATAACCTTTTCGGATTCACCTCGTAAGCGGGCCTTTTCTCTTAATTATAGCTGGAGGGGGACGTCAGACAGGTCTTTACAAATAGCCTTTTACACTGTCCACCAAGCCGACATCCTTCCTTTCATTCTGACGCGCTCAGCTATTATCAAGCATTATTGCAGCACACTGAAACTGCTTTGTTGCAAACTTGTGCCTAAATTATAAATCAACTGACCCCTGGTGTGAAAGGCATTAAATCTGTCTGGAAATGTCTCGATGTCTCATTTGAAACAAAACAAAACATAATAATAATGTTTTTTTTTTGTTTCAACACTGTGCCCACTCACTGTCCACTCTATGAGACATTCCTACCTAGAGTAGGAGTGCTGTATCAAAGCATATTCATGGAAAGTTAACTGGAAGGGGAAAATGTGGTGGGAAAAGGTGCATGAGCAACAGGGATGACCACAGCCTTGAGAGGATTGTCACAAAAAGTGACTAAGGACATGGACTGAGGAGATAAGATGGGGTCAATGCATCAACAGCCCCCACACACAGATGTCTCCAGAAAAAGGGGGTCCGACTGCAGTATTCCTATTATCAAGCCCTTCCTGAAGCAGGAACATCTTACCTGAACTAAGGCGAAAAAGAACTGGACTGTTGCTCAGAGCTCCAAAGTCCTCTTTTCAGATGAAAGTAAATTCTGCATTTCATTTGGAAATCAAGCGTCCTACTCAACTCAAGCTCCTAGAGTCTGGAGGAAGAGTGGAGAATCCAAGGTGCCTGAGTCCAGTCTGAAGTGTCTGCAGTCAGTTAAGGGTTTAGGGGGTGATGTCATCTACTGATGTTGGTCCAGATTCAACACAGTATCTGCCAGGAGATTTGCTGATGAGCTTTTTGGAAATGCTGATTTCCTTTTCCAGCAACAGCTCCTGCCCACAGTGACAAACCCTTTTATGTAGCTTATGAAATAGTTTGATAATATGAGATTCTGGATTTTATGGGACTTTTTGGGGGAAAAGTCTTGAAAGTAAAATAAAAAATGGCTTGAAATATTTCACTTTACATGATATGAATATATAGTATTTGTCAGTTTACTTTAGGGGATGAAGTTATGAGCGTGAATACATTTTTCCTGATATTGTAATTTTTTTGAGCTGCACTGTTATACAGTATGTCCATGTCTTTGTCGAGCAGCACATTCACTCATACACAAGGGGTTCGCTCTAGCTGATTGTGAATGCACAGAGAGTGGCTGTCCTTTTGGAGAGTGCACAGGGGTAACAGCTAGGTGCTGGAAAATGAGCTGGACCAAATCACCATCAGGACACCTCTCCTCAGGTCAGAACCTGCTCCCTGCTTACCTTCTATTTTCCCTCCAAACTGAACATCACCATCCACACAGAAACAGACTGCAGTCTTTCATGCAGTTTCAACCTTAATCTACATCTGCTGTATCATACCATTTATCACCACAGAGGATCATTTCCATACAATTTTAAGTAATAAATGCCAATTGGGCAGATTCTGAAAGACATGCATAAATTTGCATAAATCTGTGACAGTACAAGGCAACACTGACCACCTAAAACAGCTATGGCTATTTGATATATATATATATATATATATATACAAACAAATATTTATTTATAAATTACAAATATATACCATGCTTCAAATTTTAGTGTTTCTACTTTTAACTTAAGTATACAGTATAAAAATTGCTATGAGGGATAAAGAGATTTTCTTTCAGTATTACATAAAAGCACATTTAAACATGTGAATAGACTGTATTATTCATACAAACCCACAGATCGGATTGGCATCAGCTGACACTCAGCATTAAGAGACTTGGCAAAATAACTTGATTGGTAGGAACTGTAGGATTCGTTTACGAAAAGCAGTTGTTTGTGCTCAGGACCATAGAATCTATGACCTGCTTCGTGGGGCCCTGGAAGATGAGGGACATGTGGGTAGCATGTGGACAATGCATGGGGCCTGTGTATGAGCTCACACAAATGAGGAATGACCGTGGTCCTTTTTGTCGGAACACTCCAGACAAGGAATTGGACATTTTGTATTATATAGACGTTTTGTATATTGATCTATGTCAGTGTTGTGTGAGTGTGAGTGAGTCGTGAGTCTCCTGTTTACGAGAAGATTACGGTGCTCTAATCCAACAGGATGGATCATCACAGGACACCATTAGGAACCTCTACAACTCCATGCAGAGACGTCTGGCGTGTTGCATTAAACCCGACGCCGTACTGAGCGGCACCACTTCTGTATGTGTAGATCAATAAATATTGATCAGATCAGACTACATTTATAATTAGTTATTGATCCTGATCACCTTCATCTTCCTTCCCAACAGCACTGCAATCCTACACGTCCTTCTGGGTCCAGCTGTTTGTGCAGCTATACATTGGTGATTATTTAGTACGATAAACACATACAGTACATGACGCTTCTGTAGAGGCCTTTATCAACCCCAGTTCAGTGCTCTAATTCAGCGCAACATGTTGCTCCAGTTCTGTCCACTTATTTAACTAATTCACTGACCTCTAACAATGTCAGGACAAGCCCACATTGCCGTAGCCTTCTGTAAGGTACGGTTCAGAGATGTAGGTCACACAAACAACCGGTGTATTTTCGGATAATGTGATTAAACTACATTCTGTAAAAGTGGACAAGCTGCTGATGGAATCATCTGCTGCTCACTCTGCTTACTTCCACTCGAGGGGGCTACATTTGTGGAGTTTGACAACACTGACACACACACACACACGCACACACACACAAACAAAAGACGAATACAGAAAGATCAGCTAAGTCATGTGCAGCAGTGATTGTAATGTGTACTGTGTGTACATGCACTATGGTATGTACGTTACTTCCAGGTCACTTGGCCAAATGTATACATCTCACTGGATTTCCATCGAGAACAAAAATAACACATCCGATCTGACTCACGGCCCCCGAGAGGTTTGAAGGGTCCAGGGAAATACAGCATAAGCCATTCACCTTTGAGGCAAAAGCTCATTACTATCCATACATCTTAAAAGATAACGTCGCCTGTCATTTACAGCGAGGTAATGCGCTGTGAATGCAGGAAACAAGGTGTTTCACCTTTGAGCGCTGCTCTTTTCTCCTTCTTCTTATGTCTCAGTGTTACATTTCCGAGTGGAATTTCAATACATTACAGGCTCGGGCAACTTTAATCCCTTCAAAAACTGATTTAAGATCATCTCTGCTTATCCGCACTCTTCAAAAAGCTCAGCACCCATGACACATCACAAACATTTCGCCGGCGTATCGGCTTAAACGCAGGTCTTAGTTTGTTTTCTTCCGTGGCTGAAGGTGCGTTCTGGAGAGTAAAGCCTTTTTCTCGCTGTGATGTGGGATACCTTGGCTCCTTTAAGGCTTTGCGTTGAGGAAGAAGACAGGCCATTTTCCAGCATCCACAGAGTGATCTATTTATCATGCTCAGTAAGCTCTGCTCTGTGGATAAATCTACGACGTGCTAGTAGTTCTGTTGATTTTCTGCTGCCTTGAGTTTGACTTAATTCTTTTCGTCCTTCATACACCAACACACTGTGCATGTGCGTGTGCGCACACACACACACACACGCGCGCGCGATGATAAACGAGGATATAAATGCAAGGCTACTACTCTCAGCAAAGCAGAACAAGATTGTAGTGGCAAGCAGCAATATTCTCAGCAACACGTCCCCAGTGTTATTTATTGTTGCACGTCCAGACTCTCCCTGAATTAAATGGTGGTCCTTCAGGTGGAGAGAGAATGTAATATGTACTCCAATCCGGCTTCCACTAACCAATGGAACGGAATTGTCTGGAAAAGACCATGCAGAATGTCCAGGTCACTGTTTACTCACAGCATGTTGCACCATACACTCGTGGAGAGCTCTCCAGACCCTGTTGTTGCAAAGCAGCCCCAAAGTATGACTCTTCCACCCCCATGCTTCACAGTTGGTATGAGGTCCTTGTGCTCAAATGCTTTGTTTGGTTTGTGTCAAACATGGGTTCTGTTACTGCACTCGAATAATTCAACACTGCACGCCACTGTTTATATTACATTAGGCCGTTAAAACTGGAACATGGAGTTTTGTGTTGACGGATGTATGATGCACCTCTTTCATACTGGTTCCCAAAGCCATCGTTCATGCTTATTATATTCCAGAGCTGTTATATTTAATCAGGGTGTTATACTCAGGGTCCTGTAGACCCAAGATCCTTTGTAGAAGGTCAGAAAACATATTTAACATGCTTGGTGTTTGGTTTCTGGGCAAGGCCAGATTTAAGCTCAGCTGCAACCCCACTTGTCTGCTTCAGACATTTCTCAAGCTCAGCCAGTTTTACCAGTAACACGACACTGGCACTCACTAATGTCATGAAGTGGGAATAAAATGCCAAAGCTATCCTTCATTTTATCCATTTTTACCACCAAATGAATCGCTCATAATGACAATGTTTAACAGATGTTTATCACAGATGAATTAATTTGGTGTGTAAACGTTTCTGTAAGCTCTATTTTAGCACATCATTAAAATATTAGTGCAAAGTACAACACAGTGAAATGAAGGAAATATGGGATTGCAGTGCTGATGGGAAGGAAGATAAAGGTTAAGAGGACCAATAACTGATTATAACTGTAGACTGATCTGATCAATATTTATTGATCTACTCGTACAGAAGTGGTGTCTCTCAGTACGGCGTCGGGTTTAACGCAACATGCCAGACATCTCTGCATGGAGGTGTAGAGGTTCCTAATGGTGTCCTGTGATGATCCATCCCATGCAGCTTGAATGTTCTCACTCAGTTCTGCAGATGGTGTGGTAGGGGTGGAGTGTTGATAGAGCGTCCAATAGCGTCCACACATTTTCACACCGTTCTATATAAATCAAATATTTAGTAATGCTTAATAATGCCTTAAGTAGGATCAATCAATAATTGGTTAAGACATTACTAAATCACTTAGTAATGTTTATTACTGTGATTTATTAAGTGCTGTTAATTAATGTACCCTCATTGTAAAGTGTTACCACTTTAATGCACAGTGATCAAACAATATTTTATTTACAAGTAATTATTGTGGAATTTCTAGTAAGGAAATGTGTTGAGAGCTGCTGGCATCTTCCAATGCAAAGAGAACTCCAAGAAAATAAAATGCAGTTACAGACTGACATTAAACCACTGCTCCAGATGGTGATCATTATGAGACAACGAACAATCACGTTTTAAAAGCGACTTCTCAACATAATTAGACCTTTGTGAATTGAATGTTAAGTATCTTCTTAACTATATTTTCCATTCAACACATACTCAGGTTATGACATAAATGTTCTCTTTGTATCGTTGATTATATTAAGCAGTTCCCGTTACTTCATGATTTTTGGCTGCCAGTGTAAAAGCCTGTTTGACCGTCTCATCATACATTGTCTCTGAGGAGTTTGGTGTGTTCTCGCTTGGTAGGTTTCCTCCAGGTGTTCTGGCTTTGCTACATTGCCCACTTGTATGAGTGTATGGTACGCTGCGATGGATCACTCCAGGGGGTACTATTACGTTGTGCCCAATTATTCTGCTCCAGACCCAAGTAAGTGAAGTAAGGGGATATACAGGTTGGGGCTCCAAGTGGCTCAGTGGTCCAGTACCCTACCACTATGATTCAAGGACTGCAGGTTAGAATTCTGGGTTCTGCTGATTGTCATTGGCACCCGGAGTCTGAGAGAGAAAAATTGGCCATGCTCTCTCTGGGTGGGTGGATGCTCTCCACATTGCTGGCCACCACAGGCGTCTGTTAGCCATTGTATCAGAGCTGCAGACCCATTGCTTTCCTCCAACTGGCTGCCCATCAATAATGGAATGGAAAAGATGGAAAACACATATTATAGTTACCTGGCACAGAGACCCTCACGATCCTGTGTTTGACTGGGGAATGTTGCATTATGGGAAGAAAATATATCATGATTTCCCACTGATTTGGAACCGGCAGTAAAATGGTATCAAGGTCCTTGTATGTTGCAGATGATGATCACCGTTTGATAATAACCTGCTTTAACAGCTGGTCATCAAAGTACTTCAGTCTTCGTGATTTGAACACTGTGTTGTATATAAATTTTGGTCAGTCTCAGATGGGATTGGACAAGGATTAAGCCTAGTCCTGGGCTGTAAAGCATTCTGAATGAAGATTATTAACTGAAAGGAAAATGTCTAGGACTAAGCTTAATCCCTGTCTGAGAAACTGACCCTTTCAACACACTCTGATCCCACTTTGATCCTCCTGGATATTAAATTTTGTCATGTCTATTTTTCTTCTATGTGGACCATTAACTAGGTTTGAGTATATATATATATATATATATATATATATACTGATCAACCACAACTTTATGATCACCTCCCTCCTTGTTTCTTCATTCACCGTCCATTAATCAGCTCATCTGACCACACAGGAGCACTTTGTAGTTCTATAATTACAGACTGTAGTTCATCTGTTTCTCTGCATCCTTTATTCTACTTTCAGCCTAATCTTCAATGATCAGGACCCCACAGAGCAGCTATTATGTGGGTGGTGGGTCATTCTCAGCCCTGCAGTCACACTGACATGGTGGTGGTGTATTAGCGTGTGCTACACTGGTACAAGTGGTTTAGATACAGCAGTGCTGCTGGAGTGTTTAAACCCCTCAGTGTCACTGTTGGACTAAGACCACTTCACCAACCACACATATCCAGCTGTCAGGAATAGTGAGCTGAGCAGATGAGTAGACGAAGACAAGGGATGTGGAAGTACTTCCTGGGGCTGAGGATTTAATAAACTAAAGAAAACAAACTGTGGACACAGACAGACAATGGTACTACAACCAGCACAAGATACACCAACACTGAACCTAGACAAACAACGGAACTGCATAGACAGACAAAGACAGACTGAAACAAAGGTCAACATTAGACACACCTGGAACAGGATAATGAAGGGGCAGGGTTACAAATGAGACACAGATGGGAATGGGTGGAGCAAGGGTGGAGATGGGAACAAAACAAAACAAAACAAAACAAAACAAACCACAGTGCTCAGAAGCTCAGAAATTAAAACAAGACAGGAAGACAGAAGGTAGACAGGACTGATACATGAGACCAGCCAACAGCTGGAGTGTTCGGGTGTAACTGGCTGCCAGTAGTGTAGTGAGAAAAGGGCTGGGATTTTGAGTGTAAGCTAAATTTTATGTGACTTGAAAAATGATCTTGCAGACCATTAGAGCGATTGAGCCCATTCCATTATTCCAGTAGTAACGTCTCAACAGAATGTACTTAAACATTCCAGTTGGGAATGTAATCGGATCCAGGTGTTCGCATGGCTATTATTCTTCAGGTTAATGGATTATTTGAAGGATTTCCTAACGTTCAATCAGATCGAATGTGTATTCGGAATAGTCTGACTGAGCTGTATACATGGACGTATCCTATTCCGACTTAATCGAATGCTCAATCGGAATAGAATTATGAACGGATTATCAGGATGCACATAAATACCTCACTAGATGCTTTGTTGTCCACAATAGTTAAAGCATGGTTGCAGATTTATATGCTTGGTGAAGAGCTCACAGTGGGAAAACAGTAAGATTCACACTGTCAGTTCTAGTTTCAAATCAACTTGTTTTGATGTCACTCTGCTCTGACCTCTTTGCGTGAGCAGGGTCAGAAGCAATGGAGCCGTCCATCACACTTTGGAACGGAGGAGAGGACTGTCAATCAAGCCCACAGGCTGGGAATACAGCCTCATTTCTCCCAGCTCCAGAAGACAGATGGAAGTAATAGCTGTAATGAGCTATTGTGGAGTGTTTTCCTCGCATGAGTGACAGAGAACATTAGGAGGTGTGGTCACATGGGCTGGAGAACCCTGGAGTACACAGGTATGGAAGACCTTCCAGCTCTTCTGCTTAAAGCCGTAACTCGCATTTAATTGTAAAACCGTGTCCAAATGATGGTGGACACTCCACCTAATGAATGCATTCAGCTACTTTACGTTGCACCCATTGCTGACACAGACGTGCAAATGCACACACTGCTTTTCTAGTCCCTGTAGAGAAGAGCTGCGAATAGAAAAGGACTGCCATGTCTGAGAATGACCCACCACCCACATAATAGCTGCTCTGTGGTGGTCCTGTGGGGTCCTGAGCATTGAAGATCAGGGTGAAAGGAGGAGAATAAAGTCTGCAGAGAAACAGATGAACTACAGTCTGGAATTATAGAACTACAAAGTGCTCCTGTGCTCTTTACCAATAGACACACAACCAGTGTTCCTTGTCTTTAAGTATGTTTTTTCTGACCTCTTGAGGGTCCTACATCTACGGGACCCTGACAATAACACAAAGATTAATTATGACAAATACAGAATATGAACAGCATTGAATTATATCATTGGGAACCAGCATGAAAGCAGCACATCACACATCAGTCAAACACAAAAGCCTGGCCTTCCTAAAAGCTCCCAGAACTCCCGGAGTAATTCCTCGCGATCCGATATTTGGTATGACGCTCTGTGGAGAAAACATCCATTTTATCGCAAACGCACTAAAAGACCACACTCGTGTCTGATAACAGCCTGTTCCAGCTGCTTATATGGCCACATTTTCCCTTCAGACAGTGGTCATAAACAGAACTACAGAGCTTCCGAACTACACGCTTCAGCGAGGAGGATACAGGCTTAGATTTAACACACTTTACAGCCCGCTTTAAATCAGCTTTAAAAACTTTATTATTGCTTCGCTATCAGCCCCCAGACTTCCAACATGCACAACTTCAAAGGTAGAGTCAGAACTGACACGATAAAGCTGAGTGTAGGCTAGTAATGCCTCTCTTTCAGTGGGCCTGTTGGGCTCTCAGGGGTACGCATGCATGCTTGTGTCTCTCAGGAAGGACACCAGCAGCTTCCCGCTGCGTGCTGGCATTAGCGCCCCCTCTTCTCCCCACAGGTGCCCAAAGTTGATCAATGACTCAGTGTTATAAAACTCCTTTCTAAAGCTCTTTCGGTTCCCGTTGATAATGCCAGGAGACACTCTCACGGAGTGAACACACAGAGGACAAAATGCTGGAGTTTAATGGTGTTGACATCAGCTGTATTAAGCCGAGCTGGAAAAAGGGTTGGAGATACAAGTCGTTGCAGCAGAATTCTCTTCAACATAATGCAGGCCATCGCTGGCTAAGGGTCCTCACACCCTTCAGTGAAAGGCAGAGAGGAAAGGAACATCAAATTGCTCCAGCAGAAAGTTTACTTCACCTGAGGTGCTACATCCAATGGAAGCACACCTCACCAGTGGCTGTAATCCTTTATGCACCATGTGTACAATTTTGTTTTTTCCAATTTTTCACCCCTACTAATTTAGACATGCCAATTACCCATCCCCCTAAGCAGCCTCCCACATTACATGCCCTGCTCTCAACACCAGGGGGGAGAAATCGTCCACCGTTTCCTCCGAGTCATGTGACGATAGCCTACCGCCTCTTTTTGAACTGCCGCCGTTGCTGGGCAGCCATCGCTCTTGGAGGACAACACCGGATCTGATCTGACACAATGGACAGCAGACGCCCGCGTCGACCAGCAGCGCACTTGTGAGGAGGAGCACCCATGTGTGCAATTTTTAAGCACTACCCATTCAAACGAATGCATTCAGCTGGCCCTCTTTGCCCCATGTGTGCCCTTTGTTTTTACACCCCCTCACTGGTCGAATGAAATGACCCTGCCTTTCTTCACGTGAGTCCACATGAATACACACAACCAGTTTGTCATGCACTTGAAGAACAATTGAAAAAACAGCACTGTGTTCCAAAGCCTAGACTGTAGCCGAAGTAGACTGCATTTCTCAACTGTTAAATCACAGAAGACTGTTCCAGCCTCCTTCCCCTGATCTTCAATGTTCGGGACCCCACAGGACCACCACAGAGCAGGCCTTATCTGGATGGTGGGTCATTCTCAGCATTGCAGTCCCACTGATATGGTTTGTGTGAGTGTGTGATGTGCTTGTAGGAATGTATCAGACACAGCAGTGCTGCTGGAGTGTTTAATCCCCTCAGTGTCACTGTTGAACTGAAAACCATCCACCCACCAGGAATGTCCAGCCAGCAGCGTCCTGTGGGCAGCGTTGTTTGAGCTGAAATGAAGGACTAGAGGATGACCAACACAAACTCTGCTGAAACAGATGAGTCTCTAATTATACATCTACGAGGTGGAAGAGCTAGGTAGGAGTGTCTAATAGAGTGGACAGTGAGTGGACAGTGTTTAAACACTCCAGCAGCACTGCTGTGTCTGGTTTGCAACCTCTGGACTGCCCTTGGCCATCAGTGCTTAACAACACAGTTAAAAGCCCCCTAAAAACAGCCCATATAAAGTTGGAAAATATAAATGTCATATAAAATTGCACACAAGTGTCATAAATGGACCTCAGGGAAAAAAGTAAAACGCAAGACAAGACCTGGGCTCTTTGAAAGCAACTATACACTTACTAATAGCACCTCTTTGTTTAATAGTGTTACCTGAAGGATCCACTATATTCTCCCAAGTGCAGCACAGCTAAACTACTTTGGTCCTTAACTGGCGATAAAGCATTTCTTTACCCCAGACGCCTCTCAATCCTCTCTTCTTGGAATTAACGAAACGGTGTGACAGCTTTAAAAGCACACTCTACAAGCTACCAAGTGAAGACAGTGTAGCCTGTTTATTGTAAGCCCTGGAACTAATTAGGTAAACACTCAGGCCTGAATAAATTTGTAGTTAATCTCTCTTTATCCACATGAAAGGTTGAGTTGATTAAATATCAAAGGGTTAGACAAAACCAGGGAGGCCGGAGGAGCATCAGTCACCGAGGGACGGAGAGATATTTTTGGAGGCGCGCTCTCCCTGGAGCACGTGCTCTCAGATCAAGGAGCTCAGGTGCTCCATCTCATGCTTTCATCGGCTGACATTCAAATTACCAGCCGACTGACCCCAGAGAGCATGCACGAAAGGTTCGGGTTGTCTCCATGGATCTGTGAGGCGAGCGTTTGCTTGCTTGCATCGCTCACAGCTCCTTTTAGACTCTGCAGCCCAGGTCTGATGCCTGTCATGAGATAATGTTTTATCGGTGGAGGTTACCTACAGAACGCATTTTCAAAAACTCGATGTCTCGTGAACGTTCAATACGCTGCCTCCCAGCCAGTATGAAATTAGGCTGACATTTGGAAAACTGTTGGTAGCGTCAGCTCGGATTGGTGCACTGTACCTGGAGCAGATAGTCCTCACCTCCGTTCCACCACGTTTCTCTTCCCCTCAGGGTGAACTGATCTGTATTCAGACTTCACAGCTGTGGGGTTCAGCTTAAGCTGACTAACATGACTGGGCCCAAGGTGGTCTTACAATACAGGAGTGATCTAGTCCTTAAAAGTTAGGGGCAAAGGTCACTTAGTATCTATTAGACAAACATCTTCAACATTATGCCGGAGAGGTTTTCCATCTTTTCAGATCCTTCCCAAGTATGTAGACCTCTGGCTGACTCAAGCACAGCCCTGAGGAGGGACGGAACCCCTCGGGAGTGATGTTTGGAACAACAGCGTGGGAAGCAGAAGAGGGTTTTCTTCAGTGGTCTCGCTTGCTTTAAGCCTTACTCAATAGAGCAGCTGTGGAGCAGCTCAGGAGACAACTGTTACACTCAGCTGGTATCAGCTGGTCGATGAGAAGCACAACACTGAGGCGCAGCGGAGAAATCCCACACAGGTGCAGAGCTGATTGCTGGAAATAAAATCCCCAAATCGAATACGACCTCAGAACAAGGTCATATATCAAGAGTGATCCAAGCGATAGATGAGGGGATGGTTGTAGCCTTAGGTCATATAAAGTGTAGTAAAATCCCAACCTATATGCTTTACTCTGAGCACATGCTATGGCCAGGAAGGCATTAAGACTAAGCCTCAGGGCTGTAAATCTGTAAGGTCCTGCCCCCGGTCTCGTCTCGCACACACAAAACAAGCTGCTACATGCTGTTACGATATATCCTTTTAACCCCTTCTCGATCTGAAACAAAACAGAGGTCTTATGACACTGAATATTAGTGTTGTGCTGCAGATAGACTGTCCAGAGTTCTTTTGCTGAGATGTTTGAAGTGAAAAGGGTCATATAGAAACCTCACTAGATACTAAGAAAACTTCATTCCTTTCCTACCGTGGTGGTGAAGCAGGGTCAGAGAGTGTACAACACACATTTCTGAGGTGTAATGCATTTGTTGAGGGTAGTTGTGTAGCTTTTAACAGTGCAATTGCCTACAGTTTAGCTTTCTATAAAAGGATGCACGCCAGCTCCTCCAGCTTGGATACAAGATGAGATACGGTTGGGCATGGCTGCACACAGGTTCCGTATGGCATCCTGCAGAACATTTACACACAGATGTTGCAGCTGCAGAACCTGGATTCATTGCTAGAAAGACGATACTGTTCTAGTCTATAGGGATTCGTAAAATTCTACAGGTGGCACTTCCGTTGCTGACATCAAGCTCTTAAAAATGTATTGAAGTTGAAGAAATGTTTATAATTTTAACTTAAAAGTTTAACTCTTCAGATTAACCTACAGACATGTTACACATATCAAACCAAACTACAAAATGGACCCTCACCTTGGACTTATCGTTGTCTTTTCCAATTGAATCCATTTCCAACTGAATTAAATCCCAGTTTAAATACCAAAGGAGCTTCCAGTGCATGTTTACTGCTCTGTCCAAGTGAACATGATCAACCTGCATACAGACTCTGACTGATCAGAGAGAGGGGGCGGGGCTGATGCTCAACCTGCATACAGACTCTGACTAATCAGAGAGAGGGGGCGGGGCTGATGACATCACTGACCCAGATACTGAGGAAAATGAGAAGGGAATGGCTGTTTATTCTCTTTTTACCCCAGAATAAAAGTCCTGAGAAAGGATAATACTGATACATACATACATATCAAAAATAATAAAGGACATTCAGGTTGATTCTGTATTTCATTTGGACAAATGTCACTTATTTGGAAGAATATATTATTATAAATATCCTTGTCAGTCTAAAATTATTGCACGCCAACACTCTGGATGATCAATTTCCAACAGGATTTCAGAGATATAAAGTGTTTTTTAGTCCTCATAAGCAAGACAACAAAAACACTGCATGAGCAAATTATATTTTTGATCAGAACATAGAACAAAAATGTGCACATTCCTAATGTAACATCGTTAACATTAAAGCAGTCTGGACACTGTATTGGTCCCTTTTCTTGAAGCCCCTGTTTGTTGCCCTGTGCTGGACTGAACTTTGATCCCGCACTGCACTGACATTCAAACGTGCCGGAAATGGCAGTAATTGTTTTTGGAACCCTGTTACTGTTGACAATTTTCAGTTACTGTTTGGAGTTCTTCTGATGATGGTTTGCTGCCTTGAGCTTTGTCATCTTTGCGGTTGGTTCCCATGAACAATACTGGCTCAGAAAGTTCTCTCTACAATGGACAATTTAATCTGTTTTTAGTTTTCTCTCTGTTTGAACCCTGTATCTGCTCTGTATGATGCGTAGAACTTTGGATGAATAGACCAATAGAAATTATTCTGCATTAACTTCCATTCAAAATTAAAAGCATTTTTGCTTTAATTTATTGAATGGCTTTTAACTGAAACAATTCAAATATAGCAAAGGCAAGTCATTTGTTGATCACAAACCATTTTACGGACTGTGTCCATGTGTTGTATAACTGACTGATATATAAGATTTCTATTCTGACTCGTGCTGTTGTGTTGGAAGCCTCGAACAAGAGTTTGGAAGCAATTACAGCAGCTGGAAGAGTTTGAGAGGGCACACATTTTAGGCCTCCGGGATGTGGGGTGGTTGTATCGACATATTGTGCACTATACTGGTCATGCAGATATTTCCATAGCACACAGTTAGGGGCAGTGGACAGAAGAAGGCATGCATCAGTGACATGAAAGATGTGGGAGACCTAAATGACCTACGAAGAAGGGGTGACCTAATAGCCATGATTGCAGACATTCAGCTGGCAGTGGTATCTCCAGACCAATCCCTGATTGAAAATGAGTGGGATGCTGTTGGACTCTCTATCAACACTCCACCCCTACCACACCATCTGCAGAACTGAGTGAGAACATTCAAGCTGCATGGGATGGATTATCACAGGACACCATTAGGAACCTCTACAACTCCATGCAGAGACGTCTGGCATGTTGGGTTAATCCCGACGCCGTACTGAGAGACACCACTTCTGTATGTGTAGATCAATAAATATTGATCAGATCAGACTACATCAGTCATAATAACCTTTACCTTCTTTCCCAATAGATCTGCAATCCCACACTTACTTCTGCAAATATCTTTTAAGGATGAGTTTATAACTCACATTTACAGCCAACCAAACTTTGTTCAGAGAAAATCTTCACTTGGTTTTCTTCACAGCCTTGGGGATCTGGGATTGAACGTCAGAAAGCCTGTGCTCCTGATGCTGCACTCTCTGAATTTCCGTGGTCTTCCTCTTCTACAAATTACGTTGGGATCTTGCCGGCACAGCCATCATTCTCTGTCAGCCGCTGCCATAAAGTGGGCAGGCGCTGAGAAGCACGGGTGGCTCAGGTGATTGATGCCTTCTTGTGAGATTAATCTAGACTGAGTAATGATCTACTGCCTACTTAGATCCTCATTGGCCAGGATTCAGGGCTTCGTTCCATCCGTCAGCCGACTGAAGCCAGGCCTCCACTCCACTGAGTTATTTGTCAGAGGCAGGTAGTGTTCAGCTAATAACTCCACAGCTCAAGCTCTAGAGCTTTTGAGCTAGGCTCATAACGGATTGAACAGGTGACACAGTGCATCAGTTACTGCACAGTTCGTGAACAATTTATGACTCCATAAAATTGAATATGTATTTAATGGGCTTGAGTTATTTGAACTTAAGTTTGGGAGTAAGCAGCAGCATTTTAGAGGCAGTCCAACATTCAAGGGAAATCAGCATCTAGTTGATATTACTATGATATGCGGGATTGGAATGGCTTGATCCTATTCTGAAGCAAACCAAGTCTAAAACAGCTCACACTCACTCACCGAGAGCTGTAGGGTTGTTCTAGTGCATCTCAAAAGGACAATATCATGAAAAAGTTCTATCATTCCAGACTGTAGTTCATCTGTTTCTCTGCAGACTTTATTCTCCACCTTTCACCCTGATCTTCAATGATCAGGACCCCACAGGACCACCACAGAGCAGCTATTATGTGGGTGGTGGGTCATTCTCAGCACTGCAGTCACACTGACATGGTGGTGGTGTGTTAGTGTGTGTTGTGCTGGTATGAGTGGATCACATGTAGCAGTGCTGCTGGAGTGTTTAAATTCTGTGTCCACTCACTGTCCACTCTATTAGACACTCCCTTAATTTCCCTGAGGGAACCCTCCCAAGGGATCACTAAAGTTCTATCCTACTTAGAAGCTCATCTGTTTCTGCACAGTTTGTGTTGGTCATCCTGAAGTCCTTCATCAGTGCTCACAAGACGCTGCCCACAGGACACTGTTGGCTGGATGTTTCTGGTTGGTGGACTGTTCTCAGTCCAGCGGTGACACAGAGGGACTGCTGTGTTTCGTCCACTCGTACCAGTGCAGCTCTAACACTAACATGGTAGGATGTTGTTTATGATTTTGGAGTCCTTATCAATATGCAGTACAGTTATGAATATAGAAGGGATATTTCTGTAAATGGAGATCTGTGCCACTTTACCTGGTGTTGGATCACCTCTAATACTATGAGGCCAGTGTACGTTAAACTGGTTCATATCACAGAGCACACAGACAAGCGAGCTGCTGGAAGCCTACAGTCTCCACCGTTCATTACTAGCTGCCATGTTTTGCATTTATCATACTGTTATGCATAATCCTCCTCCCCGTAAAAAATCAGCATTGCAAAATCAGCTCCAAGAGCTGCATGATGAAAGTAGATCCCTGCTCTCTGAAATCGGAACTACAGGAAATGACCTAAATCATGCATTCTCTCTGGCGAAATTCATAAAGTGAATTTTTATGAATAGGGTGGAGTGGGACTGTTGTTATCAGTTTTGAGCCATTTTTAAGCATTGATGTGGTTCATACGTCTTTCCATAGAATTTATATGGATCCTCTCTGAATGAACTCAACGAATTTGCATCTACTTATGTTCATGATTGCCTAAACATGACACTTCCCTGCTTTTCCCAGTTAGAGAAAGAATGGAGGTTCATGCAGAGGTGAAGAATCACAGTCATCAAACATAAAACCTGAGGCCTGCTCTGAGACATAGCAGTGAGGGATTAGTGTGTAGACAGCTTAGTCAGCTCTATCACGGCGTGAATACATTATATTCTTTTGTATTTAACATTTACTGAAATGCTAAACCTCTTTATACTGCAGACTCGATATGTCCAAAAGTATTCAGACACACCTTCACTTAGTGAAGGCAGCGGCAATGCAATGTGCAGTCATTGCTGAAGCTCCTTATTAGGCTTGATACCACTGAAGAGCATCAAAAGTGTCACATTTTTGAACCTCTGGAGCTGTTCTGTGGTATCCAGCACCACAATTAATGTTACAGCAGATCCTTTATAAAGCAGCATCATTAGAGTTTTAGCCCCACCTCCTTTCTCCACCATCTTCAAGGTTCTGGGGGAACGTTAGTTGCATTAGTATGACTGGTAGTATAGGGGCACCAATAGATTGGCTGAAAGTGTCTGATATTTGGAATGGCCAATTTTGGGTGACTTTGGGTTTGATAGCACAGCTTTTACATGCTGGATACCAGCCTCCTCCAACATCACTACCTTGGCATTAGCCCACTGGTGACTGGCCTTGTTCTGACCCACTTGTTGGCACAGTTTGGTTCTTGTCAAAGTGTCTCATCCTTGTCCAGTTTCTCCTGCTTTAACTGTTGTTCACTTGCTGCCTGACATGTAGATCCCACCCTTTGATAGGTGCCACCACGGATGGACTGGCCATTAGGAAAACTGGGCAAAATCCCAGGAAGCTGCTATGGGTTCGTTTCACCAACAGTAACTAATGAGGGCTGATTGAAATAAAAATCCAGGGCTGTCAGTCCAGCTGGAACCCAGTAATCAGTTATTGACTTCACTTCTCAGTGGTTTTAATGTTATGGCTGATCAGTGTACATAGCAGAAATATTCATCCAGGTTAGTATGCGCTGTGTCAGGGCTGCAGGTGGAGTTTTGACAGGGAGGTGTGTAATGGAATGAGTGTGTGGCAGTTCGCAGCAGAACAGATGGGACTAAAGTGGGCTTTTTTTCAGACATATTACAGAGGTGTTAGGGGGACATCAGGTAGATGCAGCTGTTGCAGGTGCTGATGAAAGAGCAGTCATCTGCACCCAGCCAACCTTTCTGCCCATTACCCACAGCATGCCATCGTCCTGAAAAAGCTCAACCACACTGCTGTCTAATGCTGTTAATGTAATTCCGGCCCACTGTGAGTAAATGATGTTAGGCTTTAACAGAGCTTTCTGAATTAAACACAGAGATTTGGGGGCACACTGGGTCAGATTAGAGGAAAGGCCTGTGGTGAGTTTTTTGTCTACTGGTCGAAATGTCACGGTGCCTGGCAGGATTTCTGAGTGAGTTGTTGATTTTTCCTGGAAACAGATTAGACCATCATAAAGCATTAACGGAACTGGGGAACTAGAGACGCGGTGCTGTAAAATAATCCAAACCGAAAGAGCCCCCGATCCATTTTTTACATATTGACTTTACAGTATAACAGTCTGAAAACAACATATTTGATCAATCTTAAAGCAATCTTTATTCCTCATACAAATAAAATACAAATTAAAATGAGTGGGTTTACATCGACTCAGTTATCAGATCATAATCCAATTTCTGCAGTGGTCTGAAATCTGATTACTGAATAGGTCATGTGGCATATCCTGACTGAAGTAAGGTCAAGATATCTGATTTAGAAATCCAGTAGAAAGCTGAATTTCAGCTCAGTAATCCGATTTCTCAGTGCATGTATACACCTTACTCTGATTTCTTTGAGGTTCCCTGTCTGCGCATGCATTATTTCCGACACATCTGTCCCTGTGCAGCCCGAACCAATGGGGTGAATCAGGAGACTCTGCCTTCCTGATTATTCTGATTACTGCCCGGCTCATGTGAACCCGGAGTTTTCCCATTATCTGATTTATAGTGTATGTAAATGTGTTGAACGGATTACTGACAAAATCTGATTTCTGTGATTGGATTATTGGGTGCAAATAAACTGCGTACTGTGCAAAGGTTAGGCATCATTCAGAGTCAGGACTTAATATCTCCTTTGGCAGAAATCAGAGATTGCAAATGATTTTTATAGCCAGCAAAAGATTTTTGGATCTTGTAGAGAATTTTTATATTCTTCTTTGCAGACGGCCTCTAGTTCTCATGTATTCTTGGCTCATCTTGGTAAAAATCCTGTTTAAGGTCTAATGATGTTCAGGTCAGGGGTCTATGAAGGTAATTCCAAAAGCAGGTAGATTTATCTTTTGTAGTCATCCTCTACATTTCAGCCTTCTATAGATGATCAGACATCCGCACCCATGATATGCTGCGGTTTTTGTGGTATTCATTCTTCTTTCCACACCTCCATCTGTCCAGCATTGCAAATATGGGCCACTGGCAGCGACATAACCCCCAGGCATGAGAGCTCCACCCCTTGTTTCACAGTTGGCAAGGTGTTCTTCTCATGAAACAATTCCTTTTTCCTTCAAATGTACCTCCTGAACTGTTGAACATGTAGAGTGCATGTTAAGTTCGCCAGTCCATTGTACTGTTCAACTCACATCACTAGATGTTCCATACCATACATCAAATGTTGGTGTTTGTGACAAGGTCCCAGGTAAGGTTTCCTTCTTGAGATGTCTTGAAATGAAAAAAAAAAAACTTGACCCCTGATCTTGGTGGAATAAGTGGAGCTTGAGTTGAGTGGAGTATTCTACACCATCCAAATACAAATGCAGACTACAGCTTCCCTCGCTGATGATGAGGTCTTGTGTGGATGTGGAAAATTAAAGAAAGAGAAAGAAAGACAGGGAGCAGTGAGAACGACAGAGCCTTGTTCACAGAAGACAAACAATGATTCAGAGTCGGAGTGAAAAGGCCTTTAACCTGCATTAACACCAGCAGACAAAGGAGCGACAAGCAACCAGCCATTTCCTGTGGGAGCACATGATCTGCAGCCACAATTTAGTGACAAGCAGTAAAGCAACAAATCATGTTGTGATTTTGAAGAAAGAAATTATGACACTGTGATGTGGCATTCTAAACGATTGGCTCCAATAAATTTGTTGGACCTACTGTAGACATGGGTCTGAGGTCCCCAGCTTCTGCTGTCTGAACTTTTGTTTTTATTGGTTTCTTTTTCCTGATATGTTATAAATCAAAAATGCCACTAAAACACACCCCAGAGGTACTGGCTGGAGGTCCAGAAGCAGAGAAGCCAGTTGCAATGCTCCACAGCCCAGTGCCCAGCCTTTATATGGCTGCTCCAGAGTGTCCTGTTATATTGGCAATCCTTTTCTATGGTGGTTGAACAAGCTGTCAGACGTCAGATGGTGTAGAGGTTCCTAATGGTGTCCTGTGATGATCCATCCCATGCAGCTTGAAAGTTCTCACTCAGTTCTGCAGATGGTGTGGTAGGGGTGGAGTGTTGATAGAGCGTCCAGTAGCATCCCGCACATTTTCAATCAGGGACAGATCTGGAGATGAGACCAACCACGGCGCAGTATCTTCAAGACGAGCTCAGTATGTGGACGAGCGTTGTCCTGTTAGAGTGTGTTCAGAAAAGGTGGAACCACTGGTTGCAAGACCTCATTAATGTCACATCGGGCATCAAAGTGTCTGTAATGAAGATCAAAGGTGATCTG
Source organism: Acestrorhynchus altus (assembly GCA_034509495.1). NCBI lineage: Eukaryota > Metazoa > Chordata > Actinopteri > Characiformes > Acestrorhynchidae > Acestrorhynchus > Acestrorhynchus altus. Next base: position 31,432,666 of record CM067512.1, read on the forward strand.
GCATTGTATTAAATTGCATCCACATCATGACACCAGGTCTTTTGGATGTTCGTTGGTCATCTCCACCAACACAAAAGCAGGAGTGGTCACTGAAGATGATCCCTCACCATTCTGACTGACTCCACGTACACCCCTCATTTTTTGTCTTCATTAATCGCTGACCGTGGTTACTGACTACCTACGGCTTTGTCTAATAATGTGAGGCACACAGCAAACTTCCCACCACTTTCCTTGGCTTTACCGCAAATCCAGTGCCAGCTTTAGAGCACTTTAGTAGAAAATCCCCGACTGTAGCTTTAATCTGTGTCTGTGAAAGCAGGCCCTTGAAGTCCATTTGCACTGTTCTGCCTCATATAAGTGGTCTTTGGGCAACAGGTTCAGCTCTGCTTAAAGGTACTTCCTGGCAGGCCTAATTAATTTGTTGTTTTACACCGCATTAGGGGACGAGCTGACAAATGACACAACGAGCGGCTTCGGAGCCGCTCATTACTCGTGCAATTAGAAATGTAATTACGTGGAGCTCCTACTATGCACTGGGTGATGGAGCACGAGGAGGAGGATGTACATCTTTTTTTGCCACTGGGCAATGTCTTACATGTTGTACATATTTTTATTACGAGATTGGTGGAGTGGAGCTGAACTGACAACGCCAGGCTGCTGGTATTAATAGCACCAGTGATTCACTGCTTTTCATGTTGGGCTCGTTAGGGTGAAGACTTTGAGTTTTTTTTTTTATTCCATACCACAACAGGCCCAGCCACTCGAGCCGACTGGAGCTGTAACAGTAAAAATAGGGCCGGCTTCCTGTGAGCGGAGGGATGAAGAGCCGCAGGGATGTACACTACAGGGATTATGATTTGGAACGCTCCAGCAGAGTGGCATTTTCATCATAGCAGACTACATCTTTACCCCAGGCAGAAGTTCAGAGCCTTCTCAATACGACAGCATGGAAAACAGTACAGTAACTTTCAGTATTGTCCATTCTTTATTTAACTCTGCTCTGTTGAGACTGGTGTTATCTCCTGCCAGACACTCCAGTTTCATTGTCATTCATTTTTGTTCTCCTTCAGATTCCTTCTTTTGATTGAATCCAATCCCAATAGACAGACGATTTCACTCTAACCTTTGCTTGAGAAGAGCATAAAATGTTTTTTTTTTTTTATTAGATGATGAAAAATCCAGATAAAGACCAGTTTCAGATGGTCTTAGATGGTCTATGCTGGTCTTTGATGATCAAGGTGATTGAATGCTGGTCATCCAGGTGAAAACATACCCTGTACTGGTAAGCTACCTGGGTATCTAGCTCTTGACCAGTATAAGGTATATTGCATTTGATTTTGGTTATGCTCGAGCATGCTGGTCCTGCTGGTTGACAAATGTGGTCATGCTGATCAACCAGTTTGGTCTTGCTGGTTAAACAGCTTAGACTCACTGGTCCTGCTGGTTGGCCAGTGTTGTCAAGCTTCATCATGCTGGTTATGCTGGTTAGTGCAGAAACAAAGTGCCTTATCTCAGAAAATGAATTGATGAACAGAAGACTCAATGAAAATGCCAGATATATTTGAACAGTCATACATTTAGGCAGTTATTTGTGGATCAATCAGGATTCATCTTAATTCCTTTGATAACCAGTAAACAGTGTTTCATCGTTTTACACTGGCATTAATGAACACAAGCACAATATCATAATATATGAAGTCAGGTTCATAAGTATTTGGACAGTAAAATGTTGTAATTTTGACTCTTTACACCACCTCAGTGGATCTGGGCTTATCGGCCAGTAATGCAACTCGGAAAACGGCTAAACTTCACTAAATTCCAACTGAATTCAATCCCAGTTTAAATGCCAAAGGAGTTTCCAGTGCATGTTTACTGCTCTGTCCACGTGAACATGATCAACCTGCATACAGACTCTGACTGATCAGAAAGAGGGGGCGGGGCTGATGCTCAACCTGCATACAGACTCTGAGTGATCAGAAAGAGTTTATAGAGGAAAATGAGAAGGGAGGGGAGGTTTGCTCTCTTTCTTTGCTCACACAGAGTTCAAATTTCAGAGTAAAAGTCCCCTGAGAAGGGATAATACGGATATCTACATAATACCTACATACATATCCTTATTGTTATAAATAATTTATCAAAATTCTTGCATTTTCAGCTCCAAAACACACTGGATGATCAATTTCCAACAGGGTTTCTGAGATTTAAAGAGCCTTTTATGTCTGGTAATATCTGATATATGTGACTGTCTCTTATAAATACTTTTCTAATGTTTTGGTGAATAAAAGTAACCGGACTATCTAACACAATTATCAATATAAGTATGATTTTAATATTTGAATGTGAATGCTATGCAGTCAGTGACTGCAGTCAGTGATGCTTTACCAGGCCATTACTGCAGCTGCTTGTTTCTAAAGCTCTTTCTGTCGTCAGTTTTGTCTTCAGTAAGTGAAAAACATGCTCAACTGGGTTGGGGTTCACATGACCGCCTCTGCCGTTTAATAACATTTCATTTCTTTGCCTTCAGAAGCTCTTAACGCTGGGCCATTATCCATCTGTACTGTGGCAGTTTGCAGGGTTTGACTGAATCAGAGCTGAAAGTAGAGCCCTGTACACATTAGAATTCATCCTGCTACCTCCATCAACAGTCATATCATCAATCAACACCAGTGACCCAGTTCCAATAGCAGCCACATACCCGTGCTCATAACAGTCACAATGTGATGCCACCATATTTGTTATGATATGCTTTGAATCATGATCCTTTTATTTCCTTCTCCAGATTCATCTTAATATTGGTTTTACCTCTCTGAAGAATCGTGTTCTAAAACTGTCAGGCTTTTTCAGATGTTTTCCCTGAGATGTTTTCAATAATACATACATCCCACCTCATTCCCAGCTCCACAACTCATCTCAGAAGTACTGGATGGAGCTCCATCATTCCAGAGAACACAGCTCCACTGCTCCACAGCTCAGTGCTGGGGGCCCTTATATTTGCTCCAGATAGTCCTATTCTTTTGGCAGTACTTCTCTACAGGGACTCTCTCAGGGGACATGATGGTGGTGTGTTTGTGTGTTGGATCAGACACAGTGTCCACACACTGTCCACTCTATTAGACACTCCAACCGAGTGTCTCCACCTTGTAGATGTAAAGTCAGAGACAGAAGCTCATCTGTTTCTGCACAGTTTGTGTTGGCCGTCCTCTAGTCCTTCATCAGTGCTCACAGGACGCTGCCCACAGGACGCTGTCGGCTGGACGTTTCTGGTTGGTGGACTGTTCTCAGTCCAGCAGTGACACTGAGGGGTTTAAACACTCCAGCAGCACTGCTGTGTCTGATCCAGTCGTACCAGCAACACACACTAACACACCACCACCATGTCAGTGTGAGTGCAGTGCTGAGAATGACCCACCACCTACATAATAGCTGCTCTGTGGTGGTCCTGTTGGGTCCTGACCATTGAAGATCAGGGTGAAAGGAGGAGAATAAAGTCTGCAGAGAAACAGATGAACTACAGTCTGGAGTTATATAAGCACAAAGAGGTCCTGTATGATCAGAGGAGATGGATGGAATGAACTGCAAGGGTAGAAACAAGGATGTGGATTGAAGCCTGGGTGTTAGATGGTGGTTGAATCTTTTCTGCAACATTCTGGACAGGTTTTATTTACGTTTCCTCAACCAGCTTTGAATTTGAATATTTTTCTTTGCGTCAGTCTCGCATATTCAGAGCACAGTATTGTGAAACTGTGCTTCAGATCAGCAAAAAAGTCAAAATTTGGATATAGTGAAAACCCTACTTGAGGTAATGAAAGTCTCAGGTTGAGCCTGGCATCCTCAAGAGTTCACTTTGGATTCCTTCTTTCATTAGGAAAAAGCTTTAAAAAAAAGAAAAGCACACTGGCCTTCTGATTGCAGAGCTGAGCCGAGTTCAGAGCTGAGACAGCTTTGCATCGAGCAAGCAGCCCCTACAATCCGCCCCCCGGCTCCTCCACTTTCTGCGTTTGAATCGTTCCCTCGTCTCTGTTGAGACAGATACCCTGCCTCCATAGATAGCGAATATTTCAATTTGGAGCCTTTTGCTGTCGCCCAGCTGAAGCAATTAAAGGGTCTTGTGCATCGCTGAAGAGGAGACGGCGGGCCGATTTGCATGCTTTCACATGGCGCCTGTGATAAGCGCCATTACTGAGGAGGAGCAGGATCAGTGCGTACTGTGACTGCTGCAGCACAGGGCGAGAAGAAGCAGGACGGAGCAGACACTCAAATAGGGTTCATAATTTAGCTGCAGTGGATTTAATTAGGAGTAGAAATAAAACACGAGTGAGAAAGTGCATAAATAGCAGTTTCAGTCTCTTCTAATGAGATAATTGTCCTTCTTAGAATTCCTAGTTTTGACCACTGTCCATCCTTGTCCAAATTCCACTTTTATAAGTCATAACAAAAACCTCTCTACTGGATACAGAAATCTTTTCCCAGAGAGCAGATATATTTGGGCCAAATCTGGGCCACTATTGGCATTTATGGCTCAGATCTGGGCAACATTTGTGGTTGCTAGGTGGTTGCTATAGTGTCAACTGTAGTTGCTATGAAGTGGATAAGTTGTTGCTAGGTGGTTGCTATAGTGTCCAAGGTGTTGCTATGGCATACCTAATTGTTTGCTATGTGGTTGCTATAGTGTCCAAGGTGGTTGCTATGGCATAGATAATTGGTTGATAGGTGGTTGCTATAGTGTCCAAGGTGGTTGCTATGAAGTTGATAAGTGGTTGCTATCGGGTCAAAGGTGGTTGCTATGGCATAGACAATTGCTTGCTAGGTGGTTGCTGTAGTGTCCAAGGTGGTTGTTATGATGTGGATAAGTGGTTGCTATGATGTTGATAAGTGGTTGCTAGGTGGTTGGCGTGTATTACACAACCATAATCAAAACACAACCAAAGCCGGTTCTGTTGATCCAGCAGTGATGATAAATTACACGACATTAAGGTTCAACTCTTGGCCCAGATTGGCTGGTTCTGGACGGGTTGTTTTTAGCCAGTGGACTAAAACGTCCTCAATAGTGTGAGACCTTTTGTCTCTATTTTCATTTGTCCCTGTTTACTCTCGTTAGCTGTTTACTTCACCTTGTGTGCACATCTCTCTCTCTCTCTCTCTCTCTCTCTCTCTCTCTCTCTCCCTTGCCCTACTTCTTCCTATACCAGTGTTCTGCCTTTTCCAATCTGTGTTAGTCATAAATAACCTTATTCTTTCATTTTTCATTTCCTACAGCCTGAAGTCTGACTTTCTGGCAGCACAATTCATTTTAAAAGTAGCCCAAACAAACTGGAAAATGGTTCGTCTTTATCCACAACAGCGCTTTGACACAAGCCCAGTCCGGAGCGAACCTGGAAAAACACTCTCCGTGTGTTCATAATAACGGACCGAACTGAATAGAATGATAAGACATAATGAAGCGTAATATGGCCTAAAAATCAATATTATCCAGGATATCTTCAAACTATTGAGAAAACAAATAACCCATACGGTGCATCACAGCGCTTCACTTTCTGCACATTTTATTATGTTACAGCCAATTCTACACACAAAACCGCACGACGACAAAGTGAGAAAGGTTTGTTTGAAATCTTTGCAAATTTATTACAAAATTGTAATAATATTAAATAAATGTATTACAGTATTCACAGCCTTTTCCATGACACTTAAAACTGAGCTCGGATGCATCTTCTTTCCACTGATCATCCTTCAGGTGTTTCTACAATTCTGTTGATGTGACACGATTTGGAAAGACACCGGTTTACATAAGGTCACATAGTAGACAGTGCAGGTCAGAACACAAACCAAATCATGTCCAAGTCCAAGGAATTATCTGTAGACCTCAGAGACAGGACAAAGATCTTGGGAAGGGTCCAAAAACATTTCTGCTGCATTGAAGATCCCAATGAGCACAGTGGCCTCCATCATCCATGAATTGAAGAAGTTTGGAACCACCAGGACTCTTCCTAGTCCTGAGTTAACTCAATGGTCATTTTGACAGAGCAGAGAACCTTCCAGAATAAGAACCATTTCTGCAGCAATCCAACAATCAGGCATGTATAGTAGAGTGGCCAGACAGAAGCCACTTCTGGAATGTGCCAGACCACCTGTCTGGAGTTTACCAAAAGGACCGAAAGGACTCTCAGACCATGAATTTATTGGACTGAATGCCAAGCGCCATGTGTGGATGAAAGCAGGCACTGCTCATCACCTAATCAACACCATTACTACAGTGAAGCATGGTGGTAGCAGCATCAAAGTGTGGAGATGTTCTTCTGCAGCAGGAACTGGGAGACTAGTCAGGGTCGAGGGAAAGATGACTGCAGTGACGTACAGAGACATCCTTAATGAGGTCTAGACCTCAGACTGGGATGAAGGTTTCTCTTCCAGCTGGACACCGATGTGAATGTCCTTGAGTAGCTCAGCCAAAGCCCAGACAGGAACCCGATGGAACATCTCTGGAGATATGGAGATATATAAGGCTTGCGTTTCTCACTGAAAAAAAATGGAATAAGGCTAAAAAATAAAATGGGGAAAAAGTGAAGCTCTGTGAATACTTTCTGGATGCACTGTGTGTCCAAAAGTTTGGGGACACCCCTTCTAATGAATGCATTCAGCTACTTTACGATGCATGCATTGTTGACACAGATGTGCAAATGCACACAGCTTGTCTAATGCTTACACAGAAATAAAGACACTGTTGGCACTATGTCAGATGTGGCTTAGAGGGCTATAAAGGCCTACACTAAGCTGTAGAACAGTGGAACTGTGTTTTCTGGAATGATGGAGCTCCATCCAATGCAGCAATGTTCCAGAATCTAGTAGAAACCCTTCCCTGGACAGGAGAGACAGTTACTCCAACAACAGCAGCATAAACTCTTAATAATACCCTCGATTTTAGAAGAAACAATGAATGAGCGGGTGTCCCAATACTTTTGTTCATGTGGTGTGTCTTTGAAGGCGGTGTTTATAAAAGTTAAATCTACACAAAAAATTGTTTTATTGCAAATAATGGAATTCATACATTGAGAAGAGGTGGTACAGTGTCGTGAACATCTTGTTGGATGTGTGCAAAATGGGCCACGAAGTCCACAGTGTGAAGGAAGGAGCTGATTTTGCTGGTGTATGGAAGGGTACACTCTTACTGGCCTACCAGCAGTGGCAGAAATCCCAGTCTATGGGAAATGCTCATCAGAACTGATTGAGGGACAGGGACTGCTGGCAAGTTACACAGCTTGTGAATGAAAATCACTTCCAGGCAATGCAGGTCCTTCATAACCAAAGAACACTCCACAGGGAACGATGGACCATCAACATGGGGAGCAGAGCGGAAAGCAAGGGACGTTTGCTCTCAATTTCCTGTGGCCCGGGAACTCTGTCACTGCTGGTAGTATGCAAACAAGGCATTCACTGCACTGTATCAGTCACACACCCTGCAGGTATTTATATTTTTTGTCCAGGGAGCTTAGATTGACCTTTCATAGACCGTTGGACGGTGATTCCAAACTATCAAATCATATCAGATACTGGTATAGTTCTGTATCTGCATTGTGTGAAACTAGGCCTTCTGGAGTGCCAGGCTTGACAGCTGAGGAGCATGAGCGATGCCCTGGCTCCTGACCGGGGGGCACTCGGTGCCCTGCCAGTGCAGCCGGCACCTCACACTACTCCATTCATGCTCATAGCCTCATGGGCACACTTGCCTGGCACCAAGGACCTCCTCTTTCTGTAAGGAGACCAAACTTAAGCGCTGTGAGAAAAAACAACACCGTGCAAGCCAGCTGTTCAGGATCAGACTTTTAATTGGACTTCAGCTCACATAAATAACAATAGTTCATATATCTATATATATATATTTATATATTTGTATATTATACAATTTTATATAATATTTCCCCCTATGATTTACATTCTCGCTAAAATTCATAGATCTATTGAAACAGAAGCGTTATGTTGAACACACTAGTGTCTGATCATTTAATAAAGACCCAAAGTAGCAAAGTGCCACCATTTCTCTTTACTGGAGATGTAAAAATAATCATGGAACAAATGGAAATGCAGAGTTTGTCAGTCTGTTGTCTGAAGCTGAAAGAAATGCACAGCGCACTGTAAACCTGATATGCAGTAACACATTTATCGATGATATCTACGCTGGACATTCGCCATGAACGATTTGCTTAAAACAGCACAGATCCTTGAAGGACGTGATTCCAACTGGGGTCGGAATGTCGCGCTGGGATTCAATGGAGCACACTTCAACAAATGGATTGAACTTGTCTGATGAGCTCAGAGATCAACAGCTTCTAAGTAAGACTCAAACGATTCAGGAATCTTTCTCCCCAAAGCTCTCAATTTCCTGACCCCCGTGTGGTTTGTGAAATGTAACTCTGTTGCGTTCCCAAATCAATCCGAAAACGTGTCCAATACGGTCCCACAGATTTTTCCAGCAATGTCTGCTAGAAACAAATTGCTTCAAAATGTTCAGACCTGTCGTAAGCCAGGAATGTCTCGTCGCTATCCAGCTGGCTGTAGGGTAAAGCACGAAACATCGGACAGCTGAAAGCCGGCTGAGCCCTTCTGTATACTGTGACTGCGCGAGGTCTAAGTACACTATATGTCCAAGTGTTTGTGGACACCCCTTTAACTTGCACCCATTGCTGACATTACACTTAGATGTGCACGTAGGAGCAGTGAAAACACAGGAATGTGCAGGGCAGAAGTGCCTCCAGTACCAGCGTTGAAAAACACTGACCTGTTGGCACCACGCCTAATACAGGGGCATAGGCATGGAGTATACAGCAGCCCAGCATTGGGCTGTGGAGCAGTGCAACTGTGTTCTCTGGAATGATGGAGCTCCATCCAGTACTTTGGGGTTGAGGTGAGGTTGGGGATGAGGTGTGGTGGATCCTGACCTCAGGTTTTTGTCCCTGAATGCAATCAAATTCTCACAGCAATGTTTGAAAATGTAGCAGAATGCCTTCCCTGGACAGTAGAGACAGTTACCCGAACAATAGCAGGATAAACTCTTTAATACAGTGTAAATTTGACATCAGTTCGACTAAAATTCCAGGTTTCTGGAAACGGAAAGGTTTTAGAATGCTAAGTAATACTGTAGGGAAGAGCCTCTTCAGGACCTTGATTTAAGAAGTGTATTTACATGCACTGAAAAATGCACTCAATTGCCGAAAATCAGCCTTTGTCAGTAATCTGATCAGCGCTTCTACATGTACTTGAATATTCCGAGAATAGAAAACTCCAGGTTTACATGAGTCAAGCAGTAATCCGGTTTCAGCCAATAATCTCACAGAATAAGGCCATGTCCAAATATACTTCTATAAATGGAAGTTTCCCTACTTTCATTTCTAAATATGTGTTTGTCCACACAGACAAAATTCTCCCTGAAGGGGGCGATAATATCTCATAAAGAGAAACATCAAAAACTACAGATGTTTAACCCCAAATGACACACTATTCTCTTTGTAGTGTACTATACAAAAAAGGAAAGTAGGAATTGAACATCTAAACAGAGGATTATACATCTGTAAAGAACAGTACTGACATTTATTCATCTGTGGGAATCTGAAATCCCTTGTTTTTTCCAAACGACACTGACAAAACTGAATATCTTCACCCTTGAAGGAGTTTTGCAGAAGGTCCATTTTCAGTGATTTAACGTAATGTGGACAGAAGGACCAAAACCTCCAGTTACATGTGGACGTCATCTAGTGGATGATGAATGTGTTAATTCTTCTGTATTTAAAGCTTTCTGTCGGCTGTTTTCAATGCTGAATGCTTTCTGTTCCCTCTGTTTATTTATTTAAATGCACAGACTGAGAAATCTGTCCACTTCAATAAATCAGATACCTGCAGAAATCTGTTGAGTGGACTGTTGAGTGCATGTAAGCACACTCATTGACTGAGCACATGTCCCCAAACTTTTGTCCATATAGTGTACATCACCAGAAAAGGGCTCTGGATCTCCTTGGTGCAATGGAGGCTCGACAGCTGTCATATCGTGTGCCCACGAATATCACTGACAGTAAAAACCTGATAGACCCAACTGTGGTCGAGAAAAAGACCCCTGACACAGTCGCACGGGAGGGAACGAGGGGTTTGCATCGGTGCTGTGCTCGTCCAACAGTTCAAAAGCATGCTTTGTGATTTCACCTACAAAAACAAAATCGAAAAGGATAAAGAAGGAAGCGAGGTGTACATTCAGCTGAGGGGACATGGGGTCAGATAGACAAGAAGAGGATGGGACAGATGAAGGGAGAGAGTGAGACGAAGACCCCACTGATATGTAGCTACAGCTGTAGCGGGACAGTAGCATCAGTAGTACGTCTACTCCTCAGCCTGCATGAGGACAGAGCACTCCCCCGGCAGATGGATACACACTTCTGTTTCACGGAGGATCTCAAGTATAACACAATATTGCAAATATACATCGCCTTGCTACACAAACCTCTCCTTTCGCCTGCGTTAATTAGTACTGATTGTCTGCATCACGAGCGACCCATGGATTCCTCCCTGAATGTTGTTGCACTGAGGATCACGTACGAGGTGTGAACTCATAAAACACTAATAAATAAATAAATCAGAAGGATTATGGGCTCACGCTTCAGAGTAAGCTTGCTGAGCTGCTTCGGGTGGACATTCGTGGCCTAACGAAATGTCAGAACCCACGATATGAAAATGTGGCGACGCATTGATCTGCTGAGGTACAAATAAAATACCACACTGATCTGATCCTCCTACCAACTGTCCAACTGGGTCTGTATGTGGGACACCCACAGTGATTTTGAATGTAAAGGATGGGAAACGTCCACGAATGGGTTTTTGATTTACAATAAAATACTATACGGATTGGTATAGATACATGTCTAGAATCACCAGTGGGACCATCATGCTGTTCACGAAAACGAGAAAAACAAAAACAAGAAACCAAGTAGTGTGGGGACAAATCACAGAGGAAACACGTTATCATGCCATAAATGTCCAGACGAAAACGAACGCAAAGAAAAGGACCACCTTTGTTCTCCCTGAATATGAAAAAGTATGCGTTTTAGCTTGGTCAAGATAAATCAAATTTTAACCTCAGTAGAAACATCATATTCATATCCATTTTTTCTATAGAAGATAAATCCACTCTAGTCTATCCAAAGGATGTCCAGCCCTGTCCCAAATCAAGTCGTCTTACACGCAGGGGCACTATGTTCGATCTAAAAAGTGCTTTTAGGGACACATTAAAACTGACAAAAAAAGCAAACCAATTTATTAGTCATAAATAATTTACATACGCTTTCACCCCCTATAAACTCTTTCTGTTAGGGTTAGAGATCTTCCACTCCATGACTATTTGCCACTCAACGCAACTCCAAAGTCTATGACCGCAATTTATCCGGGGCAACTAAGCACATCCTTCAAACCAAGTGCCTACGTTCAAACATGAGAGCCAGCGGTGGCGGAATCAGAGCTGAGGAAGCAAGAGGGAAGTAGAAGAACCCTTGGGCGCTGGAGGGAGGAGAGTTTCCAGAACTCTGCAGGACTCAGTTGCAGCCCTTTAAGCCAGAGCTATAGGGTGACTCCTGCTGCCGGCAGCCGCCGTCCTGCTGCTCGGGACAGTCCACGAAGTCGGGCACGGGAAGGCCAGACAGGATCATCACTGACTTGTTCCAGATCATGAAGGTGGGGGCCACGGGCAGCAGGAAGGAGATGTCAAACGTGTGCAGGTGCTGCGAGTTCATGGCGTCGTAGAAGGAGAGTGCGTTGTTGTCGTAGTCCAGCAGAACGCCCAGCCGCCGCAGCTGCAGTGACGCCTCCACCAGCATCTCCTTGCCGTTGTGTCGCACCAGAAAGTTGTTGTTGCAGCGTGTAAACACCCACGACGATGAGTTCTTGCCATTCCACTCATTCTTCGGGGCTGACTTGTAAGCCACGCCCACAGCGTACCTGCAGAAGAAGACATGGTTAGAATTCCACAGGTCTGGGTAACAAAAAGATAAACATCTAACATCAGCATGGTCACTCACCACGTGCAGGCTCCCAGCAGCACCTCCCAATAGTGGCAGCCACTGTCGATGAAGACGTTGCCGGCAGCACCGTAGGAGCCCGTACCACTGAAGCGCTCCGGAGTGTGGCTCTTCTTCAGAGAGCTCTCGTCTTTCTCCATGGTCAGGCAGTCATTGGAGAGGCGCAACTTCTTATGGGCTGTTTTGGGGTCTAGTTTAAAAGGCTGGCCTGTGGAGAGCAAAGAGCATAACGTGAACAAACTGTCCATTAGTGTCCTGCTTCTATGTCTTCTCTCAATCTGTCAGTTAACCAGCACTGAAGAAACTCGTTAAAGGTATGGCCTTATGAGATCCATTCATTTTATGTTTCTGATTTAAATTTCTTCAATTAATTTTTCCCTTTCAGGTTCATGAAGGTAATAAACTGTGTCCACTCACTGTCCACTCTATTAGAAACTCCTACCTAGTTGCTCCTTGTAGATGTGAAGTCTACACCAGAAACTGATTATTGAGCTGTTGATTAACAACTTCTATAAAAACTCCAGCAGACCATTGATTAGAATCATGAGCTATTGATCACAAGGTTGTAGGTTCAATACCTGAGTTGACTGAACCACCACTTTTAGACCCTAGAGCAGGGGTTTCCAGACCATTCACGGCCCACCTGATCATCATGAGAAAGTAAACAAGCTCGAGTGCTGACACTGCAAACTCCAAACAAGAAATTTCTAACATCAGATGATATGTCCATTCATACCATCTTCCACTCATCCAGGGACTGGGATATGGGGTTAGTGGCCTAAGCAAAGAGGCTCAGACCTCCCTCTTCCCACACGTCATTCAGTTCTTCTGAGAGGAATCCAGGGTGTTCCCAGGCCAGCCAAGAGATATAATCTCTCCAGCATGTCCTGGGTCTTCCCCTGAGCCTCCTCCTGGTCAGACATGCCCGGAACACCTCAACAAGGAGGGATCCAGTAGGCATTCGAGCCAGACGCTCAAACCACCTCAGCTGGCTCCTCTCAATATAGAAGAACACCAGCTCTACTCTGAGCACCTCCTGGATGACTGAACTCCTCACCCTGTCTCCAAGAGAGAGTTGACCACGTCTTCAATTCGGCCTAATTCTGTCAGTCCCCATGTTACATATCTGATGTAGTCTGGACCGTACTTGTGGATGTTTTTTTGCTTTCTCTGAGGAACAGTGTCTCCATTCTTTCTTCATTTAAGAAACTTCTACATCCCTGGTTCACTAATTGCCTGCGGCTGCATTATCTCAAACTGATAACGTTTAGATTGATTAGTGTTACTCCTGTGAAGTTATTAATTGTTCATTTCTGTTAATACTTTTATAATGTTTTTAGTTTGAACATCATTTTCTTTATTCTTAAACCTCCCCCTGAGGATGGGCCTGAGGACCCACTGGTGGTCTCTGGCCCACAGGTTGAGACACAGACACCCTTATATTGCCATTTGTGTAGGACAATTTTGGAATTTCACCTCCTCATACACACTAGTGAGACAGTGAACACCTTGTGACGTCTTGCATCACGTCACAAGGCAGCTCTTCTTACCTCCAGGCCACGGGAGCACCACTGAGGAACCCTGACCCCTGTCTGCTCCCGGGGTGCCATAGCCCCTGACCTTGCAGTGTATAAAGCACAATAAAGACACTTCTTAAGATACTGTCAGCACTGTCGCAATTGTGCTGCAGTGGTGCAGTCCACGCCTTGCCCTGAATTCAAATTCCAGCTTTCGGCTTAACTCTGAAACGCAAGGTCAAAAACCGAGAAGGAGAAGCAGTGATCGAGTGGGCAAGGCTGGATGAGGATAGTCCCAATGAGTTTTCCCACTCCTCTCTCCAGGAGCCGGGGAATGAGCTGTAAGTGAAGGTTGGGCCTGACATTTCATTTGGAACCGAAGCCAATTCTCTCATTCCCAACTAATGAGCGCCAATACCTCCGAACAATCAGCTGCCCTCCCCTCGCTCCCAGCCGGAGACAGTGGGCTACTGTGCCCAGCTATGAGACGCTCGAGCAGCGTGCTGCTTCAAGCCAATTCCATTAATGTGCTGTCTTTGAACTGCTTATCACTGCGAGCGCAGCCTTCCTCGCACACTCGTGCACAGTCATGCCTTTCAATGGGACTATATCTGTGAGGGAGCTTAAAAAGTACACACGCAAACACCCCCAGCTCCCCCCCCCACACACACACACACATTCACGCACACACACACTAATGCGCACATGTCCACGAGGTGGACTCCGTCAAGTGCAAATACAGCGAAATGAAGCGTCACCTTTTCGGAAGGTGGAATAAAAGACGTGTGAGTGAGTCTGCACAGAGATGTGTGGGCCATCAGCAGACTGTGTGGGAGTGCTCCACCGAGAGCTGGGGAGAGGCTACCACACTGCAAGGTCTGGAGGGATCTGAGAACATGTTCAACGTGAAAACATAAGTGCTGATTAAGTCGGAAGGTGGAGAATATTTTCATCTCGCATTGTGTTCTCCGGGCACAACCGGGAATAGCACCGGGACATTAAAGTCTTTTGTATTCCATTCCACTTAATTTGATTTAAATAGTTCTGTTGTGCTTTCGTTACGTGTAGTGACTAGAAAGCACCCAGAAAAAAAACAAAAACAATCAAACAAAAATAAATAAATAAATAAATAAATAAGTAAGTAAGTAAATAAATAAATAAACATTGTAGGACTCAGTAATGCTTGACAATGCAGTTAGAGCAACGAGTGCAAAGAGGACAAGGTTACTCCAGGCAGCCGCTCATTAAGCATTCCACACACCTATCCCATGTTTATCTTAATTAAGACACCTATTGCGCAAATGCTTTAATTGGCCCGCAGGTGTCAAGGGACTCGGAACCAAACAAGACTGCTGACAGTACAGGTGAACCAGAATAAGTGGACAGAGACGTGATTATCAAATCAAATCGGATTTGTTTTGACAGCAACACTGGTGGCAGGAAAAACTCCTGCTGGAGAAAGAAGCTGTGGGAGAAACCAAGACTCAATGGTGGGACCCATCGTCCTCTGATCCAACCACATATAAATGATTGATAAACAGTCACCTACCACTACCACGTCTGCTGCTATGCTTAGGTGCACTGAAGTTGCACTGTAGTATTGCCCAAAGAAGCCCAGAGGGAGCTGTTTATTTTCCATTTACTGAACTTGTCAGCTCACACTTCGTGGACAAAAATATTGGGACATCTGCTTGATTTTCTTCTGACATCAAGGGTATCAAAAAGAGGTTATCCTGCTTTTGTTGGAGCAGCAGTTTTGATTGTGGACCTTTGCTGTCAGTATCTGACTACATTCAGTGACAAGAGCTGAATGCAGAGCTGTAACTTCCCAACTCACCCCATCCCAAAAGTACTGGATCGAGCACCATCATCCGAGAGAACACGGTTCCACTGCTCTACAGCTCAATGCTGGGGGCTTCATAGCCCTCTAACCAATGCCTGGCATTAGGCATGGTGCCAACAGATCCATTTTCAGATTTATCTGCTCTAGAGAGTCCTATTCTAGACAAGCTGTGTGTGCATTTGCACAACTGTGTCAGCAATGGGTGCAACTTCATGCAGCTGCATGCATTCATTAGATGAGGTGTTCACTTTGGACACAGTGTATTTATCGCTGCTTACATGCCTGCGTAATTCTGCCATTATGCCCAACATTGCCAACTGGCAGCTTCTAAACATCTCCAGTTTATAATCTTCGCTGCATCTGTTCCAAAACAAAGGATGTTTCCAGGCATCATTTACGTAAAGCATCATTTAAAGGAAAACGCAGAACCTCTGGTACAAACACCATCAGACATCCATGGTGCATTCCAGTGGTTTCTACTCGGAATTTCATGAGCTCTGATATCGTCCCACTGCTGCAGTGATTTGAGATCAGACAGAGATCAGACCGCATCTGTGCGGAGGGCTCCTGCTGCGGTCAGCCTCTGCCCGACAAGCACACTGATGTCATTCCGCTCCACTTTCCTCGGCGAGCTGCACAGAGCTGCAGTGACTGCAGCAGCCTGCGAGGGCTTCCGGCGGGGGGTGCTGACAACTTGAGGGATGTCAGCGGCGCACTCTCTGGGTAAATATTATTGGGAGACCTTTTAACAACAAGTAAACAGAGCTACCCTGGGGACGGAGTGTCATGTGATATTTTTCATGTATCAGTTTCATCTGCAGTCAGCAGACATGGCAGTGCTGAATAATCAGGACAAGAGGCGTGTAACAGGAAACACACACACACACACACACACACACCCATACACACACACACACACTCAAGGTATCATTTGATTATGCACATACTGTAACGGGTCACAAAACTCTCGGGTCGGATCTGATTACAGGTTTTGAGTCACAGACTGGATTATTTTTCAGATCAGGCAGAAGGAAGAAAAATGGGGACAGTCATCTGAATCAGTGTCATTTTGTTTGTGTTGGTGACTTTTATTCTCACAGTCTGTTCATCTGTATTAGTGACTTTTATTTTGTTTTTATTGTATCGTGTTATGTAGGGTGTTGTTACAGTACAACTTAAAGTTAACGATTCATTCCAGGCCGTGAAGGGATAATCCGTACGGATCGCCGGTTTTCCGTGATCTGTTACGCCACTAATATCCAATAAGTGTGATGCAGGTTTTCACTACAGTACCGATGTCTCATTCTGCGTGATCTGTGTTTTTACGGCTGTGTGGTTTGTCTGACGCCCAAAACACGGACTGTTACACAGTCAGCACAGCTTGACTTCTCTTACGCTGCTCGACACCAGCGTAGAGGCTTAAAACCATTTCCTTCAAAACTGCATTTTTAATTGGAATAAAAATTGTACGACTCCTCGGTGATGAAACTGTAGCACACGGAGAACGGTCGTATTACCAGAAGACAAGTGCATTTCTAGCCTGAAGGCCAGCATTTCACTGTCACATGATCACATGAGCTCCAACAGCTGTTTCCAAAGAGTCGCTGGCTGCACAGTCTGTTCATAATAGATCATAATGCAGTTATGTGTCCGGTAGGTACAGTGCATCCGGAAAAATGAAATGAATCCATTTTGGAAAAAGCCTGCAGCGTCATAAAATGTGCAAAAGCCCTGTGAATATTTTCCAGATGCTCTGTAAAGGTTGTAAAGGTGTGGGTTTTTTAGCACGAGAGAACGTAAATTGCTTCCCCTGCTG
This sequence comes from Acestrorhynchus altus, assembly GCA_034509495.1. Classification (NCBI taxonomy): domain Eukaryota; kingdom Metazoa; phylum Chordata; class Actinopteri; order Characiformes; family Acestrorhynchidae; genus Acestrorhynchus; species Acestrorhynchus altus. The sequence continues at coordinate 31,449,892 of CM067512.1, forward strand.
TCTTATAAAAAGGCTCTCAGAGGCTACTTTTGGGTAGTGTACCTCCTGGTGACAGATCGTTGGCTGTTAGACACTGTATGACACACATAAAGACATTTTGTCCAGTTGACACTTTGACAGAGGGAGCATAATTGGACTGAGAAAAGCAGGACGGTCATTTTGACAAACTGCCTGCCATCTAGGCTGCTCTGATGAAGCTGTTAGGAGGTGTTGGGGGCAGTGTTTATGTAAGGACGTGCACGTGTGGAATCATATCATCTTTAGCAACAAATCCAGCTTCTGTTTGGGATCAGACAATGGTCGAGTTCAAGAACGGAGGCCTCATGGTGAGCGCTTCCAAGACATTGCCCATATTGTTGGGATGATGATCTGGGGAGCCAACGCATACGATAATCAGTCACCCCTATTAGTGATACAAGGGACACTACAAGCTCAGTAATCTGCAGGACATCCTGTGGACACATGTTGCCTCTCATGGCAGGGCTTCCAATGGACCCATACACAGCATGGGTTTCCCAGGAATCTCTCCCCCAGATGGCAACACTTCCTTGGCCTGCTTGTTTACCAGATTTGTCACCAACTGAGTATTTATGGGAACAGCTGGACGTCAGCTTCGGCAAACCTAAGTGTGTGCAGGATCTACAGGCCCAGCTGCAACGTCTGTGGGTAAATGTGCAGCAGGATGCTGTATGGAACCTGTACCCCTCCATAACCAACCCAAGAACTTGACATTGAGGGATACTTTTAATGTTTGAAGAACCTTCATATCATAAAGGTTCTAGTGTACGTCCAAACAAGAACCACTCGGGAATTTTTATATCATGGAAGTGTAGATGCAAGCAGACAGAGTGTTCCTGGAGCAATCTTCTTCATGATGGAGAAGGTAAGCAGCTTTCCTCTTTGAGACTGCAGTAAGTAAAGCCTGCTCTGATCCGGTGGTTAAAGTGTGCTCCACTCGTCCGCTGAGTCTGCCTGTATTATGGTCCACAGTTTGGACTGCTGAACACGTTATCCCATTACCACGTTCCAGCGGCAGGTACCAAACTTTGATTTCAGTCACACAAGCTTGCAAAAAGGGATTTGATGTCTCCTCTCTTCCCTTTGGCAAGGCTTGCTGCTCTTAAGGCATGGTGTTGCATTAGCCCTGGCTGCAGGGTGTGGGGGCAAAATAAACGAAGAGAAATCAGGGCAGTGGTGGATGGGTGGCTCACAACCCTCCACATCCATCACACATATACTCAACACACACTCGGCTACTCTCGATCATCATTAATTCAGTGCGGCTGCTGCCAGTGAGGCTCCACGTTAATGCTAGAGTCACCAGAAGCTCCACTTTCACAAATTACAGCTAACTGATCACGACTGCAAAGACCGGCACTCACTGAAAGCTAGAAAAGTGCCTGAATTTCATCCATACATGTGTCCATTTTTAAAAATAACAGTAAGCCTTGTAGGGCTCAACTGAACATAGTCTTGGACTAAAGTCCCAATGATGTAGAAACTGTCTTTACGCTTCAAATTTTATTGAGTATTTAAAGTACTTTCATGTACAAACAGTACTCTCTAAAAATACTATTACTGTTAATGGTGCATCTAAAATTACTACTCATAAAATGAATGCATCTCAAAAATTACTACTACTAGTGCATCTAAAAATGCTTTTACTGATACTTGTCATGTCTGCCCTCTGTCAGTCCAGTTTACCTCTGTCTTCCTGTTATTGTTTCCTCCATGTGCTCCTAAGCACCTGGGTTGTTTGCTTTTGACCTTGTCTCCTCCCTTGCTCCGCCCATTCCCATCTGTGTCTGATTTGTAACCCTGCCCCCTCGTTATCATGTCCCAGGTGTTGTCTATGTCATGTTGTCTTTAAGACCCTTTGTTTCAGTCTTTTGTCTTTGTCAGTCCGTTTGTTACCTACCATGTTTGTTACCACAGTTAGTGGTTTGTTTCTGTCAGTTTGGTGCTGGTTAACTTTGTTCCCTTCCCTGTATGCTAGTATTGTTACCTCCTGTTTTGTTTTATTTAGTGTTAGTTATTATTCCCTGGTTTTGTTTGTGTCCAAACGCTACCCCTGCGTTTGCCTTCACACCCTCATCCTTGTTCTGTCTGCATCAAAAACTACTACTAACACTGTCATCTCAAAAATTACTACTCGTAAAATTAATGCATCTAAAAAATTACTCATAAAATTAATGCATCTCAAAATGCTTTTACTAATACTATTGCATTTGAATAAAGTATTACTAATGCATCTCAAAAAATACTAATACTAGTGCATCAAAAACTACAAATACTGTCATCTCAAATTACTACTAATAAGATTAATGCATCTAAAAAATTACTACTAATAAAATTAATACATCTCAAAAATTACTTCTACTATTACTACTTCATGTATTACTACTAATAATACTACTTCCTTGAAAAAAAATGCTAATAATTGTTCTTCAAAAAATACTACAACTCATACTAGTTCATGCAAAAATGATTACTACTAATACTAGTTCCTATAAAAAACTACTAAACTACCACCAATAAAATTATGATAACTAATACTAGAGCATCTCAAAAAATGGTATGGTATCCCAGGTGGTTGCTGTTTTGTTGATAGACGATTGTTATGTTGTTACTAAGTGGTTGCTATGGTGTTGCTATAGTATGCAAGTTGGTATACAATGCAGAACCATAACCAAAACACAACCCAAACTTTGGTTCCGTTCACACAGAAGTGCAGAAATGACACCGTGTTGGGGACAAATGCTTGGCCTAAAACAGAGGGTGAGAATAAAAACCCAATCTGCTGAATAAAATCAACCCAAAGCTCTGCCTGTGCAATATTGATCCAGCGCTGGGTTGTTTCAACACAGCATTCTTTAGTGTGTTACTTCTGAATGGACAAGAACTGAGACAATCTATAATTCTGGAGCCATCTCAAAGACGGCAGCTAGTGCACCAAAGAGAGACTCGCTGAAAGAGTGTGTACAGCCTTGACTCGGCTGGGATCACTTTCTGGGTCTGCTTGTTATGAATTTCTGAATCAAACAGGAAGAGCTTATATAAACGGCTTTAAATAGCAGCAGCGCTCGTTCGGGATGCAGGGAGTGTTAGGAGCTGTGTTTGTGGACGGAACACGAAAACAGATGAGAAGCACACAGGCGGTCACATGAGTCGGACACACAGCTGGGGCAGGCCGCGGCCAGATGATCTGGCTTGCGTACAGGCCGGCGTGTGGCATTAGGGGGCAATGCTCCTGGCCAACCAACCCACCATCATGCACCTGCTGGGGTACCATGTCCAGTCTGACATTCTGATGCGAGTTCAGTACAGCAGGTGTCTGCGGCATCAGGAGCGCCGGGCCGAATAACCGCTGTGCCACACAACCTACGGCTCTGATCTCATCCGGTGGGCATGTGATGAGGAGAAACCGACTAAATATCTACTAAATATTTAATCACTTTCAGCTGCAGCTCGTTTTCGGAGGCTCAACTGTATTGCTGACCAAACTAAAATGCAGAACGAGGAAAGAAGAGTTAGAAGAACTTTTGACTGAATTAATTTAACTCTGTAATCAGTTACTTTATCACCGTCTTGCCTTTAAATACTAAATTCATGAAAAAAAGTCCTTTCTAGACAGAGATCTGCTCAGAATCATGAAATAAATGGCTCACGTACAAACAGAAGTGATGTCAAGACGGACATAATTGAGTTTGAGTTTTAATCCAAAACAAAACTGGATTAATAACAGATTATTAAAAAAATTAATGAAAATGCTTCACTTCCAGGCAAGAATTGCTTCTAGAAGTCAACGCTGGTCCACAGTGAGTGAAGAGACAGAACCTGGACTGCTGAAGACCTGTTCTCTGGTCAGATGAATCTGATGAATCTGAACCATGGTCAATGAAGACCTCAGGAAGCTTCAATGAGGACTTGCTTATCATCTTACAGAGGAACAGAACGTTCCCATCCCTGTAATCCAAGTTCTTAAGGGAGGCAAACGTGGTGAACTGGAATAATGAACATTCATTCACACTTCTGGACCGTCCCTCCATCTCCCCAGATTTGAATCCTCTTAAAAATCTGCACAATCCTTTGATGAAAGAGTGGCTGGATGTTGATGTGGACTACACTCAGGAGAGGTCGTGGAGGTACGCTGTTCAGTACGTTCCACAGGTGAGACATTTTCCGTCCACTGCATATCGCCACTGTTCAATGGAAAACACGTATCTCCACGTAAGTGGAAAGTTTACAGGAGACGGCAAAAATGCTGTAAGTTCATGTAAAATGAGAGGAACAGGGTTTATATGATGTACAGAACAGTTACTGGATTCACACCTGAGAAAAGAAAAAAAATGGACAAAAACGGAGATACATGGTTTTCACTGGTTTTTATCAAGGGCTGCACGATAATGGAAAAAAAAAACCCTAACATTGCAATGTTTTATTGCACTGTGACGTACAGTATATAGACATGGTTTAGGGTTCTATTATTTCGGCGATATTTGATGGCACGTTTCCTTTAAGAAGAAAAGAAAAACAGAAAAAAGAAACACCTAAAAATGAGAAATACAACAGAATTAATGAATGAAACGGATTTGAAAGGGTCCTCTGGGTTTTATCTGCAGTCACAAAATGTCAATGATTCAACATATGACGTTAATAATGCACTCTGTGTTTCCTGAATTGTAAAATAAATGGTATCGAGCAGACAGAACAGACGGAAACTATGTCATGACAATGAGAACAGTGTGAATATTCCTTTTGTTTCAAGCAGCAAAAATGTAATAAATAATAAATAAATAATAATATTAAATTGCACAAGATACTGCACATCCTGCCATGTGACTACTGCATATGTGCACAGCGCAATGACGATGCCAACATGATATATTGTGCAGCCCTTAACTAAATGTCCCTAAAAATGACGAGGAGAGAGACATCGAAGGGACAAAAGAGGGAAAACTGAAGACAGAAAGAGCGAATGAGGTAGATAGAGAGAGTTAAAACACACTGGGAGAGAGAACAAGAGGGAGTGTGTGGGTGCCAGAGAAAGGACTGTTTGAAGCCGCTGGGTGTGATCATTCAGGATGAGAATGAAAGAGAAAGAGAGAAAAAAAAGAAGAGAAGTGAAATGTTGCTTCTCGACACCCTGCATTTGACCCCCAAACCCCCCCCTCGGGGTAGCGCAAAGCCTCTGATACTGTAATCCGTCTGAACGGTGTCAGCCAGTGCAGTGCTCATGGGCGCTTTGTAAGGTGACTAAGTTCTGGGAGAGAGCAAGCAGGGCCAGGTGTGACCGTGTTGGTGAAGGACCTGGACACAGACATGTGCACACACTTATCAGACACTGAGATCTCCAAACAGACCGTGTAGGTGAAGGACCTGGACAAATGATGTATAATGTGTATACATGTGTAAAAGATAGGACCCCCCCCATAAACACCTTTGCCAGCACGACCAGGTCAGACCCTCCTAGCAAGTTCAGCCCAACAGCAGACCACAAGATGAGTGAAGAAGATCCAACAATTCTAAAATGTTCATCACGGACCTACAGGAAGCTCTCACCACAGCTGATGTGGAAGTGCAGCTTCAACCATCAGAAAGGGACCAAACAAGTATGATGTTCATGGGAGGTGAGCAAGGAGGAAACCCTCAAAAAAAAACCCAAAACATCTAGATCAGACTAAGGTTCTTCAGAGAACATCTAGACAAGGAGCAGAAGTTCTGGAACAGTGTGCTTTGGACACAGTAACAGAAGAAACACAGCATTTGAGTAAGACTGATTGAAGATTCGAGACCTGCCGTATGTTCTCAGACTGAGTTTACACCAGCGACTGCTTCAGATTAGAGTTCCAACAGCAATTTTCTTTTGGATTCAGTGAGTAATTCATATTAATCCTTCATCCTCTGGAGGTGAGCTTCCCAAAAATAACTGATTTCTCTTTTCAGGAAAACCGTCGACACTGTAATCTAAGATTAGACAAATATTTCATCGTTCTCAGGTGTGTGTGAGGATAATTATTCATGTTTTAAGTTCAACTCAAGCTTTACAGACTGAGAGGACGACTCACTGTTGGTTTTGAGACGCGCCGGCTCGCTGTTGCGGCTGCCAGCCTGGTTGATGGCCTTGACAAAGAAGATGTAGCGGGTGCCGCTCTGCAGGCCGTGCACAGTGTAGTGATTCTGCTTGATGTTGGGGACAATCATCCAGCTGTCCACTGAGTTGTACAAACCTACAGGCAGTCAGACAGAAAGGGAAGAGAGGTTAAACAGTATCACAGACGCCCCTCAGCACATACCAAAATCTGATATATGCACATATATATAGATATAAACGTATATCAGACACATACGTAAAATATCAGGGTCTTAATATCATTTTGCTTACATTTAATTAATGTCTGATGTCTCTGTAACTATCAGACGTGTAAACGAGCCCAATTACAGTCTAAATGACCATTGAATGTACAGTGGCTGCAAAAGTTTGGGCACCCCTGCTCAGAATCTCTGTTCCTCTCAATAAGTCAGTAGAAGATGAATTGATCTCCAAAAGGCATGAAGTTAAAGATGAAACATGATTCAATATCAGATTCACTGACTATAAAGCTGAATTTCTGACCCATAATGAAAGAAAAACAGATGCCTTTGTTTAAAGGGCAGAAAGATCCAGTAACCAGCTACTCACACAGTAATAGAAACGTGAAAATATAGCATTTTAGTAAAAGAACTCAAATTTAAAGAAGCTACAAACTAAACTGCCTGCTATTTCATGACCCATAAAGTAATAAAATCAGGAATATTCCAGAATATATTCCAGTTCAAGCCTGTAAATAACAAAACTGTAATAATATGGTTATTATTCAGTGATTTGAGCTCATAAATCTACACAATAAATTGATGAATAAACAAGTTTTACTGGAAAATAACCTTTGTTGGAGTAAAAAAACTCTTCTTACAAGGTTAAACATCCACTGAATCAACACAACAGTTCTGTTCTCTATAACATTCAATTTACTCTTCATTACATTACAGGATCAAATATGGATTTGCCCTTTATTTACATTCCGTTTTTTTCCTTCAATTAAAATGATGTGCTCGCACTAAATGAATAAAATATAAACCTGTTAAATGCAGGTAATAAACTATTTTCCCGTGAGGTTAATGGGGGTCATTTCAGAACAGGTGTGTTTCTATTGACAGACTTACATCAGACTAAAATATCAGAACTGAACAATGAACCAAAGCAGGCTGTCCTTCCTGTCCTTCCATCCTTCAGGACGTTTGCTGCACATGAACAAAGCTTGGTCTGCACACCCCCACGCAGGATTTGTCAAGGGGAGAACATTTCTCCAGGGAATCTCATTGCCGCAGCTCCCTCTGTGTGGCCAAAATCCTGGAAGTTGATTTATTCTGTGCAGGACTTCTATTCTATACTTTAATCCTGTGCAGGACATTCATTACAGTGTTTTTGTGATGTCCTGCCTGGATCCACTGAACGGAGATCAGTCTTTAAGCACAATTGGACTGAATTAAAAGCTTTTTAATTGTGTCCAATTTTTTTTTTGTATCATAAACGAAGTACATCCACTGTAACATTTTAAACGACCTTTAAAAACACCAACTGAATCAGTTGAAGTAAATTTTAATGGCCAAAGAGTTGAAATTCACTCGTTTCCAACTGAATCAAATCCCAGTTTAAATACCAAAGCAGAGTCCAGTGCATGTTTACTGCTCTGTCCACGTGAACATGATCAAACTGCATACAGACTCTGACTGATCAGAGAGAGGGGGCGGGGCTGATGATCAACCTGCATAGACTCTGACTGATCAGAGAGAGGGGGCGGGGCTGGTGCTCAACTTGCATACAGACTCTGACTGATCAGAGAGAGGGGGCGGGGCTGATGCTCAACCTGCATACAGACTCTGACTAATCAGAGAGAGGGGGCGGGGCTGATGCTCAACCTGCATACAGACTCTGACTGATCAGAGAGAGGGGGCGGGGCTGATGAGGATAATTGATACATACATAAAAAATAAACAACATTTAGATGTTTTTAGATCTTATTTCCTCTTTATTCTATTCTTTAGAAGCGAAAAAAGCATATAGAACTGTAGGAGCAAGTACATTTTGGGTCAAAACACGGTCAAATACATACAAATATTTCAATATTCAATTCAATATATTCAAGTCAAGTTTGCTTTACCCCTCTGGCAGATTTTTTGATTAACATAAGCATTTAAATATCATTTTTGACACCACACTGTCTCCATTTCTGACCACCCATAAATCAAGCACCTCCACCCAACCAGGCTGTCTTCGTCTGCTGTAAGCTCAGACTTCTTCATCGCTGCCTTATGGCTTGTGAAAGCAAAGCTTTCAGCTTGGACTTAAATCTTGCCTTTAGCCAGGACATGCTCTGAATAATTCAGCCAATGGTGACTGCATGTATAAGTAATAGTGTCGCCTGCTTGTAAATATAAACTCGCAACTTATCCAAAATAAGCGTAGAGAGCGGAACGTCCTAACAGAGAGGAGCGTCCTCAGACGAAGCCGTGTTCACGCCAGACTTCGGCTGGCGAACTTTCACCATTTATTTCAGTGAGATTTGCGGTGATGAGTGATTTCGTTTCTGCAACTTCCAGAACAAATTCATTTCTTGTGCAAAACTTCAAGACAAATTTGACACAAAGTTGCATCCACAACCAATAGCGTGCATGCACAGAGTGCTCGTCTGAGTGCTCATTGGACGGTTGTATGAACCAGAAGCTTAGAACCGGTGAATGCGCGGTTCCACGCTGTTTTCTAGGTTTCATAACTCAGGATCAGAGTAACCTACAGACATGATACACCTCGTAAAACTACAGTTTCCAAATAACTCATTGACTCTTTCTTTGTATACACAGCAGACACCATGAAGCCATGGACTCCAGTACTCAACAAGGCACTGTGTAGGCTGGTGGTGCTTCCATACTGGTGTGGGGTGCACTCTCATGGCATGGGATGAGTCACTGGTCTGCTTGAACATGTCATTGACTGGTGACACAGTGTTTCACCAACTGTAGCACATTGTAGGCTTCATTTATATGAAGGGTCAGAGGGGTGTTGGGATGATGGGTGTTATAAGGGGATCATTAAAAAATATGCTGGTCCATAGTCCCGGGATCCCAGGCTTTAACCTAACTGGGAATGTTGTGTAAGAAACATTCTATTAACATGATGAAAACCACTATGTTACATGTTTTCAGAACATTGCTGGAACATTATTATTACAACCTTCCTCAGACCCACTCAAAAATGCTGAATGTTCCTATAATGTTCTCTGCTATCTGGCCCAGTCCAACCCCAGCCAAGGCCCATTTTGCAAGGCAAAGCATTCTGCTAATTGTGACTGTGCCTTCGGAGCGTCGTAAAAGTGGGACAGAGAGGAGTAGAAGTTCATGAAGAACTGAGGAACATGAAAAACGTCCCTTTAACATTTCTCATTGAACAAAACAACACAGACACTTTCTTTGATTAATAAGATCACAATATGCATTATAGATTATTAACACAAGTTCTAGAAGAGTCTGATTGACTTTAAAGCAGGACAGATGAGAGCGAATGTGGCATTGTAAGAAGGGCAGCAGTGCTCCCAGAGCCTGTGTGTGTGTGTGTGTGTGTGTGTGTGTGTGTGTAGGCAGATAAAAGGCTGAAGAAAAATGAGGCAACATGTGAGGGGTGTGTGTAGCTGCTCCCGCCCCATCGGCAGATCCAAACCACCCTTTGATGCTGCAACTGTGTGGTTCATGTGTGTGTGTGTGTGTGTGTGTGTGTGTGTGTGTGTGTGTGTGTTTTCTGGAACACACATGCTTCCATGTAAGCGAGTCAGTCGCTGTCCATGGACGGAGGTTTGATCGCAGTGATGTTTGTATGCAGATGTGTGTACACAGACGTGTACCTCCCGGTCCGATTCTGCATCACGATGACTTAACAAAAACCTACACGCACTGTCATCATACCCAGCTTCTGGCCCCTATCAAAGGTGGCCTCAATGGACTCAGCCTTTATTCTCTTCCCATTTTCTCCTGCAAACCTCCAAAGCCCAGCTTATGAATATCTGTAGCACAAAGAGCCATGGTTTGGCGGGAGCGGCGGACAATGGCATTGCAAGTAAAGCCAGGAAAAGCCTCCCCAAAGCCTGCAGTGAGCAGAGCAAGTTTGAACAGGAGACAATGACATCATGTGTACATTATTACCTTGATGGATAATCAGAGGCCTCATTGAGCACTGTTAATGACTGATGTAATTGTGCTCTGATTGTGACCTGCTACACCGAGAGCGAGAGCGAGAGACAAATAATTACCAAAGCAGGAGGAACGAAGTGTGAAGTAGACTTCGCACTTTCCCGACTGTGCCTACTGACTTCACACAGCAGAACAGATCGTCTGTACTTTTACTTATAATACAATAAGTCCACATGCACAGACGTGCCAAAACTCGTGAGATAGCAGTAAGGAAAATGGTTATTAAATGGGTGGCTTGGGAACGCCCACACCTATCATAGAAGGCATTACCACCCACAGTGGACAGTGCAGTGGCTGCCCATGTGCTAAATGATCACGAGTTGCGGCATCTGTCTAGAATTGTCTGTGCAAATCACATCTACACAACTACACCACAGCTCAGTGCAGCGTTCTTCAGCTTCCATGGGACACGGGAGCAGAAGACTCACGCGAGTGCTGGGATACAAGCTACAAATGTTTGTGTACCACCTGAATAACTGGTGTGAAAGGCTACAGGAGCAGTACAGCTGTGTTCTACACTGTTATATATAGTTTATCCCTGATTCACATCAGCAGCTTTTACTGGGGACTATACAGCTGTGCAGCCTTAAGAAAACCACTTATCAGGGAGTCTCACCAGCAAAAAACACTTCAATTTGCTTGGGAGCATAAAGATTGGACTCTGGAGCAATGAAATAAGGTCATGTGGTCTGATAAGTCCAGATTTACCCTGTCCCAGAGTGATGGAGCATTAGGGTCAGAAGAGAGGCAGCTGCACCCATCATACCTAGTGCTGACCGTACCAGCTTGTGGGGCAGTGCTATGATATGAGGTTGCTGCAGTTGGGCAGGTCTGGGTTCAGCAACGCTATGTGCCCAAAGAATGAGGTCAGCTGACCACCTGAACAAACTGACTGACCAGGTGATTTCATCAATTGATTTTTTTCGTCCATGACAGCATGGGCATATTCCTGAACCCCACTGAGAGCCTTTGGGATGTGCTGGAGAAGGCTTTGTGCAGTGGTCCAAATCACCCATCATCAAGAGGAAGAAGAACTTCTCATTCTGAAGAAAGTAGTTGAGATCTTGTGAGCTGGTCTGCAGCACAAAGCTTCCAGCACTTTTGTAGACTTCTTCTTCCTTACGAATAAAGCCCACAGCAGAGTCCGAGTCACTTCATTAATATTCTTATTACCCTGCGTCCTTTCCACCTCTCCACACTCGTGTTTATTTTTAGTAATTCCTCATGTCATGTGCAGCCGTGGAAATAAAAAGGGAAAATTCTCTCCCTTCAGTTCGCTTCACGAGAGTGCACCTTGAGCGACCAGACACACGGTAAGACGGAGGTCAAAACGTCAAATGAACCTTCAAAGCGTGATTAAACCTGAGCTTCGAGTCACCTCCAGCTGCACACCGATCCCACTGCTCCACTGCCGGTGGAATTTAAAGACCCCTCCTACCCAGGGAAGACATTTCACATCACAGTTAGGGAGTTCACCCTGCTAACCGACCAGCAGGCCCAAGCAGCGTGTTCTACACTAAACCTGCCCAAGTCAAACCAACAGGAGAGACAGACCACCGCAGCTGGTGTCGCTCTGCATTGCTCTCGATGATCCTGACTCACCTAGCCCTTTCCACTTGGCACAGCCTTCCCGGAAGACATGTGGATATTTCCTAAGGTGAGGACAAGCACGTCAAATTATACAGTCTGGCTCGAGTGCTCCCGCGAGGCCTGGAGCACCTCCATTCAGTTAACACGCCGGTCCTGCCGTCTGGATCACTATCAATCAGCGTCACGATGAGAGAGGAGTAAAGAGCATTAGCTCACGTCAGATGTAATCGTGGCTGATAGAAGGAAGGATGGCACCTTCACTTGAACAGACAGAAGATCAACAAACAACAAAAACAAAACATCACCAGCCGATATGGTGGTTTTCCCAGGCTGGGGCCGAACGATCAGCCCGGAAGAGTTCATTCCCTGAAGAGCACGATGAGGAAGGATTAGATTTCTTCATTTCTACCCCATTAACAGGAGGTCTGACTGAGATCGCTGTCTTCTGAGCTTCTTTTAATTAGCCACCGAGGGGCGTCTTTGTGTCCGTGTCGAACGTGTAATTGCACATATCTGACCTATACAGGAAGGACGAGTGCAATCTATGGCCATTTGTATGTTATCAGAGACAGAAGCCCTGGAATCCCAGGCTTTATTCATTTCGTTCGCCAAACGTAAAGAACGAGAAGGTCACAGGTTGAAATAGCTGCAGTGGGCAGAGCTGTCAGATGTTTAAAAATGTCATAATGACGGATAATTCGAGCGCAATCAGGAATATCTGCTCAGCCTGCACTCCTAAGTGTTTTCAAATGGCTTCAAAGCGATTCCTCCAAAGCCCATTCAAAGCGTAATCCCCTTGCCAAGGACAGAGCATGAAATTACGCTTAATTCTGCTTATTCAGTCAATGCAAGTCCAACGTATATCCTGCTCATGAATAAAACAGCCATGACCTATCTGCAGGAGCTTCAGAATGGAGAGGTATCTATGAAGAAACTAGGCCAAGCAAGAGCAATGGGAAGGGCTCAGGTTGCTCCTCATGGGAGAAAGGTAAACGCTACCAATAACCAGCCAGTGGCTCACTTAAGCACTCGCATCCAGAGAGCAATGTACAAACATCAGTCTGCGACGTAAGCATTCCTCTCCATTTCTCTGTTTCTCCATCTCTCGTTTGGAATTCTCCAAGGAGGCTCCAGCAACAGTGGCCACGTTCCCAGGTCTGGGCTATCAGCAGCTGAAAGGAATCTGCTTTCTGTGCTACTGTAACTCGATAACTGGAGCCCACTCCAGCAGAGAGCGGGAGAGAGAGAGCCGGAGAGAGGGAGAGGAATCGGAGAGTGAATGAGAAAAAGATAACGGGGAAGGAGGGGTGCGGGGTGAAAGGCAATTAGAGAAAAAAGAGAGTGTTCAGGCACCGCTGCTGGAGTGCCACTCTAGTATTGTCTCCCTGGTTCGTCTGCAGTTATCACCTTCTTTCTCTCGCGCGTAGCGACGGCTCCTTCTGCCAAGATCTCGCGCAGATCAGGTGTCGAGATGTCAGCGCTTTTATCTCCTCCAGCAGGACCTTGCGTTTTGTACGTTAATGAAAGGTGCGGCCGAGGGCTCAACACGTAGGTGGTCATAAATCGTTTAATGTGAGTCAAGTGCGTTTCAGAAGCAGGGATGTGAACGTTCGCTGTGAGCTCTCTGGAAAGCAAACCTCACTAGAAGCTCGGTTATATAATGGAGAGCAGGCAGAGAAGCTGCTCCACTGGGCTGACACTCACTTACGTAAAGAGCGATCTTATCCCGTACTGCACGAGCGCATTCCTGGCTGCAGCATATCACATTCTAATTTTGGACACCGACCTCAAAACCTATTCTCGCAAAAACCAAACAAACCGGCCTGCTGGTTCGGCGTGAACGACAGTGTGATTAAAGCAAAGCTGCCCTGAGGCTCTGAGGCTGCGAATCGGAGGCTCTGAAGCAAACAGCTCACAGCTCAGCATCTCAAACATAACTGGAGTCCAAGCTCTAAAATATGCAGAGAATGTATGAAGGGCACATGACTAAGTTTACAATGGAGGAGCTGAGATGGGGCTGTTGGATGTTTGGCAAGTAGTTGGATTCATGTGTCATGAGGTTCTGCAACCAGTGGTTCTACCTTTTCTGAACACACTCTGGTGCTCTATTCCAACAGGACGACGCTCGTCCACACACTGCTGCCGTCTCATCTCACCTTGAAGACACAGATACTACGCCGTGGTCGGTCCCATCTCCAGACCTGTCCCTGATTGAAAATGTGTGGGACGCTTTTGGACGCTCTATCAACACTCCACCCCTACCACACCATCTGCAGAACTGAGTGAGAACATTCAAGCTGCATGGGATGGATCATCACAGGACACCATTAGGAACCTCTACACCTCCATGCAGAGACGTCTGGCGTGTTGCGTTAAACCCATGACCCGACGCCGTACTGAGAGACACCACTTCTGTGTGTGTAGATCAATAAATATTGATCAGATCAGACTACAGTTATCATCAGTTATTGATCCTGATCACCTTCATCTAACCTATGGTCATCTGACTCTCACTTCTAGGTGTAAATGTGTGATCAGGACTGGTGCAGCAGCAGTGCAGTACACATTTAGATGCTGGACTTACTGATGAAGTTGGTCTGGCCCGTGTAGATGGTGTACTGCAGCTCGTAAGATGTGACACTGAACTCGTCTTCGGAGGTCCAGTGCACTGTGATGGTGTCGTGGGAGGCTGTGCACAGCTCGTCTCGTATAGATGGTGGATTGGGGGCTGAAAAAAAATCAAGATCAATACCGGCAATACGATTCTGCCGCAAAGCCAGAGCAATCTGTGAGCGTGTGTCCGATATCCAAGTATTCATTTAACTTCGACTGCTCTGCAAGACGATGGATTTTTGATAGCAGTGCTTTTTTTTTTGGTCTCACTCACCAGTTAGGTAATCCAGCCCCTCCAGGATTTTCTTCTCTCGGGAGAAATCAAGGGCAAAATTGTCAAACGCCTCATTCAGATTGACATCTGGGATGAGAACTTGCGAGGAGGCGGTGGCCATGGCAACCCTGGGTACCAGTGAGATGCAAGAGAGGTACACCGTTAGACCAAGAGGCACTCACCCCCCCCTCCGCCAGTGCCTCTGTGAATCTATTAGCCTTTATTTAGTGCGCTCCTTCAGCGCAACAGCCCAGTCAGGAGCCCATCTGAGAGCACAATTAGAGAGGCTCGCGCTGCTGATGGAGGCTATGCAATCAGCAATCAGTACCATGTGTGCGTGCGTACGGGGGAGTTGAATAAACAGAAAGGAACAGGGACAACACAGTCTGTGTTGGTATCACTTGCCAAAAGACGAATCTTTGCCTTTCAACTCTAAAGTCACTGGGAAAACTGGAAACAGGTTTTCGGGTTTGCTGATGACACGGCGGCGGGGAAGCCAAACTTAATCACAGGTGTGAGAGGCAGAGAGTGCCTTCACGGGCCACTCTAGATTACAGGGCTCAGCACATGCACGGCTGACGAGGACTCAGCAGAGCGTTCCTGCAGAAGCAGCTTTGTTGTAGCTACGGGACTCTAAAAACGAGCTCCAAATATTGACTGAGCTGAATGTGGAGCTGAACGAAAGCCACCATCAGCAGAGCTGAGGACGGTGGAGGAGGCCGTACGAAATGTGCAGGTTTGCTTAAAGTCAGCTCCATGCTGAGACGTTTGTGTGTGTGGACCTCACCTCTCGGCCACATTTCTGGCAGTCTGTAGGAAGCGGGTGTGGTCATTCTCTTTCAAACTCTGCTCCGCCTGGGTGATGAGGGCACTGGAACGTTCCAGACACTGCCTGCAGTTAGCAATCTGCTGAGCCAGCTTTCGGAGCTTCATCACCTACACACACACACACACACACACACACATACACACACACACACTAACCAATCAATCTAGTGTCACCATGAAGTCATGAAGTCTATCATATGTCTCCTAAATAACAGCATGATGGATGGCTGATCTGTCTGAAGGCACACTGTGTCCATCATCATCATCATCATCATCATCATCATCTTCTTGCTCAGGGAGAAATAAATGTATCACCCTTGCTATGCAATACTGTCTGGTTTTGCTGGCTTTGTAAGAAGAAAGAAGTGCTTGATTAAAATGCGCATTATTTCTGAATATATGCATTTTCTTTATAGATCTTTACGATCTTAGGATTTCGGGCAAAATGAGTTTTGCTGTGAAGAACCTAGTAAGAGCACCTCAGGTGGTTAAAAATTCAATTCTGCTGTGTCTGTAACTCCACCTTAACTATGATTTATTATTATTACTATTATTATTATTATTATTATTATTAATAATAATAATAATAATAATAGTAATAATAACATAAAAAGTGGTTACATTTGTTTTTCCCCTGCTGAGTAACTCCTTTAGTACCATCAATGCAAAAGAGCAAAATTAAGT
The DNA here is from genome assembly GCA_034509495.1 of Acestrorhynchus altus. Classification (NCBI taxonomy): domain Eukaryota; kingdom Metazoa; phylum Chordata; class Actinopteri; order Characiformes; family Acestrorhynchidae; genus Acestrorhynchus; species Acestrorhynchus altus. The sequence continues at coordinate 31,466,162 of CM067512.1, forward strand.
GCATGTTGCAGATCCAGATGTTGAGGTTTCTATTCACTATTCACCATTATTGTGGGACAGCTGTGACCCTCTCCCCAATACACAAGATCTGCACAGGGAAACAGAAAGTAAAGTGTTGGTGTGTGTAAGGAGCTGGAGAAGGAGCTGCAGGCTGTGCAGTGAGTGGGTGGAGTTTAATGTGTCGGTGTGTGTAAGGAGCTGGAGAAGGAGCTGCAGGCTGTGCAGTGAGTGAGTGGAGTTTAATGTGTCGGTGTGTGTAAGGAGCTGGAGAAGGAGCTGCAGGCTGTGCAGTGAGTGGGTGGAGTTTAATGTGTTGGTGTGTGTAAGGAGCTGGAGAAGGAGCTGCAGGCTCTTCCCGTATGCCAGCAAGGAAAGCTTGGGTCAGTCATGCTGCAGTGCCCCTACAGAGCAGAGGGGGTTAAGGGCTTTGCTCACGGGCTCAACAGTGGCAGCTCTGCGGACTCGAGTATCGAATCCACAATCCCTGTGATCAATAACCTCTGAGCCCCCTCTGCCCTGTGGGGAGCTAATGTGACAAGATATTTATGAGAACAGCTTTTCCCTGGAATCTCTCAGCTTTATCTTCTCATATTGTCATGATCAGCAAGTGAACTGAACTGAACACCTGAAGGGCTGCAGTGAAGTTAAAAACACTGATGAGGCTGGTGGGCAGCTCCGTGCGCAGCCACACAGCTGCTCAAATCTGCAGAAAATGTATGTATGTATGTAAATCTCTTTCTTTCCAACGCAGGAGCCGAGAAGGGGCTGTTGGGGGAATGTAAAGTTGCCGAATGGTTTATTTATGGCTGATTTAAATTGCATTGTATTACTAAGTTGCAGCGCAGCGTGTGCTTATGGAGGGCATGATGTTTATAACCATACCATGTTGAAATATGAAGTGTGACTTGTTTGTCTCAGGCAGAGACAGACTGGGAAAGGCTTGTTGTCATCATTTAATGATGCAACACACACTTATTTCCCTGCAGCCACCATTTGAGGCTGGAAATGAAACAATCAGGTGTCCCTGTCCCCCTTAATAGTGTCCTGTGATGAGTGTTGTTAGAGCGTCCAATAGCGTCCCACACATTTTCAATCAGGGACAGGTCTGGAGATGAGACCGACCACGGCGTAGTATTCAAGGTGTCTTCAAGGTGAGATCTTGAGACGGCAGCAGAGCACCGGAGTGTGTGGTCAGAGAAGGTAGAACCACTGGTTGCAGGACCTCATTAATGTCATTTTGGGCAACAAAGTGCATGAAATGAAGACCACAGCTGACCTGGCATCGTATGAAACTGCGCTGATGTCTGAGATGTTGACGTGAGGTTGAGGGCAGTTATTGGCACTGACCACGGTGCTTCCACACACGATGGGTGCATGATGAGACAAGACTATTATGTAAAGATATGGGCAATACGACTTCAAATCAATATCGTGATTAATTAACATTTTACCTTGATTACGATTAATGAACGATTTTGTTTTCGGTATCGTCTTCACCAAAGCCAAAACACGTCCAAACGACGGACGCAGCATTTTTCTTTAGTACAAGTTGCTCGGGTTGCTCCTCCGTGTTGCTCCAATGTCTCGGACTGGACGGGCAGGATCACATGACTACACAACGCAGTAGTATGTTTATAAGGGGAGCGTAGCTGGACAAACTCAAAGTATTATCATAATCATCATGATACTAAACTCCTGCCCTGTCTCAGCATCACAGGCCACAGCCTCAGGCTTTATTCCATTTCACATGACGACTCCGTGAGCTTTTCATCTGCACCTTTCAGCAGTAATGTTTGGCAGGTCACGTTCCCCTCATATGATGTCGAAGTGTAAATGTTACAGACGGCATTTCTTCCATTATGAGCAGCCTCGGTGCACAGCCTTCTCCTCCACCCCAGACAATGCTGCACCACTCAAAGCAGAGCTCTGGTCCAGCCTTTTATCACACCACACTGACACCCACGACTGCCCGGCCAGCTTGAGAGAAGCAGCCGACTGCTGTGAGCTGGAGGCTGATAACACAGCTGATAAATACACGATGGATCCTTATCTCCTTTCAGAAGGTCCGCACTGAGCTACGTTCCTGGAATCGAACATTTAAAATATCACGTATGTGCAAAAGTATTGGGACGCCTGCTCATTCACTGCCTCTTCTGAAATTGGTGGGGGGATGGGTGGTCAGTTGACAGGTGTATCTCGACAGAATGATATTTACAATATATTACCCTGTATCTTAATACACTGCTGTCCCCTAAAACACAGTGTATTAAAAGTTACGTTAACCGTGTGCCAGAAAAGACGCAGAGAAAGTTTCACAGCTACAAAATCTCGTGATATGGAGACGTGCCCAAGTTCGCTCTGCTTTTCAGAAACGGATGTGCCGCATTGGGGAGCAGCTGGAGATGTTTCTCTCTATCTTTTTCCAGACGAGGCTCTGAACACGCAGATAATATCCTCCTGCTGCACGTCTCTGCCGAAACGAACTGTGTCGTGCATTGTTCTCCGGCGGAAAACACGAGCCTCGTCCAAGTCCATATAAATGGAGCCTCTTACAGAACAGGCTGCTGTTTTTCTCCGTCCCTCCCTCCCTCTGTCTTAAAAACACTCTGTGGGAAACGGGCGCAAACAGCCAAGCCTGACCAAACTCCCTCTGAACGCACCTCAGACCTGCATGAACAAGCTCGCCCTCATTGGGTTTGTTTATCTTCTTGCAAAATCGAGTCACGAGTATTGCATGAGTAATTGTTCTTTGTCGGCAAGAGAACGATGGACGCGGTGCGTTCTCAGACACATCCACTCTCCATCACGCTGTCAGCTAATGGAGATATGATATATTGCGTGGTGCCATTTGCTTGGTAAATTGAGAGATAAAACCAGCGAAAAAGTATCTCTTCGCTTTAAAGGATTACAATTGATCCACTCTCAATCTGGCGCTGCTTCTTTAAAGACTTGTTTGGACTACACGAGTTCCTGCCAAAAAGCTTTTGCAATTTTGAGGTCAGCACTAAAAACAAAATGGGCACTATAAAGGAGCATATTCATTTTCAATAAAACGCCCTGAATGACGTTAAAAAGCACCGCACTCCAGGCAAAATGTTTTCCGGCTGAGGGCTGCAATGCTCTAAGCCCCGTTAATGCTGTGATGCTGAGGCTTTCTGATAGAACGGTACCGCTGAGATGGTGGCGAAAGGGCAGGGTCATAATCTCATCTCGCACACTTCTCGTGTCTATAGAGATCCTGCAATGCGAACAAGTCGCACCAGAAGCCTGAACTGGCCACTTTTGAATAATACAATCTATCTGAGCTGCACGTAGAACATTTCCAGAGGAATGTGGACACTGGCCAAGCTACTGGCCTGTTCTCCACTCAGGAACATGCTGTCAAACTGTCGAAACAGTGTAATAATGCATGGTTACAGAATTGCGCCTGTTCAAGTCTTCAAGCAGAAAATGAGTTTGACCAGAGTCAGGAGCTGAGCCAGTATGGGTGCTTTTCCACCAATGTGGAACGGGTTCCGTTTCGGTTCACAAATTTAATTTTGAACCATTCGGAGCATTTCCACCAAACAAAATTGTTTCGCAGCAGGAACCAAAGATTATGAGGTTTTTCTGCATGACCTGCTGAGGGCACGTCTGCTGTACACGAGCAATGACATACCGTTCCTCCTCTCTCTGTTACGTCTTCTTATCGCCGAAAGTTGACCCGTATTCGATCCATGTTTCCTTTTTGGAGAAACCCAAACATCTGTAGCAGCACAGACACTCGCGGGTCGTCTATACGTGCTACCATCTTCTCTCTTCCGTTTACTGACGCTGTGCAGCCCCTCTGTTGATGACGTATTCTGTGACATATCCTCGGTTCCACTAAAACTGGTGTAAATGCGGGCAGGTTTGCTTAAAAAACACCAAGGTTCTTAAAAGCCCAAACGGAACCAGTTCAACAACCAGAGGTCTTTTGGTGGAAAAGGCAGAGATGAGTGAACAGTGGAGATCCTAGTGATCCTTCATGTAATGGTGCTGAAACACTAATTCATAAAGCTGTCAAACTATATAGCAAAGAAGTTCATGGTTCCTGGACTGAATCTGTGGTTCTAGATAAGAAATAAATGGACTTCTAATGGCTGTGTGAGCGATCCCCTCTAAATTCAACCCTAATCCACCCCACCTGACCCAACTAATTACTGCTTTCAGAAGCTCTGATTGGCTGAATGGGGTCCAGGAACAGGGTCGGTGACCCCTGCAGGCAACAAATTGCTTTAGATAAGTCCTGGAACTCTGAAGGGTTCGTAAACGAATGTTTTGAACAGGAAAAGCACTGAAATGTGCCAGTCGGTGATCTTCAAGGTTTCCATGTCACAATTTAGTTCTAACTTGCTTCTCGCTTGGAATTATGAGGGAGCAGGTACAGTGAAAGTACCCGGTTCCAGATACCAAACACTGGAGAAGCACTATATGGCATTGCAGTATATGGAACCGAGCCCTTTTTGGTACATTAGGGTATTTTCACACCTGACAGTCTGGAACAAGTTCTGAACCAAACATCATCATTTTGTAATACTGTACACATTTGATGCTGCAGTTTATCAAAGGTGCTAAAGAACCGTCTCAGCGCCTACGTGAGCTGTCTCCCTGTACTCGGCACTGATTGGTTTGTGATGATCTGATGTCAGTGTGTTCTCAGTTCGCAGGGTTGCCTTTCCAGGTGGTGTGCTAAATTCTCCCTCCCTGCCAGAATCCAACTCCCTGTGCGTCACACGGCAGACTGAGCGTAACAGATCGCCCTCAGATTCCTTTAGTTTCTGTTTAAATAAGGGTTCGTTTACAGTTACAGCAGATACAGCCATCGCACGTGTCCTCTGTCGTGCCCATACTGCTGCGTGACACCATGCACACGAAGGGACGTCAGATTTTGGCTCAACACTCATTCTTCTTCATCTATTGTTTGATGGTGATGTCTCCCTCAACGTCCTACACCTGGTCTGAAAGTCCAAACCAGTCCAAAACCGGACCGTGGTTCAGTTTTTCCAGGCCAAAACCACCTCCTTTGGTCAGACCAAATCTGCTCCTTTGATCCAGATTGTGGTCGGGACGACGAGGACGTAGATTCATTGCCTGCGTTCGCCAAGCTGTTGGGCCCATGAGCAAGGGTCCCTGTTGTTGTGCCCTTAAGGCAGAAATCTAATTCCATCTGTGTCCAACGCAAACGGTGGTTGTCTTGTCTTTGTCTCTTTGTTTTGACTCAAAACAAAATAAAAAAAAAAATCGAATGCAGATTGTCTTTGTTGTTTGTTTCTAAGTGATTAATGAGGCCTTAATGAGGCCTTCCTTCTTCTCCCGAGAGAACGCTTGTTAGGTGAAATCACATAGCTCGAAGCAGCACGTCCAGCCTGGCTTAAATAACCTGATTGTGGATCTGTGTCTAAGCTCGTCCGTCTAACACGAGCATTTCCGATTTCAGTCCTATCTCAGGTGTTTCACGCTCAAAGAGGGGTGTCCCCAGCCCACCGCAGCCCCTCTCGCTGCCCCGGCTTCTGTTGTGCCTTTAAAACAATATGTGGCTGAGTGTACCCTTTCCTCCATCAACCCAATGTCACCCATTTCTCCTCGCTCCATTTCAAAGCCGTCTCAAAGGAGGCAAAAACAAAAGCCCTTGAAGCTCGGATTGCCCAACACTTCTATCCCCCACCCTCTTTTCTTTTCCTTTGTCGCCAGGCAGCTCATCAGTTATCGCTCTCCTTTTTCCAGTGCCATAGACAGAAGGCGAGTGATGGGCCCGGCAGCGTCCCTCGTGCCATCGCACAGCGAGTGACGAGATTTGAGTGCACGCTTAGAGCTGTCAGCTCCATATGGGCTCCCTCGGTTTGACAGACTGCTGGGGGAACACGTTCAGATGGCGCTTTGAAAGACAAAGAAGAACCTGAACTCTTGCGAAAAAAGCCTGTTGTGTTCAAAAGCCTGTTTTCTGAACGGCGTTCCTTTGTGGGAGCTCAAGTAAGTTTATTTTACCTTAAATTCATCACAACACTTGGTCAGAATACAAAGTAGGCCGTCTTCAAGCGTAGTCAATCAAGGATAGATCATTTCAGATGCGCAGCCCGAGCGCTTGGCATGCAGCGCACGAGCGCAGCCAGACGCAGCACCTCTGGGCTTAACTTGAATTTGCAATTAATTTCCCTCGTGCCATGTCTTGGAGGCACGCGAGTGTGGGCAGCCGTACCTTGGACTCTTTGATCTTGACAGCGATGACCTGTTTCCTTTGGCGAATGATCTCCACTAACTCATCACACTCCTCCACCAGCTTGGCCTCATGCATGGCTGTGTTTACCTGTGGGGAAAGTGCAGAGAGACGCTGTTAAAATGCTTGCAAGGGAGCAGATCAGTCCTACAGTAAGGGTACAGTAAGGGCTGCCAATCCTATAGCAAGATATTAGTCACTTTGCGTGCTTACGGTGGTCTTGCAGATGGCGTTGCACAAGCACTCCTGGGTTATAAATACCTGTGAGGGTAGTGCTGGGCATCAAAGTTGGTGCTTTTAATGATACTGACCGAAAAACATCGGTAGTACGGATGACCGATTCATAACGACAGCCCTGCTGATGTTATCAGTTCTGCAGCTACTGCTGATGGTCAAGCGAGGATTTCCTTTAAAAGCTTAAATGTAACACACAGCTTATGTAGTCAAACCATTTACTCAAGACACACTCCCACATCTGTAGCTCGTAATCTAACGGCAGACAAGACAGGGGGACAAGTTTGTGCATCGTCCGACCCGAAACACAAACACTGTGGAAAGGTTCTGAGAGTTTGTGCGTCTGTTGGTTTGAGCTGCTCCTTCTGATAGAAAATACAGTCTCAGTCGGTCAGATTTGGCCACATCTAACTCAATCGAAGCTGCTGTAGAATGTGTGCAACTGATTCTGCCTCTGCTCTGGTGTCACACTAATGTGAGCCACACTGAGGGAGCGTCACTCAGCCCAGTTCAGTGTGGATCAGAACACAGCAGGGATTCATCAATAACCAGACGTCTGCAGCGAATCGGTGTGGTGTTTAAACCCAAACAGAACACAGATATATGGGCCTGGATTTCTGTATATGTGAGATGTTTACAGTTGTTTGCAATTTTCAAAAGTATATTTCAAGCCATTTTTCAGGCCATTTTCACGTGTTGTTTATAAACATATTTTATAAATATATGTATTTTTGTATGGGTTAAGTATTTTAGGGTACTGAAAAAAGTATTAGGTACAGGGAACAAATTCCAGGTACTAGTACCGGTACTGTATCAATCCGGGCAACCGGATTCATTTGAATTTGGATTTGCAGGTGTGTGGAAGTGGATTCTTATACGGGTCTACCAACAGGGGCAAAAATCCCGGCCCCCCAGCACATTCAGCTATATCTGAGAATGATGTAATGGGATTTGAAGGGGAGGGGCAGTAATTACAGACTAAAGTACTGTATGGCTTTCCCAGTGGGACACCCCGTCCAAGCAACAACCCCTCATAATTACACAAGGTTGTGACTCACCATCAAAGGCTCAAGCTCACACTCTCAATCCTTTATCACCCGACGTGCCAATCTCTCACCAAAGCTCATTATGCACGTTAGATCCACTTAAGCTGCATTAATCACAAACTCTAATAGACTCTAGCAAATGTGTACACACACACACACACACACACACACACACACACACACACACACACACACACACACACACACAGCTCCTTTTACCATACAGGAGCACTTTGTAGTTCTATAATTAAATGGTCAGGACCTCACAGGACCACCATCATTCTCAGCACTGCAGTGACACTGACATGGTGGTGGTGTGTTAGTGTGTGTTGTGCTGGTACGAGGAGATCAGACACAGCAGTGCTGCTGGAGTGTTTAAACACTGTGTCCATTCACTGTCCACTCTATAAGTCAGAGACACAAGCTCATCTGTTTCTGCACAGTTTGTGTTGGTCATCAACAGTGCTGACCGGACGCTGCCCACAGGACGCTGTCGGCTGGACGTTTCTGGTTGGTGGACCCTTCTCAGTCCAGCAGAGACACTGCGGGGTTTAAACACTCCAACAGCACTGGTGGTTCTGATCCACTCGTACCAGTTCAACACACACAGTGCTGAGAATGACCCACCACCCACATAATAGCTGCTCTGTGGTGGTCCTGTGGGGTCCTGACCATTGAAGATCAGGGTGAAAGGAGGAGAATAAAGTCTGCAGAGAAACAGATGGAGGTGGTCATAACGTTGTGGTTAATAGATGCCCCGAATCTAGAACCTGGCTACTAGTAACTCTTTATCCAGAGCTGAAGATGAAGATGACGTTGGGTAGCTTGCTTTTTCCTGCTCACACACAGCTCCTGTTTCTCTGCCCAAAATTGAATGCAGCTGCAGGTCCCGGAGGTACGTTTTAAAGACCAAAGCTGATGAGGCTGGAATTAGGAGCTGATTCATGCTGACACCTCGAACGTGGAACCCTGCATAGCTGCTCCTCCTCCATTCTTTCATTGTCCTGCATGGGATTAATATTTTACTGAGACACTTTCGTGGACATTTATCACACTGCAGGGGTCAGCAGGGGTCTCGGATACAAACCGGATCCTGTCTGAAAAAAGCCTGCCTTTGTCTCTGTGAATTATCTTACAAATACATCAATGCCTTCCGATGGTGTTCGGAATGCTGTTCGGAACGCTGTTTGGAATGCCGTTCGTATACCATCCAAAGTCCATTGCTTTCAGCACATTTGCTGAACGACTCCAGCTCGGGCACGTTGTGACTCCAGGTCTGCGAGAGTCAGTGTGAGCTGATTGCAGCAGCTTGGGCTAATGACTCCTGGCATCAAAGCCTGACTCCTGGTTTCAGCGAGACTCCGCGGCATGTTTAATCTGCTAATCCACAGATTCGTGGATTGTTGCAGACTGTCACCAGTCTGGGACGTCTCAGGGTGAACAGACAATCTTAACAGCGCTGAGCAGATGCCAGGGCGAGAGGTCTGTCTTTGTCCCGCCACTGATTAGAGTGCCACTTTCCTGTACGCTGACAGGTTGGGAGAGAGCTCTCAGTGCAAGTCCTCAGGGGCCAGGAGAGAGAGAGAGAGAGAGAGAGAGAGAGAGAGAGAGAGAGACCCCATTAAAAATGAATATGGCACACACATATGTGCTGTACCATGGTGGGCGATGCCACACTGCTCCACACAAGCCTGCTGAGTGAAACACTGACAAAACAAACCTGCTCTGCTCACTGCCGGGTCAGTATACCCCACTGACCTGGAGGTGTGACTGAGCAAGGAAAGGTGGGAAACGTCCCTCAGAGTTCGAGGAACCAGAGGATTTATAATGCGCTCTCTCACTCTGAGTCCTGGACAGCATGGCGAGCCTAATTCTTTAGCCTTTCAGAGTATCTTTGTTTTTCTACAGGTAGCCTCACTGGACAGTGGACGTCAAGCTGACATCAGAAAGATGTTGGCCTCTAATGCTGTACAAAGAACAAAGCAGCAAACACTGGGTTGAAGCTCCAACACTAGAAGCTCCAGCTTCAGACAGATGTTAAACTCGTGTGGACGTTAATATTGTGACGTTTAGCAGATGGTGAGCTTTGGTCAACATACCTCACATATCTCATCAATATGACCTTGGCATACAATGTTTCCAAAATGTTGAATTTTAGTTACTTAACATCACAACTTAAAACCGATAAAATATCAACGTCTACTTCATAATTTTACGCTAACAAAGTTTAGTAGACATCAAACTCACCATGCCTCACCTTAATGAAAGGTATTTTACACCAATATAACGTTTGCATAATGTTTGGAAGATGTTGGGACTTTTACTTAACATCACAACTCAAAACTAACAAAATATCAACGTGTGAAAAGGTTTGATTCTCATGTTGTGTGGACGTTTAGCCAATGGTTTTGGTCACCATTTCTCACAACTAGATGTCGGCATTTTACATCAATGTGACGTTTAGAAGATGTTGTGTTTTGGATACTTAACATTTCAACTTAAAAATCAACCAAATATTAACATCTAATGGTGACAGAATATCACACTGTGTGGAGGTTAACATTCCAAAGTTTAGCAGATGTTGGGTTTGGCGTATCTCACAGCTAAACATCAGTATGCCATTGGCATTTGGCGTTTAGAAGACGTTACGTTTTGGTTACTTAACATCACAACTACAAACTAACAAACTAACATCTAAAGATGTCAGAATTCTGTGTCATATGGATGTTAACATTCTGAAATTTAGCAGAATTTGAGCTTTGGTCAGCATATCCCAACGCTCTCTGGCACGTGACGTCTAGAAGATGTTATAGGTAACCGTAGGTAACAGATGAACATGAACATGGTCTCAAGATCTAAAAAGTTTAGCAGATGTTGGGTTTTGGTCGCCATACCTTTTAACTAAATGTTGGTATTTTATGTCAATACGATGCCACAACTTAAAATGAACGAAATGACGTCAATCGACGTTAGGATTTCAGAATTTCTGTGGACGTTATGAGGTCCGCTGTCATCACTGTTCTCCATCACATTGACGGGGGCATTAAACATCAACCTGATATTGAATTTCAATCATTTAATGATGCAACCTACATTCAACCTGAACACAAAGCCTATTAACTGGTGGCCAACTGGGAGCCATGCTTACCCACCGTAGAAATGATCAGTGGTGCTGTGACTTCAGCTCCATCTCTCCATCATCCCTCATGTTTTATGCACTCTGCTAAAATCTCTCATCATGACCCCACTTAATATTTTGTGGTTGGGGCGCCGCTCGAGCGGAGCTCAATTTAATGCCACTGCTGCTGCACAAACTTTGCAATAGACACGGGAGTCTGTGCTGAATTTTAAACGCTACATGCGATAAACTGGTATTTAACCGGAATCGTAAAGGCTTTTATAACTCACTGCATAAAAGCAGGAGGGAGACAAAGACCATGGAGACACAGTCGTCACATCTCCGCATGTCTTCGTTTCTTTCAGACCGTAACCTCGTAGAACGAAACGCAAACCCCCAGACAAATCTGGATATGAGGCTTAGAGCCCTGCGCTGTCGCAGGTGGCTCCCGGGGTGCAGCAACAGCGGCACTTAGCCTTCAACACATCTAACGAGTATTATCTATGACTCCTTCCGAGATTAGCTTAGACGGCTATGTCTCATTTGATCTTCTATAATTTACTGCGCCCTTCAAATAAACACGACAAAATGGGCCAGGCCTGCGAGAGAAAATATTTCCGCAGGTAATTGGCGGCTTGTATGCCGAGCATGTTCCCACCAAGATCCTGAATAATTGATCTGTTTAAAAGATGGAACACAATGCCACAATGGCATTGGGAGCAGAATTCATTTGCTCCTCATCATTATATATGAAGATTCATCCAGTAACACCATTAACAGACTGATGTTTCAGTAATACATTAAACACAATCCGGTCAAAACACAGAGGAGCAGTGTGGAGAACAGAGCCTCGGTGCGGCTCCTCTGAGCAGGTTCTTCTTGGTGTTTGTCAGAGGAGGTGTGTGTGTGTGTGTGTGTGTGTGTGTGTGTATGCTCAGGTACGGTTCAGCTGAGGTGAGAGAGGCACTGCACTCCCCCAGGGCTTTGACAAGCCTGATTCTGCTAATGAAATAACAATGGCTTGTCACTTGCCTTTGTTGGAGCTACAGAAAGGACGCTGGGGCTGACAGTTTCTTCAGAGCGGCGGACCTAAATGAAACTCCGCTTCTGCTGTCTGGGCGCTTCACTTGACTCATCCTTAGAGTCAGAGAACCTTGAGAACTTCCGAGGTGACGTCATGCGGCCTCTATAATGACCTTTAGAGATTTCGAGCCCCAAATACATTCTATTCAAATTTACAAATGTAGAGGTTTTCACGACAAACGGGCAGAAACCTGCTTTACAGAGATCCCAGTCCCATCCTCGTTTGAGCAAAGGCAAGGAATGTTGCAAGGACGTCCTCGTGGAGAAGGAGAAACCTTGAGAGGAACCCAGCCTTTAATACAGTCTGACTTAAAGACCAGAGGCATGAATGAACCCACCGCTCCACTGCTCCACACATATACATACACAGATTATAATATAATAATCTGATACGAAATATCTGGAATGGACTTAATCACAGGGTGACCACTTCATATACTTAACGTCCTCAAGACCATCACAGGACATTCTACTGTGATTAAACAAGGCCAAGCAGTGTCATTAATGCAAAGCATCACTCTTCGCCCTGTGGTCACTTCCACAGCCTACATGTTCATTTTAGCTGAGCCCATTAGGAGCTGCGTATCTAATGGATTTCTCGCACAGCAGTGTTGGGAGTCAGACACACTCGGTACACTCCTCTAGTGATGCTGTAAAGCAGGTGCACATCATTAAAATTAAATTAGTTAGAGAAAATTTACCCAAGCCAAGGTCCGCAGCCTCCTATGATATCATAACCTGTATTATTATTATTATTATCCACTGCCATTTCCTGTTTACAGGAGTACAGTGCTTTTATCAACAGGTAATGTCATCAACTACTGAATAAGGAATTAAATTACAGTAATTACAGTGTAATTAAAATTAAAAAATGGACAATTCAGTCAAATGTATAAACAAAACAGACTTGGTGCAAAACGTATAGATAAACATATATAAGTGAATTCAATTTGAGTTAAATTAACTTTTTTCTTATTTATTTATTTGTTTGTTTGTTTGTTTGTTTGTTTTTGATTGACTGCATTATGGGCAGTCTGTCGGTAAGGGGACAAGCCTTAGGACTGGAAGGTTGCTGGTTTGAATCCCTGAACTGGCAGTGCATGACTGAAGTGCCTTTGAGCAAGGAATTAACTCCCCATCTGCTCCCCGGGCACCGTGGATAGGGCTGCCCACCACTCCAGGCACGTGTGCTCACTGCCCCCTGGTGTGTGAGGACAAATTACATTTATGTCTCATACATGAATCATACATAACTGAATGAATGTTCGTGTTTATTTATAGACACCCCCCCATCTATAAATAAATAAATAAATAAACATAAATAAAAGTATGAATAAATAAGCTTAATAACTCACATCAGTAAAGCTGGATATCTGCGTTGCTCTGGCCGATTAGTGCTCTGCGAGGTTTATATCACTCGGCTCACTTGGTATAAAAACAGTACTTGGTTCCAGGTACCAGGTACCATGCAGGGGAAGGTGGCTTTTGTGGGGACTATGAAGAACCTTTAAACCGGTAAAGAACCTTCCCATCAAGTGAAACTTCTTAGGAGCTTCTTCATGCTCACACATCACTATTCTAATGAGTATATTCAGAGCCTTATTTAAGCACTGGAGTAAAGAACGCTTTGATCTTTCACATCTTTAAATGTAACTGTACACACGCTCTGACTTTAAAAAGGTTCCTCACCTATGATAAACAATTTCAGGAACACAGATTGAACTGGAGAAATAAGGAAGCTTATAACGAAGTCCACAGTGACTTCACAAGCACCGCTGTTTTACATTCTGCATTTGTTATTCGGTGAGGTTTGCTTTGCCTGAAGTAATACTGCGCACATCAACATCAACACACTAATGAAGAAGGGCCACAGGTCACGGAGACCAAAGCATCTAAACTGAACCTACTGAGATAATCAATGCATGGAATCATCACCTCCTACACAGCATTTTCTGTTGCTGAATAAGCAGGAAACCCAACCAACATAGGTCTGTCGGGCCGTTTCACACCTATATTTATCAGATAGTACGACCCACTTAACTTGGAGTGCAAACTTCCCCTCCGTTTGGTTTTCACACTGAAAAAGTGCACCAACACGCATCGTAGCCAATGAGAGAACATCCTCTTTGCTTATCATTCAGAGCTGTCTGGGGCGAACAAAGGTAAGAAGGTCCTGTGTTCTGGACCAGTGCAGATTTCTATACAGAGATCTACAAAGTTGTTCAAAGCAGTTGTGATTATCTGGCCAATATTCCAGCTTAAACTACATCTGCTGAACTCATTAGGTCCTCCAACACCTGATAGCTGGGTCAGGTCCGGTTCTCACCACAAACTGTCCCAGATTTTGCTTGGGACCAGACGGACACTACCTCGTCTCAGGGGTCTCGGCGCAATTTTATTGGTCTGCATCTGAGTGCAAAGACCTGCCCAAATGAATCACAACAATGAAGGTGGGAAATGAAGGAGCTCCATTATCAGTACAAGTGATGCAGTGCAAACACAAGTAGTGCATTGTTTACTCTCCGAGACATGTGATAAAGCTTTGATGATGATGATGATGATGATTAATGCTGAGAATAATAATGGACTGGGCGTTTGGCTGGACTCACCTCCACCTGCTGGCAGATCTGGATGAGTTTAGCCATCTGGTTCTCCAATTCACTGTTCCTCTTCACCAGATTGGTCAAGTTATTCTCCAGGGTTTGCTGTTGGAAAGAGGGAGACATGGCATTGAGATAAGAACAGAATCACGCCAACTCTCCAAACCTGCTCTACGCCAGTTTCTTCACTCGTAGAATAAAGAACATAAATGATCCTTGTTATCAAGCTTCAATATTGTGTGCGAGATCATATCAGGGCTGCAAACCGACGTTTGTTAAACAGCAGTATTGAAAAAATGCAACTAAGCACACAATCTCAGCAATTCTGTTTCTAGAATTTTCAATCCCAAACAATCATCTGATTTGTGGAGAAAATAAGCAGCAATAATAAAAACGATCATTTATATTTATATAAATAAACATATAAAAACACTCATCACCATAAAATAGTTGCACCCAGAAGGAGGTGTGGGACTGCAAGAACAATCTACTCATACAGAAGTCTCTCAGTACGGTGTCGGGTTTAACGCAACATGCCAGACGTCTCTGCATGGAGCTGTAGAGGTTCCTGATGGTGTCCTGTGATGATCCATCCCATGCAGCTTGAATGTTCTCACTCAGTTCTGCAGATGGTGTGGTAGGGCTGGAGCATTGATAGAGTGTCCAATAGTGTCCCACACATTGTCAGATCTGGAGGGACCTCATTAATGTAACGTTGGGCTGTCAAAGTGCCTGTAGAGAAGATTGTATGAAATTGGACCCCATACCACGACACCAGGCCTTCGGGATGTGTGGTCATCAACCCTTGATCTGAGTGACGACACCACTGCAGTCGTGCATTGCAATCAATTGCTTCCTTCTGGGTTCAACTATTGTTTTGAAGACGAAGATGAAGAAGAGGTGCTGTGAATCCTATTGTGAGATGTTTATGAGACTGTGGAAGCCTTTTGTCACCCTAGTTCTTACTCAACCATCTAATTTAGTTAAACAGTGCTTTAAAGAATCGTCCAGGTTCTTCTGTGGTTCCGTCCCAAATAGTAATTTTAATTGCAATGATTTTTTTTTCCGAATCACTTGTCGAAGCAGTTTATTCAGGATTTCTAAATTATAGCTTATTCTGGACCTGTTACCTTCAGCAGAGTGGTGAACTACACGCCATATTTATGTGGAATCAACATGAATGGCTGATAATCACCGGCTCTGTGTCACAGCATCGACCAAGGCTCACAGGATTACACGTTAATAGTCTGGTATGGAGCAACGTTAGTACAAACTGAACAGACACTGAGACACACACACACACACACACTACGGAAAATTAGACCTACATAACAAACAGTAATTATCAGTGAGGGGGCGTGGTTAGAGCCGAGACATTCCCGCAGCGGGGGGTGTGCCAGCTCCACAAGCACTAGGATCCACTCACAACAATCGGCCTCTTAGTAATTCATACTGGAATGAAAGGAAAGGACTGCCAGCGACCTTCCGTCGGACTTTGTCTTGGTTGCCAAGTGGCAGATTGTGAAGTGTTTACAGAAAAGGCCCACTCTCCATGTGTTATCGATGACAAATCCCAACTGAAAACTCAAATTAAAAAGAAAAGGACGCCACAGGACCTCTAACGTAAATAACGTGGAGAACAGAACACGATGCTGCTGGGGTGCAGGATGAGGAAAGGTGGGTTGGGGCTGATAAAATCGTGCATGATAGAAAAAGAAATCAAAGTGTCTCTGCAGAGCTGCGTGAGCGTCTAACAAGCCTGCTTGGGTTCGGAAAGGGAGGATGATAAAGAGAGGAACGGAGGGTGCCGGAGGGTGCCGGAGGGGCGGCTGGCGGTAATGATATGGGTGGAGAACACAAAGCGAGCCGGAGTGTGAGGTGTTGAAAAGCACGGGACTAGATGCTACAATCACAGCCACAATCACATCAAGGACAACGACGGCGATGCAGTCGGCATTCAGAGGGGAGGTCAGAGCCTGGCTCGCCTCCTTTGTCATGGCAGCGGGTTGATCATGCATGTGGGATGCAGCGTGGTGGCCCTGACCACCTGTTTCCAATCCCCCCAGCACCACCCCCCAACCCTTCTACACCCTCCACCCCCTTAGCCCCAGCACAGAGAAGGGAAAAGGCAACCTGTGACTCACCGCGGCGCTTGTCTTTGATGCCTCCATAACCGCTTCAGATAGTCTGCCAGGGCTCACTTGAAAAGCCTATGAACACACACACATACACACAGCCTTACTGGGGTAGCCCACTAATCTGGTCGAGGCTGGACGGCCCTGCTCTGTTGCTTCTCTTGCTCTCTCTGACTCTCGCGCTCTGTCCCTTGTGCTCTGTCTCTGCTGCATGGGACACCTGTTCAGCAGGTGAGCTCCATACGTTGGACGAGTGTGCGCGTGCCGACGCGGGCTTTGCTCGATTCTGTGGATGGTTGCGTCAGACGCACGGTTTAGAAATTCCGAGTGGCTGGGCCGAGGACAGATGGGGTCATTAATTAAAGACTCAACAAGAAAGGGGGATGATTTATACATCAAACTCGGAGCAGCGGCTCCCGGGAGACAACAGACAGGAAGCTGCCAGGAGTGCAGGAGCTAGAAAAGACAAGCAGGCACGGGGTCCAATTGGAGTGCCATTGTGTGGAGGTGGGGGTGGGCGTAAGAGTGAGCCAAAAATATAACCCTGTGATTCGGTCGGTCACCATAATTATGCCATTGACCAGTTATTGACTATTGCATCATTTCTGCTGACCTCGATATCATGCATTATGTTTTCTAAGCATGGAGACACATTAACGTGTGTTTTTATTTGATTTCTTTATTTGAATTATTATATTCCTGTAAAAATATCTGAACATTCTTAATAATTTCAAGTTGGAATTTATATGTATATTGGTAAGTGCCAATTACCCAACCCACACTGGCACATGCTTCCTCCGAACCAAGTGAAGTCAGACATGGCCTCTTTTGGACCGGCTATTGTCTCATTATTGCTGGGCAACCAACACACTCGCCGGGTGCCCAGCTCCAATACATTGGCTAACGGGCACCTGTGCTGGCTGGCACTGCACTGGGGGAGAGAGCACCATCTACCCACCCAGAGAGAGCCTTGACCAGCGATCCGTGGATCATAGTGCTCACGCATTAGACCACTGAGCCACTTGGAGACAATATTATTGTCATTTAAAGACCATTTAATGGCACTGATTTACAGATAACATGACATAATAATGCAAATTCCATCCTTTCAAAGAGCAGGAAACATGTCTGCACTGCCTGTCAAACGTTTGCAGAAGATATGAAAAATGAACGACTGAATGAATGAATGGATGAAAACACAAACACCTGTTTTCTTTGAGTAAGACATCTTCACCAATCATAATCCGCTCTATGTGTATAGAGACACCGTTATTACTGCTTTTCTACACAACAGACTTAAGCTCCGCCCACAACAGACAGCAAGTCACGTGCATTCTTATCTAAACAAAAACACAAACAAATTAATGGACACGATGGCCAAAATGTAGGTGAGGGACATGATTAAGGCCACGTCCATAAATATCGTACGACAAGTCAACAACGATAATTGCGACAGGCCTAATCGCTGTTCTGTGTTCTGAGCCCTGCTGTGATTTCCACAGCATCAGAAAAGTGCACTGTGGAATAACTTATCCCCCTCTTCGTACTGCCCGCCCCCCTACCAAACCCCCCAGAGAGAAGACAAGCAAAGAGAGCAACAAAGCAAAGAGAGCAACAAGCCAAGACTGCAGTAGAAAGAAGGGAAAGAAAGTAAGAGAGAGAAAGAAAGAGAAACAGCTCCCACAGGAGTAAAGTGGCGCTGCGGTGCCCTCGCTCCGCGAGGTCTGCAGGGCCAGTCAGAAATGCACTCATTAAAGCAGACACCAGACTTCAAAGCCTCAGCTCCAGCCATGCAAGAGCAGCCAGCGCACTAAGGGACACAGAGACAGACTGAGACAGAGAGCGCGAGAGTGGAGAAAGAGAGGGAGATACTGCGGGACAGACAGCAGAGCAACGAATAAAAGGTGCAGGGAAAGGGCAGAGGGAAAAAAAAAAGTTTCGGAATGTCTGGAAGTGGTGCGGTGGGAGCCAGTGAGGGCACTTCAGTATGAGAGGCATCCGTACAGAAGCCGTGCTGAGAGTAATGATGATGATGAGTGAGAGAGAACAGAGAGGGGGCAGGGAGAAAGGGAATGCGAGAGGAGGGGGAGAGAGAGAGCGCGAGTGCTGTGAACGAGCGTTTGAGATAATATTCTGTGGACTGATGAGACCAAGTTGGAATTTTTGGAATTCATGCGGCCTTCGAAGATAACACTGCATTCCACCATAACAACATCATGCCGGCTGTCAAACGTGGTGATGGTAGTGTGATAGTCTTGGACTGCTCTGCATCACTAGGACCTGGACCACCTGACCCAGCCATTCCTGGCAGCACAATGGTTCCATAATGGTGTTTATTTTCCTTGCATGGGTTGGGTCCACTAATCAGAACATGTTCTGATCAAATTTACTTGTGCATACATTACACATTATATCCCTTCTCAGGACATTTATTCTGAAATTTGAACACTGTGTGAACGAAGAAAGAGAGCAAACAGCCCCTCTTCATTTTCCTCTGTAACCCAATGTCTGGGTCAGTGATATTGTTAGCCCCGCCCCCTCTCTCTGATCAGTGAGAGTCTGTACGCAGGTTGATCATCAGCCCCGCCCCCTCTCTCTGATCAGTCAGAGTCTGTATGCAGGTTGAGCATCAGCCCCGCCCCCTCTCTCTGATCAGTCAGAGTCTGTATGCACTTGGATTTAATTCAGTTGGAAACGAGTGGATTTGAGCTGGATTGTTATGATATGTGTATCGTGTCTGTAGGTTACTGTGATCCTGAGATATGAAGCTTAAAATGAAAGGCTGTAAGACTTTAAACTGTTTTAAACTTTAACGCTGGAGTTTACTCGCCTTTTCTTTATTGTATATGAACATGTGTGAAGATGATCTGAATCATTTCATTCAGAAAGGGTTAATACTTTTTCACAGCACTGTAAATAAAGCAAAAGACAACAGAAAGAGAGAGAGAGAGAGAGAGAGAGAGAGAGAGAGATAGAGCGAGAGAGAGAGAGACAGAGGGAGATAGAGCGAGAGAGAGAGAGAGACAGAGAGAGAGAGAGAGGTATAGAGCGAGAGAGAGAGACAGAGAGATAGAGAGAGAGAGAGAGAGAGAGAGAGAGATAGAGCGAGAGAGAGAGAGAGACAGAGAGAGAGTGAGAGAGAGAGAGAGACAGAGAGAGAGAGAGAGGTATAGAGCGAGAGAGAGAGACAGAGAGATAGAGAGAGAGAGAGAGAGACAGAGAGAGAGAGAGAGATAGAGAGAGAGAGAGAGAGAGAGAGACAGAGACAGAGAGAGAGAGAGAGAGAGAGAGAGAGAGAGAGAGAGAGATAGTCGCTGTACGCAGGCAGGCTACAGCAAGTGAGCCCTTTGTGAAGCACTGTGTGATCATAACCCTGCATTATCTCCTCGTCATGCATGTGACATCATCGCAGATGCTCTCGGGTTTCTTCTATAAGCCATTTTGCCTTGAAGGAGAGACACCACTGACCCCATCACACGGTCGCAGCGTCCGAGCGCTCAGTCCACCTCCGCCCTCGGCCCACCCAAGGACTCCTCTGGCCTTTCTCATCCTCAATCACGGCGGCCCGCTGACCTCTAAGTGCTAACTGTCCAGAAGACTCAAAATGCACATCAGCACTGCACGGCCGAGAAGACGTCAGTCCCCGCACGCTAAAGGCGGTCCCGGCGTTCAGACCGGCTTCTGCGACTCGCTGAGGCGCTGTTCGGTGTGTTTGTGATGTACTGAGTCGGCAGAACATTCCTTTCCACTTTTGCCATCAGAGCAACAACAAATGATGAAAAAGAGCCGAGTCCCGGGGTGTGAGAGCGCAGGCTTCAAAGACGCCGCCTTTAATTATTCCGACATCTCTCCCCCGATTCGAGAGATGATGGTGCAAGAAAAACACAAACAAACAGAAAACAACAGCGTGTCACACCCTGTGTTAACAAGAGGCTTTTTAAGAGAATGGACATGTCAGGAGCCAGAGCCTGCTGGGAGAGACACTCTGAGACATATAATATTCCCTCTCTAACAGGCAGCACTACTGCCGTGTGCCAGGTGGGCTCCTAATTAAAGCCAGACTCCGTCTCGTCTAGAGAGGGTCTCAAAGCCCATACTGAGCATTAGAGTTGTGTATAGAGAAGAAACTGGAAATATGATACACAGCAGTGCACGAAAGAGTCTGATTTTCAATATTTCTACATAAAGTTGAGCTAAACAAGTATTATGCTTATATTTTCATTGAGTAAAACAATCCAATATTCCATATCTGTGAGGGCAACAGGATGAGAACCTTTAGGATCAGCAGATCACCTGAAGGTGAGATTAGAGTCAGGTGTTTTCAATCAGTAGGAGACAATCAGATGTCTCAATCAGAGTCGGTGTCCTGTTTTATTTAAAGATCAGGGAGCGAACAAAGTCTGATCTTCCCAACACGTGTTTGTGGAAGTGCATCATCATATGAACAAAGGAGATTTCTGAGAAACTCAGAAGAAAAGCTGTTGATGATCATCAGGCAGGAAAAGGTTACAAAACCATCTCTAAAGAGTTTGGACTCCACCGATCCACAGTCAGGAAGATTGTGTACAAATGGAGGAGATTCAAGACCCATATTACCCTCCCCAGGAGTGCTCCACCAACAAAGATCACACCAAGAGCAAGGTGTGGAACAGTCCACCAGCTCACAAAGGAACCCGAGGGAACTAAAGGTCTTTCTCACACTGACTAATGTTAATATTCATGAGTCCACCACCAGGAGAACAGTGAACAACAGTGGTGAGCATGGCAGGGTTGCAAGGAGAAGCTGCTTGTTGAAGAAGAACATTGTTGCCCTTCTTCCGTTTGATATAAATCACATGGACAAGCCAGAAGACTGTTTCGTGGGTGGATGACACCAAAAATCGTTTTGCTTCAGTTTGGAGAAAGGAAAACCCAGCATTCCAGAATAAAACCCTATGTCCTCAGGGAAACATGGTTGTGTCCCTATTTTGGGGCCAGGATGGCTTGACATCATTAATTTTGAATTATAACAGCCAATTCTAAAGAAAACTGTCATCACATGAGCTGAATGTCAAGAGAAGGTGGGTCATGCAGCAAGACAACGACCCTCAGCACACAAGTCATGCTAACAAGCCTTGCTGTGAGGATCTGATTGCATTCAGCCACAAAAAAAACATCAGTAAGGTTAAGATGTTGGATGATCCCCACTCCACCTCATCCTCAACTCCCCAAATGATCCCAAAATAGTATGGGATGGAGCTCCATCATGCCAGAGAACACAGTTCCACTGCTCCACAGCTCAACACTGGGGGTTTTATACCCCTCTATACCACATCTGGCATTAGTCATTTGTTTTCTGCTCCAGAGAGTCCTATTCAATTGGCAGCATTTCTCTAAAGGGACAAGACAAGCAATGGATGTCATTCATTAGAAGGGGCGTCCACAAACAGTGATGGACAGATCAGGTGGGACAGGAGTCCTCCAGAAGCTCCCATTATGCTCTCTAGTAAAGCAGCTCAACTGAACACACAGCCGAGCCCGGCACAGTGCACGGTTGCCGCGAGCGAGGGGACGACATGCAAAGAATATCCAGCCATCCAGCAGAGTGCAAGCAGCTTGAAGGTTAAAAAGACAAGTGTCAGGAGGATTCCTCTCTCTCTCTCTCTCTCTCTCTCTCACTCATTCCCTCTGTCTCCAGCTCGTTCTCCCTCCTGAAAAGGAGAAATCCCTTCAGGGAGAGTTGTAGTTTCTGCAAAACAACTGAAATGAGAAAAATGTGCTCGCACTAATTAAAGGACATCGAGAGGGAGAGGAGCTGCTCGATAGATACAGCTAAAAATATTGCTCCATTAGAAGGCAATCATTATCCATCACAAAGCACACTTAACATCTGGTGGAGAGCAACTCCGCAGAGTGCAGCTTTTCAGAGCCTCACTTCCTTGCTTTTTTAAGTCCGTAGAAGTTGCAGTCATCACCAGCAATAACAAAAGCATGTTATCACTCTAGACCAAAGTCTCAAAAGACCTCAAAAAAGATCTTGAAAATTTTGACTTGAAAAAAATAGAAATCCACAATCTCAAATGATCAAACCAGACGTGTTCAACCTGTGGGCCTTGGCCAAAAAGTGGGTCACAGTGGTTCTGCTCGCCGAGAATCACTTTCCTTTTTCTGTTTTTGCAAAGTAAGTCTTTGAGAAGAATATCTCAACCAGTCTCCATTATATTTATTATGCTGAGGAGAGAGGACACATGTCCTGAGCATGCAGGTTGCAGCTATTGTCCAGTAGAGAGTACAAACAAAACAAGACAGGACGCACATTCTGTGAAATGTTGAAAATTAATGCTTAGGTTTCTTCCTTTTGTAAAAAGAATTCAGATCTGGGATGACCACATGCCACTGTAAATACACTTCATCAGAAACAGTTGCACTTTTGGTCTTCATTGCAAGGTCTTTGCCTCAACGTTACATTAACGAGGTCCTGCAACCAGTGGTTCTACCTTTTCTGAACACACACTCCAGAAGTTGGATCTGGTTCAGAGTCCGAATAGCCTGAGGGAAGAAGCTCAGTCTCACCCTTTCTGTGGTGGATCTCAGTGAGCGGAACTGCTTTCCTGAAAGCCCATTGTTAGGATGACTGAGGTCCTTCACGGTCTTCATGGCTTTCGACCAGCACCGCTTGTTATAGATAGTCTACAGATCTGGAAGTGTTGTTCATGATGTGCTCAGCAGAACGCACCACTCTCTGCAGGGTCTGTCTGTCCCGTTCAGGTGCTGTTTGGTGCTGTTGCCGTGGTCCGTCTCATCTCCAGACCTGTCCCTGATTGAAAATGTGTGGGATGCTATTGGACGCTCTATCAACACTCCACCCCTACCACACCATCTGCAGAACTGAGTGAGAACATTCAAGCTGCATGGGATGGATCATCACAGGACACCATTAGGAACCTCTACAAGCAATGCATGCAGGCTTTGATATGAATCAGAAGGACGATACAGTCAAAGCAAAGATTAGAAATTGAACATCATTGTTTATGATGTTACAGAGCTCTATTTTCAGTCTCCAATACCTGAATAACCACAAGAGCATTCAGTGATCATGGGTGGGAGATGATCATCGGTCCAACATCTCTCCCGTCAGACAGCATAACAAATGGTTTATTCAGAAAATTAATTTGCGGAAATGAGCCCAGGCTCTTCTGCCAATGAGTTAAGTGGCATCAATTTGGACAAGCATGGAAATATCTAAAAGAGTGACTCACATGGCTTGTCTGGGAAATGGTTTTACATTTCATTTTGTGTAACACAATTAGCTCGTGCTGCATTCGCCCGGATTCGAATGACATGGTGATTCGATTCTCCCAACAGAGGCGAAGCTCGCCAGTGCCTCCGATGAATCACCCACCCTAAGTCTGGCCCTGGGGTCCAAGCTTTTTTTTTTGCCAGATGAGATGCTTTGGAAAGAATGGCATGTGAAAATGCTCGGGCTGAAAGACGGAGGGCCTGAAGCCCAAACACTGGGATTTGGCCTGCCATAGGCAGGTGTGTGCGGCTTATGTCCCCACCCAGGAATGCTGGGGTTTGCTGTTCTCGAAGTTTCTTTCAGCCAGCGGTGTGAAGTGGAGGTGAGAAAGAGGGTGGAGGTAGAGAACGATGAGCAAGCTCTCATCATTGTGCTGACAGCATGAGTTACGAGGCTTGCGAGCAGTTATGAGCAACATAAACGAGTGTGCTTCAGGAGAAAGCTCATTATAATGGGAGGTTTTATGGTTTGTTGTTTTAGCAGACAAGGCATCCTTTGAGATACCGAAGTGGCAGTAAATCATTTGACAGGGCTTATCATGACAACAGAATAAATTATGAAAGTTGTGGATGTTAGATCTCGTTGAGAAGATGCTGTGCTGTCTTGGCCCAGTTACCTTCTGGTAAATGTCTCTCTAGGAGTCCACCAAAGGTCAGAAACTACCTGCCTTTCATAGGGACATGCATGAGTCTGAAATCCAAGATGAACTTTAGCACAGTTTAAATATTGCCTTTTGTTTTGCTTTTAGCTTATATCTCATGAAAATCAACAATTATCTCAAAATATTACAATATTTCATTTTAAAAAATGAAAACAACAAATTAAACAGTATAAATACTGTATCTAGTTCAACACACACAACCACAATCACGGGGAAGACCAATGACCTGACAGTTGTCCACAGGAGGATCATAGACCCCTCCACAAACAGGGTGATACACAGATGGTCAGTGCTGGCTGTTCTCAGAGTGCTGTATCAAAGCATATTAATGGAAGGTTGACTGGAAGGTGGTGGGAAAAGGTGCCAAAGCAACAGGGATGATCACAGCCTTGAGAGGATATTAAAGAAAAGTGGATCCAAGAACTTCAGAGAGCTTCACAAGGAGTGGACTGAGGCTGGGGTCAGTGCGTTGAGAGCCTCCACACACAGACATCTCCAAGAAAGGGGGTCTAATATCGACCCCTCCTGAAGCTGTCTCTCAGATAAGGAGAAAAAGAACTGGACCGTTGCTTCGTGTTCCAAACTCCTCATCTGCTGACAAGCTTTATGGAGACTCTGATTTCCTTTTCCAGCAGGACTCCACCCACAAAGCCCAAAGAACAACCAAACAGTTTGCTGACCATGATATTACTGTGCCTGATTAGCCAGCCAACTGTCCAGTTGTCAAGCAGATGATTAACACCCGACCCAGCAATACAGACGAGCTGAAGGCCATCAGCCAAACAACCTGGGCTTCAATAACATCTCAGGAATCCCAACCAAACACTGAGTGTATAAATGAAGAGACGGTCAGAAGTTGGACATTTCTATATTGTACATTTTCTCTTTGATCTTAAGAAATATTCTAATAATTTGAGAAACCATAGGACACCATCACACCAAGCTCCTGATGGTGCAATGTGTATGTGTCCCAAAACTTTAATCCAAATAGTGTATTTCAAATCAACCACACATTGAAAGCAGAAAGTAGACTCTTAAGTAGACGTAGCCTCACACTGAACTGCATCCTTGTGCTATAATGTGCTATAATCCCAGTTAAACCATCAAAACTCGCGGCTGTAAGACGGTGGTGACCCAGCAGAGAGGCTCTTTTTCTCCGAGAAGCACGTGGCCTACCATGTGCAAGGACTTGCCATTTGAAGCCTCGTTGAGGGTGATGAGTGAGTCAGCCTCTCTTCCTGGATCACAGGTCCCTGCTGCCCCTTCCTTCATTCTCTCCGTCCATGTCTTACTCCACCTCCTCACCCCTTTTTCATGGGCAGAACAAAACTAGAAAGAGGGGCCTGATGCTGACGGATGCTCCACTGATGTCTGACGGCTGGACCTTCTTCAGAGAGCCTTCAGAAATGAAAGCATTTGCTAACTATAACTCATTTGTGCTTGAAGTGCATGAACCTCTTCATTTTTCAAACCGAAAGCCAGGCTATGTGTTTTAAACGCTGGCTGTTTCTGGTCTCTGGACTTGAAGATAAGGCTGGTAACTAGCGTGGACCCTCTTCACTGCCAGCCTCCTTCACAAGAGACAAAACTGGCTCGCTGGCAGGCCGTGTAAACATGTTTTGAATGGGGGATGAAACGGTATGCTGACAGCAAGACTGACAAGGGCTGTTTTCTTGGAGGGTTCACAGCAAAGACGTGGCCTAGTTCTTCAGCCACAGGAGACCAAGGCGGGTGTTTTGAGATTCACAACAAGGCCGAGTGTAATCTGGCGGCAGCAGACAGAGCAGCTACTCCTCTAAACTTCATCTCAGTCCCTAATTGGCTACATAAAAGAAGAACGTTTCTTTTTACAACAATCTGGATGATAGTTTGGAAAAAGCAGAATTGAGAAATACACTCACTGACACAAAGTAACCCAGACAAACGTGTCGATTCAGCATGAAGTTGTGTCTTAGACAGATATGGAAATGATGGTGTGGGCTAATTAGAAACTGGGTCTTGACACAAGAGGACATAAAGTGCTTCCCCACATTGCCCTATAAAAAGGCTCTCAGAAGCTACTTTTGGGTAGCGTACCTCTTGGTGAAAGGTCATTGATCGCTAGACATGCCTCTACGACGCATTTAGGACGAGGTGCAGTGGTTGTTGGCATCTGACAACGGTCAGGTTTCAATATGGTGGCCTCGTTTTGAGATCTTCAATCCTGCCCTTGCTGTGGAACGACATATTGCCACAAATGCTGGTGTGATGATCTGGGGAGCTACAGTCAAGAAAGACTAACGACTAACAGCTCAGCGATATGTACAGGACAACCTGTGCACGTCGCCTGTCACGGCAGGGCTTTCAACAGATGTTTTTCAGCAGGATAATGCTCCCCCACAGCAAGGGTTTCCCAGGTATGACTGCAACACTTCCTTGGCCCCACGCCAGCTTTATCACCAAGCTTTGGACCTACGAGTGAGCGGAATCTACAGGCCCAGCTGCAACATCTCTGGATAAATATGCTGCAGGATGCCATTTGTTTCCTGTAGGCCTCCATTACCAACAAGGAACTAGAGCCTCCTTTCAATTGTACAGTTTCCCCCAATAAACTGATCCTTCAACCCAATAATGTAATCACTTATATCATCATTACATTCACACATAGGAAGATTAATTCAATTCCAACAACTCCTTGTTGATGCACGTTTTTGTCAGTAAGTGTATATTGTCAGATATTCAGTCAATAGGGTGAGAAAACATCTTCATTAGATGCAAAGCAGCTTTGGTCTCAGTGAATGCATGTGGACCCACAGTCAGGGGATAAGCCCATTTAATCCACGCAAGCGGTAACGGATACTGAGTGACAGGGAGTCGAGTTTGCACGGAACGCTGTTAGCTCTTTGGGACTGGAGTAATAGGTGACAGGCGGATGAAGGGTCTATAGGGACTGCAGAGGTACACTCACTGCCGGTAAGGAAGTTCTGAAATTCGGAAGAAGTGAAGGTCGAGTGTGGGACACCTACTCCCACTGAAAGCTGATGAAAGTTTCCTCCCATGCACTGGAGATGATCATAATGTAAACATGGGTTTGATATACTGCAATCTCTTATGACATCTGTATGATAACTTCAACTTCACCTTCTGCTGATCAACCATAACATTATGACCACATCCTTGTTTCTACACTCACTGTTACACGTTATCAACTCCTCTGACTATTCAGGAGCACTTTGTGGTTCTATAATTCCAGACTGTAGTTCATCTGTTTCTCTGCAGACCTTATTCTCCTCCTTTCACCCTGATCTTCAATGATCAGGACCCCACAGGACCACCACAGAGCAGGTATTACGTGGGTGGTGGGTCATTCTCAGCACAGTGACACTGACGTGGTGGTAAGAATGGATCAGACACAGGACAACTACCTCCCCCTGAAAGTATGTTGGTGCTTCACGGCTCACTGGTGGTCCCCGGCCCACAGGTTCAGAAACCCAGTTATCATGACAGGCCTTGCAACAGCAACGATGTCAGCCAACACCATCCACAGGACCAATGAACAGTCATTAATGGAAAATCACAGCGTCCATCAGCGTTCTGAGTGCACATTGCTCATCACAGAGCTGAGGGAGTAAAACCTCTCATGGACTTTGACTCTGGCACGGATAAATGCTGATCCTGATCCGGCATGCTCCTGTGCCGGAAATAAAAAGACCTTTGCACGAGCACATTGTAATGCAGGATGTGTAATTATGTTGACAGCACAAACTATTTTTACCTCCTCTGGGTCCTAATCTCCCGGAGTAATTAGTGTGCATGGTGGAGGGCTTAACGTTAGTGTAGCATATAAACAGGAGGTATGACGGGGGATAAGACCGCATGCTGAGACAGTCTTCATCCTGGAGGCTTCTGGGAACCACTGGCTCTCTCTGTCACCAGCTTTCCGCACAGCTGAGAGGTGATGCGGCCTTTTTTAGCAGCCCATTAAAGTGTGGCTTCGGTCGGTGCTATAAAGCATGCATGAATGGCACAGCGATTCCTTTAAAAGAGGCAGTTAACACTAACGACCCGAGATCCACACTTTGTGGGCAGTTACATGCTGTTCGCTTCATAACTCAGGATCAGACCAAACTCTGATTCAGAAGAACCTACACAGATATCAAACTACTCACCCTATCTAACCTCGTTCACTCTTTCCCAACTGAATTCGATATCAGTTTGAAATATTTGAGAAGCCTAGTTTCTCCTGGACAATATCTAATATGTTTGCCTGTTTCCTATAAATATGTTTTTAAATTTTGATGAAAAATGTACATCAGACTACAAAAACGTCCCACAGAATTGGCCTAGGGACGGTGAGTCCGCACCACTTTGTGGGTCAAATACAGTTAAGCAGGACCGAGAACGATGCTGCTATCTAACACTAGTTCCGAGACGCTTCTACTCTCCAAAAAGACAGAAATACAACCTTGTGAAAGTGACGATAACTGTGCTCTGTAAGGGTTAAAATACCTCTATCTGAGTGACGCCATAAGGGCCAAACTGCTTATATCCAATTCATTTTTTGCGGAAGGCATGTTCTGACCTGTCTGGCCTTGACGTTAACCTCAAAGGCAGCAAGATAAGATTGAGGCTCTCCGTCTTCCGCCCTGGCTCATTGGCAGGGTGAGAGATAAGGGAAGCAGAGAAGAATGAGCCAAGGTCTCTGTCATGGACAGTCAGGGTCTCTAGGGAGGAGGCGAAACAGATTTGGGATTCCTGTGAAAGAGGGGCAGCAGGAAAGGTCTCTGGTGGGGTTCAGGCGCGTGGCCTGTCTCACGCTCCCCAGCCCGTCTATTCCCCCAGGATATCTGGAAGTTCTGGCAAGCAGACAGGGTGCTACACAGGGAATTGGAACATGCAGGAATGTCCATAGCAGCTCAAAGTGGAGAGGAGCCACAGGAAATTCCAGACATGGATTGCTCTTGGACATTCCAGCACGAAGTGGAAAAGCATTCTCAGAAGGTGGGGGTGACCCAGGGTCGCCAGTCCCTGGACTGGAAAGCCAAAATATCTCTAAACACAATGGATGACTTTGACGATTTTGATTACAATCCTTCAGCAGCACAATTAGACCAAAGCCTAGCTGGGAGGTTTCGGATCACATGATGTACATGTCAAATTTGCCAAAGTGCATGTGCTGACAAAGACTTCGAGAGGATGACTTGGAGCGTCAGCACTTTTAAAGCCAGAAACGAGAAGACGGGCTTAATAGGACCCAACCTGAGGGTATCTTGCCACCGAGGAAAGGGAAAGACAGCAGTCAAATAGGTAATGCAAATAACTGCAAAGAATTCCACACACCGTATTATGAGAGGGCCGGTATGGGGAAATGGCAGAACATAAGTGAACGCATGAGACGTTCCATGAATAACTAATACACAAATCCTATTTCAAAGAAGAGCAAGATTGAGTGAAATAATCTCTTAAAACCAGAGTCACTACAGCTTTTAATCCCTCTCCCTGGGCATCACCGATATGGCCCTTCCTGCTTGCTGGTGAAGATGATATTTGTGTTGCCATACACTTCCCACTTTGGCATGTTACAATATAGGAGAAACTTCTGGAGCTGAAAGAGAAGTAGTAGAAATCTCAGAATAAGGGCCGATGCCTTGTAAGGTTGATAACCAAACTGGCTCTTAAAAGCCTTCTGGTAGCTCTCTGCATTAATTGTGCATGGGGAAGAGTGGGCTTTGAGAAGTTCAACAACAAGCTCTTCTATTCATCTCTGATGACCTGTCATGATACCTCCTCACAATACATCCATTAGGCAGCGTGAACGTGTGGGCTCCTATGGATGAATAGTGTAACACATACAGAGGCTTCAAAAGAGCCATTAGAATTCTCGCAAATCGACACAGGAGCACCAGCACTCGCGGAAGTCCCTGTGCAAAATCCCAGTGAGAGGAAAGAGCCAGTGCCCTAAAAAGCAACAGTAATTGCCAGCTTAACTATTACAACTATCTTTAAATTATTCCAATACATTAGGCTGTGCTATTTAGAGTCAACCTCCATTCCAGGATTATTCCTGTAGGTCAGAGAAGCACTGCGAGGACTTCCCTGCCTGCATCTTTCATTACTCTCAAAGCAGTGCACACACAATGCACATTGCTTTATTAGCACACTGCTCAGGCCCTATCTTTCCCCAGCACATTTTGCTGGGGGGGCACATAGAATCAGGTCATGCTGGCAGCAAAAGAGAAAATCTGTCTTGGGAGCTTGTGAGAGGAGAACCCAGCCCCTATCACTACCGAGCCCTGCTGCCTTGCACTCGCAGCCTCGGAACAGGCCGATAATAGCAGCATTTAGAAAGTGACCCGGCTGGCCCAGCGACGGGCGAGGATGGAGCAGCAGCGGGAGCGTGAGTCGGTGTCTGCTGAGCCAGGGCTCATATCGCTGGGAGGAGATAGACGGCTTCCTTAAGGAGCTTAAACTAAGAGGCCCCTGCCGCCAAATGGGGTGGAACTTTAATCAACGCCGACTGCTGTGACTTGCAACTTCTCCAAAATAGAAATTAAGCCTTTAATCGCCCCCTTTTTCATGTCATATTTTGGATGTGTAGAAAAAACAACACACACACACACCCACACACCCACACACTCAGACACACAGTGAGCCTAATCCTGGGGTATGTATGAGAGTACGGTTGTCATGCTTTGAAGGCATCAGTGCTCTCTCTTATGTAAGTCACGTCAGGACACAGGAGACTGCGGGGATCAATCGGAGAATGGCGCAGGACCGCTGAGAGTAAAGGCCCACACATAATATTTGCCTTGGCTCACGACGTTGCCGTTTAATGCCGGAGTGGACGTGTTGAAGCCTTGATGAGACTGGCTCATTAGCTCTCCAAACGAAAGCGCGACAACTGAACCTGGTGACTGAAGTACCTGCCTCTCCATCAATTAGTCACCAGCAGGCTGCGACAAGAGGCCAGCTGGCTCTGTCCAACCTACTGGGATTGGGGAATCTCCAGGAGAGCTGAGCAAAAGCTCTGCAGGATGCAGGTACAACACTGTCCTGACCAGTACCACGCAGAGGATCACACTCTTTCAGGATGAAATCAGCTTCCGCATGGGCCGTGTGCTCGAAGGCACAAAGAAGGCTACACCCTTCTCTAATACAGCTTACAAACAAGAATTCCGGATTTCGCTCCGGATGGACAGAGATTAAAAGTTGGTGGCGCTGAGCTCGGCTAGATCCCTCCTTTCTCCCCAGGTTGAGGATTGGGAGTTCAAAGTCAAGCAAGTTCAAAGTTGCAGCAGGGGAACATTCAAATGAGCAGCTGCAGTGGAGATAGACACATCCTCAGACCAGACGTTCTGCGCAAGAAGTCTACACATTAAAGAGCATTTCAAATGAGCAGCCTTCCGCACTGGAAAAAGACGCAAAACTGGCTTTAACGAGCAGAGCGAAGCTGGAACAGAGGCTGAACTCCTGCCACTGCAGCTGAAATTGTGCTTAACACGCAACATCCTCAACATAACAGGTAATTAAGAAGAAAACAGTCGGCCAAGCCAGTTTCAGTAGCAAGACTCCTTTCAAGACGAGGGAAATCAAATCTCCGCCACATGAGTCACGACAATTTGTGCCTCTGTTAGGAGCATGGGACAAAAGAGGCGGAACTTTCTCAGGTATCGACTTTGTGTTTCGTGCAACACACAATGCCTTCTCCTCACAATTCAGGCCTTCTCGGTGTGGCCACATTCACATCCTTGAGGACCAGAGGGGGGAAAACATCAATGATCGGAATTTCCTTTATGTGAGATGGCGTGAACAAAGAGGTCAGCATGAATAGCGGATCACAGGGAGATCACGTGTACACACAATGGCTGCCATCATAATGATGATGCATACCTTCACTGACGGGCTATTCATGGAGGCAGGCTACGACTGGGCTTCAATGTCGCTGCTTTATTCTTGTGGGAAGGTCTCACTTTAAGCACTATGAGCTTGTTCCATGAGAACACATGCAGCACACCGGTAACCTACACCCTCCTTTACCTTTAGAACCCTACGCCAATTGGGATGGTTTTGTATTTGGACGTCCTTTAATTTACCAAAAACTTTGAAATGTATGCATAGGAGACACACATGCCAGATACGTTCATATAGGCTATTAATATTTAACATGTAAAAATTATTTGACCATGATTTGATTTATAATTTACTTGCACCTTCAATTTGTTGGGTTATTTTTGCTTATAAGGACTTAAAAACACTTTGTATCACAGACATCCAGTTGGAAATATTTTCTGTGATGAAAATGCAAGATCAGATTAAACTGCCAAGGATATGCATAATATCTGGGTCAGTGACGTCATCAGCCCCGCCCCCTCTCTCTGATCAGTCAGAGTCTGTATGCAGGTTGAGCGTCAGCCCCGCCCCCTCTCTCTGATCAGTCAGAGTCTGTATACAGGTTGAGCATCAGCCCCGCCCCCTCTCTCTGATCAGTCAGAGTCTGTATGCAGGTTGATCATCAGCCCCGCCCCCTCTCTCTGATCAGTCAGAGTCTGTATGCAGGTTGATCATCAGCCCCGCCCCCTCTCTCTGATCAGTCAGAGTCTGTATGCATGCCATATACATATGGATAGAGCAGTAAACATGCACTGGAAGCTCCATCGTCTTTTTAACTGGGATTTAATTCTGTTGGATGTATGAGGTGTGTTTGTGTGTCCGTGTGAGTCTGTGTGAAGGTGCATGTGACACCCCTCAGCTGAGAGAACACGGGGAGGACACGGAGAGTACCGAGGCTCTGTGCCATGAATGAGTCCTTGTGTTTGAGTCCTGATTCAGCAGTGTGGTGCTTTGTGGTGGGTGAGCACTGAACAGAGCCAGGCTTTAGGGGAGTGCAGACTCATCTACTCTGATAATGGCTCCAGCTCAATGGAGCAGCTGGACAGGGGCTGGGGCCATGTGGGCCGAACTTCACTTCCAACATTTTAAACACATTACGGAACAAGATGTCAGCCCAGGGTGGAAGCTGCTTACGGCATGAGGCTAATGAGATGGAATGAAGGGGAAGAACCAAAGGAAAAGCATGGAGCTCGTAATAATTAGGTCCACACATGAAGAGTGCTTTAGCTCTTTATGGCTGAGTACTGAATTATAGCAAACAGCCTTGGGAAGACCAGTGGGAAACATAATCTAGGAAAGATCCTCTGCTTTTCCGATCAAAGCCAGCAAATAACTTCACAAATAAAATAAAATATCTGGTGTAGAATAGGACTATATTACTTTTCCTGATTCTGGGAGAAAGAAAACTTGGGAGGAACCAGGCTCACAAGGGTGGACCCATCCTCCTCTGGTCAAACACACTATAAAGACATTACAGATATATGGTGTCCTCATTTTTACACTTTGTATTTTTCACATCATATATCATATCGTGCACTGTAGATCCCCGTTCATCTACAGTTTATAGGGAAATGATTTTTGTCCATATTGCCCAGTCCAAATTGGACCACACTGTCTTGGGCAGACCTCAGCAGAGAAGGGAACTGTTGAAATGATATTCCGATGCCATGTTGAACATGCCACACGCAAAAGCCAGACGTTGTAATGCACTGCCTGAAACACATCTGATAACCGATGGAAACAGAACTGTCACTGTGATATTTTTGACACACTGAAGTATGAAGGAGCATGACTAAAGCAGATTACGCAAAGGTTCAAATCAACAGTGGATCTCCAGCTAGAAAAAGGAAGGCAGCAGACTCACCTTGAGTTTGTCAAAGCGATCGCTGAGGGACGTGACCTGGTGCTCGCGGTGCCTCCCCACCAGCTTGCACAAGGCGCAGATGAGCTGGTCGTCCACCACGCAGTACATGTTCACCTTCTCATTCTCGTGCTCGAGACAGGCCAGGCCGCGCAGGTGGGCGTCGGCCACAGGTTCCAGCAGCCGGTGGCTGGTGAAGGGCTTCTTGTTGGGGTGCGTGGCACGCAGGCAGCGGTCACAGTATGACACCTCACATGTCACGCATGTCTTGACAGCCTCTCGTGGAGGCTCCTGCTCGCAGAACTGGCAGGCAACGCGTTGCTCCGCCGACATGATGCCGCCGATGCTACCGTTGGCGGCCGGGCTGGACCGCGCGCTCCCACCTCCGCCACCGAGGGTGGCACTGTAGGGCCGCGGGCGACGGTTCTCGCTGGGCGAGTTGGGCCCGCTGATGGAGGCCTTCTGGAAGCGGTCAATGATGTTCTGCAGCGTCACATTGCGCTTGAGGCCCTCCAGGCCGCGCTGGTTCAGCGTGATGACGTATCGGCAGGTGGGGCACTGGAAGGCGGAAACAGACTCAAGCGGCTTGGTGCTTGAGCAGTGTGAGACCAGGATGCGGTGGGCGCAGTTGAAGCACAGGCTGTGGGCGCAGGGCAGCAGCAGGGGGTCCTCAAACAGCTCCAGGCAGATCGGGCACGTCAGCTCGGACTCCAGGGTTTCCATCTTCAGTCAGACCGATCTAAAGGTGACATCAAATCCCACAGAAGCTGGTCAGTCACCTGCGTGGCACATAGCTGGGGGTTAGTGGCAAGCAGTCACCCACCCGCACCCACCACCCAGGCAGCAGAGGTAGCAGCTAAGGTGACATTCCACTCAGAATTGCAGAGCAAATGTGTAGATCCAATAAATGAAACTATGTTTTTGGAGAGGAATGTCACCTTGGCGTAAAGCAAGCTGGTTAATAAAGGCAAAGGAGCTAGTTTTTGCTTGGTGTCAAACTCATGTCCTGGAGGGCTTTCTGTCCAGCACAGTGTGCTTTCAATGCTCTCTTACACTTATTAATTCTCGTAACTATGTGCTGAGCTGGAGTATTTTAGGAAGGACATCAACAAACAGCGCTGAAATAAGGTACTCCAAGACCACAACTGGACATATAATGACACATAACAAGGCATATAATTCAGTGGTATCAGCAAGGTTTGGTGAGTTCATAAAAATATGTTCACAGAATAAATGTCAGCCATGAAATGTTTGCCTAAATATTACTCTTCCTGTAGACTCAGCCTCTGTAGACAGCAGAAAAGGTAGAAACATCTGCATGCATTGGATTGGCTGTGACAAACACTGGCTCAAATAGTTTCACCCTGAACCAATGACCGGATTGCAATGCTAGACTGATCTGATATTGATCTACACAGAAGTGGTGTCTCTCAGTACAGCGTGGGGTTTAACGCAACACGCCAGACGTCTCTGCATGGAGGTGTAGAGGTTCCTAATGGTGTCCTGTGATGATCCATCTCATGCAGCTTGAATGTTCTCACTCAGTTCTGCAGATGGTGTGGTAGGGGTGGAGTGTTGATAGAGCGTCCAATAGTATCCCACACATTTTCAATCAGGGACAGGTCTGGAGATGAGACCGACCACGGCATAAAATCTGTGTCTTCAAGGCGAGATCTTGAGACGGCAGCAGTATGTGGACGAGCGTCGTCCTGTTGGAATTGAGCACCGGAGTGTGTGTTCAGAAAAGGTAGAACCACAGGTTGCAAAAGTGTCTGTTATGAAAATGCACAAAATTGCTGACCAACAGAATCATTGGTTGTCTCCACCAAGACGTAAGCACGACTTGTCACCGAAGATGACCCAGTCCATGACAGTCTTGCATGAGACCACTGCAGTCGTGCACTGCAGCCGCACCATTCCTTCTGGGTGCAACTATTCTTTCTAACGACGAGTGTACATGCACTTCTTTCCACCTGGCTGAGCTCCAGTTTAGCACAGCTACTCTGTGTCTGTCAAGTCACAGCCAATCCAACGCATGACCTCCCCTAAAAGTCTTTGGAGAGCGAGACAGCCTCTCTGAGCCTGCATTAAAAGCGCTCTGCAAGGATTTTCTTTTTCTGTCGACTGCTTTTTAACCAGCTGCCTCCATTCGGCATCTGCTCTTTAGTAGAGCTGGTGTGCTGGATCAGAATGCTAAATTCCACTATGATTGATTTGAAGGAGTCCGGAACATGAAAAGCACATTGTGAAATGCCGACATGACTTGCAGTTCAGCAGAACCTGAGGGCAGATGATTCCCAGTGAAGTGATTAGAAATATGGCATTTGACTAAAGTGATTGTGCAGTGCATTTGTCAGACAGTTGGGATGTTTGAGGTTCATGGGATTCCTGTCTGAAGGAGGACTCTTATGATGAGCCCTAACATTCTGACTGTAGTACTTTGTAGATCTTAAATTAGGACTGTAGTTCATCTGTTTCTCTGCAGACTTTATTCTCCTCCTTTCACCCTGATCTTCAGAACCCCACAGGACCACCACAGAGCAGATATTATGTGGTTGGTGGGTCATTCTTATTGCTGTCTCACTGCTGGACAGAGATCAGTCCACCGACCAGAAATATCCAGCCGACAGCGTCCAGTGAGCAGCGTCCCGTGAGCACTGATGAAGGACTAGAGGACGACCAACACAAACTGTGCACAAACAGATGAGCTTCTGTCTCTGACTTTACATCTCCAAGGTGGAGACACTCGGTAGGAGTGTCTGATAGAGTGGACAGTGAGTGGACACAGGCTTTATTCTGATTGTCTTTTTAAACCCATATTTGGACGGATGAATTATATTGACCCGTTTCATTAATAATATTTGCTACATCCAGCTTAAACAGCTTTGATAAGCATATCTGGCCAAAAAATCCATGGAAATTAAGTCCCAGAAAGTCACGGTACAGTCGCTTGTCTATTCCCATGGACAATTCTAGTCAGACTCTGCTGGTCACAATCATTACCACCCACTGCACTGTCCACTGTGGGTGGTAATGCCTTCTATGATGCATTTCTTGCGCACTATGAATTGAGGAATGTTAAATGCCTGCACATCTTCGGAAATTGAACGTCCCACTATGATGCCTAGTGATCCTTCTAATCTCGTAAGTAATCACCACTTTAACAAAGTACGAGATTATGTTTATGTGTCCTGATTTTGTAATACCACGCTTACTACACAACCGACAGGGGTAAATGGAATAGAGTAGAAATAAACGTTTATTCTGTAGATTGTTAAAGCCTTAACGCAGTGCTGATGAGCCGAGAGTGTCTTACGCA
Organism: Acestrorhynchus altus; assembly: GCA_034509495.1. NCBI lineage: Eukaryota > Metazoa > Chordata > Actinopteri > Characiformes > Acestrorhynchidae > Acestrorhynchus > Acestrorhynchus altus. Next base: position 31,503,602 of record CM067512.1, read on the forward strand.
CTGTTCTCTACACACAGCTTTACTGCCGCTGTATTTATTTATTACAGTAATTTGAGTAAAAGAGAAGACGACACTGTGAAACACTGATTCTGTGTTTTATGATGCACTGTAAAGTCACTTACGATGGGTCTATAAAACCTGCAGCATGTACTCGAGAACAACACACACACACACACACAGGATTTAATCTGTACAGAGAAACAAAGTTAACAAGGATGTTAAGGCTGATGAACCTTGCTAATGCGATTTCATTAATATTTCTCACTCTTGCGTGAAACTCACACCTCTCCCACCCCGAGTCTCGGTTCAGCAATGTGGCTTCCTATTGATCTGGACCCCAGAGCGCCAGTGTCTTTAACGATTTCCATGGTGTCGCCGAAGGAATGGAGCGCAACACACAGCGCTACAACACCAAAGCTGCAATCGCTTTGCCTTAATATGTCCCATCTTCTCACTGCTTTCAAATCTAATCATCACACCTCTTGACCTTGGGTCTCCGATGTCAGACCTGCTATTGACCGAGGCTGAATTAAGCTCATTGAATTTCTCGTAGTGTTATTGAAGGAACTGGGCTTCGGCTTGAATGAAAAATACCAAGCAGGCCTTGTGTGAAGCCTACACTTTTCATCTACCAGCATCCACCTCATAATTATTCACACATGCCAGTTGTTAATTTCAGGAGCTCCTGGGTTATTTAACTTTGTTTATTTTAGATGTAAAAATGAACATAATGTAGATATTTGTATGAATTTTAAAATGTTTTGATGAAAAAACATACTTCACACCTACAGTTCGTTGTGTTTGTTGTTGCTTGTAGGGACTAGAAATATTTCTATAATATTTAGCTTCTAAATCCTGTAGGACACTGATAATCCAGAGTGTTTTTGAGCTGAAAATGCCATACTTTTGATGATCAGTTATTTGTAATAATTAGTTTGACATAAATATTTATAATATTAAATTGGTATGTACTGTATGTATCAGTATTATCTCTTCTCAGGGCTTTTATTTTGAAATTTGAACACTGTGTGAGCCCCTCTCTTCTTGTTTTCCTCTGTAAGCCACTATCTGGATCAGTGATATCATCAGCCCCGCCCCCTCTCTCTGATCAGTCAGTCTGTATGCAGGTTGATCATCAGCCCCGCCCCCTCTCTCTGATCAGTCAGTCTGTATGCAGGTTGATCAATAGCCCCGCCCCCTCTCTCTGATCAGTCAGAGTCTGTATGCAGGTTGATCATGTACAAGTAGACAGAGCAGTAAACATGCACTGGAAGCGGCTTTGGTGGGGAGTTGGGGAGCAGCTGGGGAGTTCAGAGTCTTGCTCAAGGGCACTTCAGTAATGTCCTGCCAGTTCAGGGATTCGAACCAGCAACCTTCCAGTCACAAGGTTGGTTCCCTAAACACCAGACCACAGCTGCTCTGATCCTGAGATATAGAGCCTGCAACTGCCCGGAAAGTGCGGATCTCAGGTTCTAGAGTTACAGTGGACAGAGGAACTGCAAGTATGTGCCTGTACTGCTGTGTGATGCTAAAGCACTCGAGATTCAGATTCTCCTACAGCAACCTTTATTCACCTTCTACTTCTACTCTTTCGTTTGTGATGAAAGCCTGTCTATTTTGGTTGGGGCCAAACTGAAAGGTCTGAAAGTCCAAACCAAACAAGTTAGGTGTGAAAGCACTTCTCACTATGATGTCACCTTTAAGCCACACTGAAACCCCCCCCCCAAAAAATCTCCTGGACACTCACACAGATATCACAGTGATGAGAGTCTGTGACCTTGGGTAACCTTCACCTTCCTCGCTGCCCTATCAGATGCTCGTGGGCACTTTACTGGTGCAAGCGAGGGGGATATTTCTCAACCGCTTGGACTCACAGGTCAGTCAGAAACTCAATTATCTCAATCAGATAAGGCAGAGAGATAGACTGCGAGGGCAAGGGGGGACGATCTGTATGACCTCACTTCAAGCAAGAAGAGAAGGTCAGCACCCAAAAAATCTGACCTCGGGGTAAATAAACAATGGTGTTTAAATAAATAAATTAAGGGATTAATAAATACACTCATCATCAATAGTTGCACCCAGAAGGAATCAACTGATTGCAAAGCATGAGTACAAAAGGGTCATGGAGTCACTCAGAATGGCAGAGGGTCATCTTCTCTGATGAGCCTTGACCAACAAATGACCCTGGTCAGTGCCAAGATCAACAGTTTGTCACACGTCCAGAAGGCCTGGTGTCAAGGTGGTGGTGCAATTTCATATGATCCCCTTTGGTCTTCATTACAGACAATTTGACAGACCAACGTTACGTTAATGAGGTTCTGCAACCAGTGGTTCTACATTCTCTGAACACATACTCCGGTGCTCAATTCCAACAGGACGATGCTCGTCCACATACTGCTGCCGTCTCAAGATCTCGTCTTGAAGACACAGATACTACGCCCGTGGTCGGTCTCATCTCCAGACCTGTCCCTGATTGAAAATGTGTGGGATGCTATTGGACGCTCTATCAACACTCCACCCCTACCACACCATCTGCAGAACTGAGTGAGAACATTCAAGCTGTATGGGATGGATCATCACAGGACACCATTAGGAACCTCTACAACTCCATGCAGAGACGTCTGGCGTGTTGCGTTAAACCCGACGCCGTCCTGAGAGACACCACTTCTGTGTAGATCAATAGATATTGATCAGATCAGACTACAGTTATCATCAGTTATTGATCCTGATCACCTTCATCTTCCTTCACAACAGCACTGCAATCCCACACTTCCTTCCAGGTGCAGCTATTTTTGAACATGAGTGTAAGTATATAAATAAATAAACAAAGAAAATCTGGTTATTTGATCTGATTATAATGAAGTGCTTCATTAAGACAGACATTGTCTACTTTCCCTCGCAGACAGACACCCTCTCACAGTGTGTGTCCTGCTCTGTCTGATCCGTCATACTGTTGATTGGGCCCTGATGGTTCCTTTTCATATTCATAGAGAAAATTAAAAAATGTGCCAGAGATGAGTGTCCTGGTGATTACCGTAACAAAGCCCAAAAGAATGAAGACGAGACCACTGGGACAGGGACAGAACCCTCTTCGAGCACTGGAAGGGGCAGCAAAGTAGTGGACTGTGTTGGCTGGGCTGCTTTTCCTTGAGTTCGTCTGTCTTTGGGTCTTTATTTAACGGGAATGTAAGCCCCCCATGGGGGACTGTCTTTGGTACTACTGTGCTCACTGCCACTGCATGCGTCACTGAGAGACATTTCTGGAACAAAGACAATTAGCCTTGTCAAAACAACAGAGGCGGTTCATTTGTCAGGTGACTAGCAGGACAACTCTGCCTTGAATTATGCTGGTACAATGATGACACTACAAGCAAACTCCAAAGCTACAGCGCTAACACAGAGCATTCCACTGGACTTCAGTATACTGGGCAATGCTGCGCCCAGTGATTCTGGACAGGGTCCAAACCCACTGTCACCGGCATCCTCATTTATAACATCTCTGGGTTAACCACACACAGCCCTGTCTTCCCAAAGTGTCCCAAAACAGCTTTTATCTCATCTCCTGTACGTCTCTACAAGCTGGGGGAGCATGGTCTTAATGGACAGATCTGATTGGCTGAGTGGAGTCACATTTTTATAGTTTCCTGAGCTGCTAAACCTGTACCATAAAGACATGAAGAGTAATATGTATTGCTGCTACAAATGGATCAGACACTGCAGTGCTGCTGGTGTGTTTAAACCCCTGAGAACAGTCCATCTGAGAACAGTCCACCAACCAGCAATATCCAGCCGACAGCGTCCTGTAGAGCGGTGGTCCCCAACCCCTGCGACTAGGTAGGAGTGGACAGTGAGTGGACACAGTGTTTAAACACTCCAGCAGCGCTGCTGTGTCTTATCCACTTGTACCAGTGCTGAGAATGACCCACCATCCACATAATAGCTGCTCTGTGGTGGTCCTCTGTGGTCCTGATCATTGAAAATCAGGGTGCAAGGAGGAGAATGAAGTCTGCAGAGAAACAGATGGACAAGGAGGTGGTCAAACTGTTATGGTTTATCTGTGTATATAATACAGGCCATTTCACTTACATACTATTCTCCAATGTTCTGAACACTCAGTTATGTCCAGTGTGCTGACCTGCACCCCTAGTAATACAATTCAGCCCAGGACAGGACCTTCTTCAGTGCAGGCGCCTAAGATTGTTCATCCCTGACATGTCTACAGATTTAAGAGAGTGTGTGGAGTTGTGATTAGGTGTGGATGGCCACAGAGCTGGGTGGGCCAGTGGGTCAGACTCCGCCAGGCGGCCCAGGCACTCTAATAGAGCCATTCATCTCCTGTCAGCCTGCAGCTGGCCACCAGCTCCCCTTAGCCTCCGCTTGAGCTGGAGCAGCTGAACAGCCGCAGCCCAGCCCTTGGACCAGTGACAAGGCTGGTGGAATTGTGTTGCAGTCCACGCTGCTCATCCAGGAGCAGCCATTGATTTAGAGCTCGCAGTGAAAGCTTTGGGGATGTCCCAGTCACTTTTTTGGGACATGAGCCAGATGAGGCCGTTCTCAGCTTATCACCTCTGAAGCTGTGGTGAGCGTCCAAGAGACATGCAGCTCAGCAAGCAGGGACCGGGAACACAGTAACGACACAAATGATTAATCATTACTGGACCACGCCAGGCATATTCCCACATACACTGCCTGCTATTAGTTTGAGGACACCTTGCCACCTAAATATGCAATGCAACTGGCCACGGCATAGTGTCTCTGTCTTCGAGGTGGGCTCTTCAGACGGCAGCAGTATGTGGACCAGCGTTGTCCTGTTGGAATAGAGCACCAAGGTAGGACCACTGGTTGCAGGACCTCATAACATATTTAAACGGTGGTCTGGGGCTCACTTCAAATGGACTTGGTTTGAGCTTGTCTAATTGATTCATTTAGTCATGTGACTGCTTCAGCTTATTACCTGCATGCCTTAAAACACTGCCATTCAATCAATGGCTTCTTGTGGAATTCTTTTGTGCGAAAGCAAATCAGGGATAATAAGCCCCTCCCACAAACTAGTCATGAATCTGTCCTGTATACTGATTTCCTTCTCAACGTCATGCAAACAGGAAACATTTGGTGGAGGTGGTTGCTGCTAAAGGTGTTTCACTTACTTTTTCTAGCCTGATTTGTGGATGTCTACTCAAAGTATAATTGAGTATTGTGTTGTTATTATTATGTCCCAGAATTTTAGGTCTAGTGTCTAAGCCAAATAGGACAGCAGCAGAAAGGGAAGGTTTACAAGACATCAGTGAGACCTGCTGTGATGTCTGGTTTGGAGACCGTGGCTCTGTCTAAAAGACAGGAGGCTGAGCTGGAGGTGGCGGAGATGAAGATGCTGAGATTTTCGTTGGGAGAGACGAGGACGGACATGATTAGAAATGAGCAGATCAGAGGGACAGTGAAGATGGAGCAGTTTGGAGGTAAAGCCAGGCCAGGGTGAGATGGTTTGGACATGTGTTGAGGAGGAATAGTGGATATATTGGACAAAGAATGTTGGAGATGGAGCTGCTGGGCAGAAGGAGAAGAGGAAGACCTCAGAAGACCTTGGGTTGAATTTTAAAGATGTTTATAGTACCATAGCAACCACCTAGTAACCAATTATCATGTCACGAGGTGATGTGCTGCTCTGTCGTATCACCAAAATCCAGTAAAAACACATTGTCCCAAAGTCACTGTCACATTCTAGTGTCCCAGCATTTTTCTAGTAGGTCAGGTTTATATATATTTATATTCCAGCATGAAGGAATATCATTTGTCCCAAACATGCCAACTATGCATGCTATATGTATACACCCCAGGTGTCCTCAAAGACCCCCACGTGTAGTCCAGTGTGGCCAAAGTGGCAGTGAAAAAAAGATCCTGACCACTCAATAGTCATCATGCACCTTAGAGCCTCTCGAACCATCTGTGGTGTCTCGAACCTACAGAGAGGCAGCGTAAGAGGGAGGCTTATTTCCAGCATCAGCCTGAACATGTAACAAGTGCGGGCTGTGTTTACAGGCATGGCCTGGTCCCGGGAGACAGTGGTGGAATAACAAAGCAAGCAGGTGTGTCTGCGACTGTGGGAAGTCTCCTCGGGCCTGTAGCTCAGACCAGCACAGCGGACTGAACACTAAACACCGAGCTCGCTGCTGCAAATCACAGCCGGACAGAAAAAAGGCTGTGAATATCTCAGAACACCAACAGTATGTGTCGATATGTTGGGATCAATTAAGTGCACTTCCATCTACTACATGTGATACACGTGTCTCTGACATGAAGCAGGCTGATCAATGTGTGCCAGACAGCGCTCTGCCGTGATTAACGTGAACAGGACAGATGTGAGTTCACCAGAGTTCAGGCCACGACTGGAGGAGCTGGTATGCCTCTCGCATTCTTCAAATATCTGGTGAGATCTAAAGGCTACGGATGTTAATTACAAATTACAGGATTATTCCACTGGCTATTTCACGTGGAACTGAAACAAGTTACTAATTAAATAAGCATTCTCAAGCAAATGGCTGTGTCAGGAGTCAGGCCTTCAAGGTGAAGCAGCCCTATTAGGTTGAAATTCTGTCTAAATTGGTGTTTCGTTCACTATTTCTCAGAGGAACCTGCAGTAAGACACATCCAAACACTCCTCAGGTACCAGCAGAGGGAGAAGGTAGAATCACGGTCTTCTACAGGCTGGTTTGAAAGGACCCAGTTCTGGGTCGGGGTTGGACAAACACAGCATTGGGTTGGTTTGGTCCAGAAGATTGGGTAACTATTCTGTCCCAGCATTTATCCTTAGAGCAGTGTCATTTTAACAACATTGCTGGGTTAACAGAACCAAAGTTGATTGGTGTTTTGATTAAGGTTGTGCATTGCAAACCAACTTGGATACCGTAGTGACCACCTAGTCTTAATGGGTAATGTAACGAGACTACCCAAAGTTTTGAAGATGTGAAGATGTTTGCTTTCATAGTTGCTATGGTATCTAATGCATGTCCACAATCAAAGCACAACCTAAACTTTGGTTCTGATAACCCAGTAATGTGTTTGTGGGTCATTATAAGTGGATCATTATAATAACCCAATGACCCAACACTGACCCAGGCCTGGGTTGCCAGATCTGGACATGAACTGCATTAATTGTGAACAGTTAATGAGTTGACTGGCTTTGTACCGTCTAACTTACCAAGTCCAGAATTGGAAACTAGATTCAAGGTCCAGAGTTGAAGACTTCTGCTATAAACCAAACACAGAGTGGTCAAACGTTGATGACCAGTGGTGCTGTTTTTTATAGAATCAGTCAAAACTGGGCTTTGAAGAGAAAAGTTGAGCTGGATAATTACAGGGCCCGTTTTAATGACAGTGGTACTGCACGGCCAAAAGAAACCACTGAAAATTCTGATGTCATCTTCATCTGCCCTGCACTGCTGAAGCCCTGATGGTACACAATGTCCAAACAGAAAAAAGAGCACTGGTCAAAACATATGCACAGGTCCAGAGTCTTGCACTGCGAGCTTTGTCCCTATAATGAGCTTGAGAATAAATCAGTCTCGTGGAAAGTGCAATTTTCCATCCAGGAGGCCAGACTGGCATTTTACTGCTGTCATCAAAAAAAAAAAAGGTCAGCGTGGTCAGTGTGGCTGCTGGCTGACGTTCAGGTTTTCCACATCCTCTCTTTAATGCAGGCCTGGCCCAATCAAACACGCAATGTCTATTCATAGAATGTAAACAGTAATGTAGCCCAGTGCTGGGGTTTCACTCCTCCTGGGCCTGGAAGGGCAGGAGTGCAATGGCACTGGCCAGAGGCTGAGCTCTTTGGCATATCCCCCACGCAAACACGGCCGGGTAACCTTTACGTTCAACACAGCAAGCTCCAGGTCAAAGCCCATCTGCTGCTCTGTCAAATGTGAACAATGGGACTGTGAAGTGATGGGTGCCATGATGCAAGATGCTGCATTTAGCCCTGGAGAGTTAGACACCAGCATTTCCATGGAGGAGGCACTTCAGCACAGCCGTCCCCCTTGAGTTGAGTGTGTAAAAGACGTGTGGCAAATATATATATATCTGTGGATGTTATAATATTACATTAATAACACAAACAGTCCAAAATTTCGCGTCGTGCACACAGGAAACTTTGATCGGCTACAGCTGATAAAGGAGCTTCACTTACTTTTTCTAGCCTGCTTTATGGATGTTAGTACTGTTGTACTGTGTTTGGAGCTGCTCTGCTGCCTCACAACCCGGTCACTTTGCATAAGGCATGTGTCCCTGACCTCAAACTGAAGACATGTTGCGTAATGCAACAAGACAAAGACCCAAAGCACACAATTACTTCAAATTAAAATGGTTGATGTACCGAGACACATTTGTTGCACGAAATTGTCCAAAATTCGTCAAGCAAACAGGAAACACTTGGTGCTAAAGGGGTTTCACTTACTTTTTCTAGCCTGATTTGTGAATGTTTGCTCAATCTGCGTCCTTAAAGGCATAAGCAGAACATCTAAGTGTGTTATTGGTTTAGTTAGTGTGTGAAAACCATCAGGCCACATCAGGCCAAAGGCTTTTACTCACTTTATGTCCTAACTGTATAAAAAAGTGTGTAAAACAGTGTCAGAGACAGCAACGTGGGCTGCTCAGTTCCCAGGGTGTAAAGATTTCGCTTGCCATTTTGTACACCCATTGCTGGCGTCTCTGCCGACCGCACCTTCGCCCAACACAATGAAGTTAAACCTTCAAACGTCCTGTCATTTTCCTAATGCTCTTAGCCGAAGCGTTGTCTTATCGGGCTTGAGCACAACATAGCACCGACACGCTCTCTCATGCTCACCCTGAAGCACTTCCATTATTGATGTGCATTTGCTCCGGTGAGAACAAAACCAGGATATAAAATGCAGCGCAAAAGCTCATAAGATATTTAGCACAGGGTACAGAGGAGCAGACCGAAGAGAAAGGCAGCGCTGCAGAGAGCATCCTCACTGGCCCGAGGTTCCTGATACAGACCATCAACCAGCGTTCACCTCTTTCCATGCTTTCAGAGAAGAGCCGTGCGGAGTGGACACCATGCCACCTCCCTCATTATCGCCATACCCTTGGCTTCACCAAGCCTGGATGAAAAACGACTCGTGGAGGGGAACAGACGGCGTCTCCGAGGAGTAGCAAAATGAAAGGGTATCAAACTCGGTTCTGATTGAGCTTGGGCACCTCAGACTCAGGCCTGGGAGAAAATAAATAGACTTTGATTTTGTCGTTTCTCTTCGAGCAGGGGAGTCGATTCTCAATCAGAAAAGATGATGTGGCACGTTTCGCCAATTTCGACTCCGCATTCCTGCTTTTGATATTAAGGCGCTTTCATTCCTTGGAACGCCCAACCACCAATTTAGAGGTGAATGATTTCCTTTACATCCTTCATCTTAGGAAAGCGAGCCTGACTGAAGCCAAACACTTCTAAGGTCTACTTGAGCGCTTCGGCGCTGGTCCCCGGTGACACGCAGTAACTCGCTGATCAATGAGGGAGTAAACATATGCATAAACCAGAGCAAATCCTTTTGTTACGCCTCGCTGTAAACAAACTTCCAGACAAATTTCATTTTCAGTCTTGTTTCATTTCCACGTGGCTAACAGGAAAAAATCATGCATTGACAGAAAAAGTGGGAACGAGTGACGACTAAACTAATGGCACACCTTTACACTACAGCCTCATAAATATGCAAATTTTGTGCAGACCTTTTCAAAAGCTCGAAATCACAGAGCGATGGGTTTTCTGGATTCGGTAAATGAATGCATGTGTTAATGTGACTTTCTCCTCCATTTTAAACCAAAACAACCACATACTGGACATTAGTGAAGAATTAAAGGTAGCCCTTTCTAAGTGCCTCGGTCAGACTTCCGTTACAAGAGTCGCAGTTACAGACAAACACACTTTAACTAAACTAATATCACACCAACACTGTTCATGTTGTTAATTGAGGACGAGTAAACATCCACAGTGCAGGCTAGAAAAAGTAAGTGCAATTTTTCTAAATAACCTGCAGATCCTGTCCATCAAAGGTTGCAAATAAGGTTTGTGCAGCGCTGAGGAGGAACGTCTCCCTGCAAAGGCGTTTCAGTATCAATAGTTCTGGGATGCCTTGCGTTCCTGGTGCTCCCTCCACCATGCTTCACGGTTGGGATGAGGTTTTAGCGAACAAGGGTTTTTTTAAAGACACCACGCCACGCCACGGCGCAACAGTTATAAAATAAACCTTAACACGGTTTAAAACCTACTGTTCCAGAAAGCTGTATCTATTATACTGTAAATAACAATAATGGAGCTTTAATAGGGGTCGTCCTCTGAATAATAATCAAACATTTCAACGTACAGACCCCCCAGCCTGAGGAAACGGACTCTACCCCACCCAATCAAAAACCTGCTGTACAAAAGCACCGTGAACACCTACACGACCTGTGCTGTAACGGCAGCCTACAATCGAACCCTGTCTCTCATCTGCATGGCTGCCCTCTGCCTCTCTCCGTAAATTGTGAAAACCTAAACAGCTTTATCATCAAGGCTTCTGCTCTCGCGCTACCTCTCACTTGTACGCCAGTCCTTTCACAGAGGCCTTTGTTCGAGGTGCCACCGAACTGATGCAGAGATTCTATCTTCTACACGCTGGATCACAGCCAAGCAAGACTAGCACAGTGCAGTGTGTGTTTAATAAAAGTCGTCATACTGATGAGAGATGTTACGATATCTCATTTCCTCCCTGCATCTCCCTCCAGCCTCTCATTATGCTTCAAAAGCCAACCTTGAACTTAGCCCCTCCATATTCAAATAGCAGCTCTGGAAAGGGAAAACGAGCATGAAAAGCCTAATTCAATATTTAAAGAGGTATCCAAGTCGGATCTCGCCACAAATGGCCTATCCTGTAGCTCGCAGCACCTCCACCAACACTGGGGATGACAGTGTGTGAGTGGAAGACCAGAGCTTGCCACACACACACACACACACACACACACATGCTTCTGCACTTGGGGTCTTTTTTACGCTGACATTCCCTGCCCAAGCTTCTTTAAAGCCTTATTTTGCAACAGGTTACTGTATATAAAGTAAAATCGTCTATAACAGGATTACGTTTTTGAATTATTCATGTATTCATCTGCAATTATGGCTAGTTAGAACCATGCCTTCAGCTTATGATGATCTGTGAAGAGACTGTGGGGGTGGGCTGGGGGAGATCAGGTGGCTTCTGCTTGCAGTAGGACGTCAGCCCCCCTCTGAGAAGTGGAGCCAGAAATGATAGATGATAGACGACAGTGTTAAAAGGGAGGAGACGAGGTGGTGTAGGGTTTGCGAAGACTGTCCTAGGCACATGAACAAGGTGGAGATGGAATTTGTCTTCAAGCATGTTCCTCCACCCAAAATGTATTTCACAACTCCACTTAGTCTTTGGGAGGGAAAAATGCAATATAAATCAGCGCCAAACTGTGATGCTCCCACCACCGTGCTTCACAGTTGGGATGAGGTTTTAATGAACAAAGGTTTGTTCTGTGGATCTGTGACCTCATAAATGTCTAAAAGATGACATACTATGGCTGATATTTATTGAGCTTCACATACAGAAGTCGTGTCTCTCAGTACGGCATCTCTGCATGGAGTTGTAGAGGTTCCGAATGGTGTCCTGTGATGATCCATCCCATGCAGCTTGAATGTTCTCACTCAGTTCTGCAGATGGTGTGGTAGGGGTGGAGTGTTGATAGAGCATCCAATAGCATCCCACACATTTTCCATCAGGGACAGGTCTGGAGATGAGACCGACCACGGTGTAGTATCTGTGTCTTCAAGATGAGATCTTGAGACGGCACTGGAGTGTGTGTTCAGAAAAGGTAGAACCACTGGTGGCAGAACCTCATTAATGTAACATTGGTCTGTTAAAGTGTCTGTAATGAAGATCAGAGGTGGCGTTGTATTAAACTGAACCCACACCATGACACCAGACCTTCTGGATGCAAGACAAACCATTGATCTTGGTGCATACATCTGTTCATATCACGCAAGCCTGGGCAGTGTCCACAAGGACAGGTCAATTTCAGAACAGTCTGGGGAGTGGTGTGCAACCCCAGGGCTCACTAGGGTCAACGTCTGCACACGTTTCTCCATTGAAGCTTCATCGCCGACACCCTCGCAGAGCAAGGCTTTGTATTAATAAATTACCAGCTGTTTGCAAGGTGTTACAAGACTGTGAAACCATGCAGAAGAAGGGCAGAGGGTGAAAGCAGGAGAACAGGGAGACAGAAAGAGATACGGAGAGTGAGACAGAGGGAGGTTGGCATGTTTCCAAAGACCCCCTCAGACAAATTCTACATCCTGCAGTGGGCCGCAGAAAGTCAGAGCCTTCTATTTATATGCGTCTGAAATGTTCGGTATTTCCTTCAGGGGGGTTGAGGGTGGGGAGAAACCCATTGTTGTTCTCAGCAGCGTTTGATTGCCTTTCTAAATCTGTGCGTTGAAATGCCAAGATCTTGTTGTTCCATTTACGCCATTCCATTTGTGTTTGTGGGAGCAGGCCTTTGATATTTATTCCTTTCTTGTTTTCGCCCCCATTTTTTCTGCACCATGAAACTTGTGCTGCGTTCGCAGGACAGCGAGACAGAGTGTTTAAGGACGTAAATACTGCAGACTGAGCAAACGTCACTGAACACAACTGAAACACAACGAACCTTCCACGGTGCTTTCATCATACCGAACAAAAGCAAGAACAGGGGCGATCGGAAAGTACTACAACTGCTCCAATCACAGAAAATCAGACTCATTGCTGATTAAGTGGAAATGTGGCTTCCATTTTTATACACGCTCCACTAGATTGGGATCAACCGGAATGTGACTATTTTCCTCAAAACAGATCTACATCAGAGTCGTGCGCTTCATGCGGGTTGGTGAACAGTACCATATGGGTTGTTTTTTGTGTTTTTTAGGGCTCGGGGCTGTTTTGGCAGCAATACAAGCAATGGATTCAACTTGTTCAGATGCACCAACACTGTATACCCTACACCTCCTCAGAGCCCACCACCCATCTACCTCCACTCAGACTGGAGGCCACATTTAACGGCCAAATCTGGGACACCAGAATCCAAGTTAGACTGTAATGAAGCCTAGTGGGTGAAGCAAGTGTGGTGTGTGTGTGTGTGTGTGTGTGTGTGTGTGTGTGTGTGTGTGTGTGTGTGTGTGTGTGTGTGTGAGATGATCTCACTTTCACCTGTCTTCAGTTAGGTATGCAGAGGAGCATGCTCAGATGTCAGTACTTAAAGATAAAAGGGGACTGCAGGAGAGCTGATGGGAGAGGGTCAGCATCCTGCTGGCCAAGGCCGGCCGTTCTAACAGCCGCCCGACGTTCATCTTCTGCTACGGTTCTCTGAGATTAAAGGATTCACAGAATGCTTTTATTCAGTATTTTAAGTTGATCTTCGGTTTTTGAGACCAATCACTAAAACATGGCCATTTATTTTGTGGAATAAAATCCTGGCTTGTTATTGGCTGGTTTACTGTACAGCACCGCACACAGTCACACAGCTTAGTCTGGTCTTAACTTTTAACACAGTAACAACAACATTCTATAATTATTCCAGTCTTACCAGACAATATGTCCTAAAAACAGACTCAGAGGCTACTTTTGGGTAGTGTACCTCTTGGTGAGAGAAGGGGCGCATCATTGGACTGAGAGAAGCAGGATGTGCAGGGACACACTGCCCCAGGTCCTGGTGTGACGATCTAGGGAGTATTGCATACGACAGACGCTCACTCCTAGTGGTGATACGAGGGACGCCAACAGGTTGCCTTCCAGGAATGTCTCTGCCAGATTGCAACATTTGCCATATTTATTGCCAATCCAGCATTATGGGAGCAGCTGGACTCCAGCTCCAGCAACCTATGATTGTAAATGCGCTGCAGGATGCTGTACGGAACCTGTAAACCTCCAGACCCAACTGTATCTCCTCTTGGATCCAGACCAGAGGCCCAACAGGGAACTAGAACCTCCTTTCAATTCAGTTTTCCCCAATAAACTCATCCTTTACTCTAATATTGTAACCACTTACATACATCGTCATTATATTCACACATGAAAACATTCATTCCAGTCCACCAACTCCTTAATGGTGAGCTGACAGCACTGACAGTGTTGTAGTATGTCGTTTGCATGAGCACTTCTACACTCCGTCTCCAATGCTTCCTGTAATTGCCTGGAAAACGTATGCATGGAAAGCAACAGTTACAGTGTTCGCTCTCTCTCTCTCTCTCTCTCTCTCTCTCTCTCTCTGAGCTCATATGCTTAATCAAGATTAAATGAGATGAGCTCGTTTTGTAGCAATGATTCGTTCCAAAAGCACTCTAACACCATACGCCACAAGCTATAGATAAACACATACAGTACAGCGCGCATGAATTCATGGATTATGCAGTGTGTGGAGTGTGTGGTTTTTCAGCCGCACTCTAATCCAGCCAGGCGGGAGCTGCCGGAGTGAGTGGGAGTGTGCCGTTTTCCTTGCGCGGCCGAGGAGAACGGCAGAGCCAGCGGGTGTCAGCCATGTAGCTGGACCAGTTATGGCAAAACAGCTTCGCCCTTCATCCATCCTCTTCCTCTACCTCCTCCTCCTCCTCCTGTACCTGCTCTCTCTCTGCCCTTGTGCTGCAACCTCTTCGGAGAGCCTGGTGCTCTCGCAGTGGGGATCTAACAGGCTCTGAGATCCTTCTGCTGAGAGCATGAAAAGTAAACATAGCAGAGGTGCGGCGAGGTTAGGTGAGCGTATTTATTTAAAGATGCAGCGCTGTTTGGTTTGGTTCCTGCTGCGATCGTCATAAATGAGTCAAGAGGACAGTATGTTTGCTCTAAAATATGGAAATGCCTCCACTACTGATGTCTCCATTGTGCGTGCCTGAGAGTGCCGAGCATTTAGGTGTCATGCCTAATTAAAATTTGACAAGTGTTTTATCATGTTGCAGAAACCTATCGTGTCCTCTAGGGCGGCAAAATGAAAGCATGGTGTCTGCTTCTTTTAATACCCTTAAAAGTACACTATTCTCTGCTTAGACATGTATTATGTCGCATAGACAGAACACCGAATGCTATATTCAGTACCGCTTTGAACGTGCGTCTGTGGGTTGCTTAACACGGCAAACAATGTCACGCCATATTTTCATTGGCTTAGCTGAATAATGAGCGTGTCCTCCTTCAAAAGAACAAACACCCTTTATTATATTATGTATGTACAGTATGTTCCACTATTATCCCTTCTCAGGACTTTTATACTGACATTTGAACTCTGTGTGAACAAAGAGAGAGAACAGCCCCCTCCCTCTTCTCATTTCTTTATGTGTTCCTGTGTGCTCTACCATCCACATGTTCTTGCAAACCATCGAAAACATCTTCTTCCACTGCTGAAGCTACATTCCAAAATCCACTAATGCAGTTACCAAGAACGTTAAAGGCTCCCAGATGTATGGTCTGGTGAGTCCATGGCGGAAGACGCCGGATGACGTAGATTTTTAAATGCTTGTCAAATCTTACTTCATTTGGGACGAACAATGTCCACCTGTGGCAGCTTTAACTAAGCAGGAACACAGCATATCTCAACATTCCTCTCTCCCTGTGTTCATTCCTGCAAGGTCCAGAATATTCATCCTGGGAACACAAGTCCATTCTTAGCATTCTTGGTATCAAGAAACACCCCATATCTGGGTCAGTAACATCATCAGTCCCGCCCCTCTCTCTGATCAGTCAGAGTCTGTATGCAGGTTGAGCATCAGCCCCGCCCCCTCTCTCTGATCAGTCAGAGTCTGTACACAGGTTGATCATCAGCCCCGCCCCCTCTCTCTGATCAGTCAGAGTCTGTATACAGGTTGAGCATCAGCCCCGCCCCCTCTCTCTGATCAGTCAGAGTCTGTACACAGGTTGAGCATGTACACGTGGACAGAGCAGTAGCTTTTAGCTGTTTTCCGAGTTTGTTTACTAATAATGCATCACGCATTGAGACCCAATGATTATGTAGAGTAAGTTTTGTAGTTTCTGATATGTGTATCATATCTGTAGGTTACTGTGATCCTGAGATATTAAGCCTAGAAAACCGAATGTATCTGCCTGCAAAGTGCGGATCTCGAGTTCTTATCTTTAAAGGACCTTTCGTACATCAACAAACAACCTCAAACAATATATACTGTGGTGCATTTAATGCCCTTTAGAACCTCTTTTAGAACAAGTTCCTAAACCAATCCAATCCAGCCCACACACGGCATGAACGTGAGGGTCATGTGTGTCCCCCACAGCACATTCTCCTGAGACCCTCCCATGCCTGCACTCCTTTCATCAACCCCAGAGGACGTGACCTGGAGGGTCAGGGTGGATGACGCTACTCATGAGCTCCAGGGCCAGGTGAGATCATGGGAACGCCACACACACACGCACGAAAACACACAAACATGCACTGGCAGCTGGCTCTTAACAGCCACAGCGGGAGCCACCCTCGGCTGCTGCTGGAAACTCCTGACCTCTCCCCTTCCTCCACCTCCACAGCAGCACGGCCAATTAGACTCGTGCGTTCCTTCACCCCTCCCAACACTTCCATCAGGCGGGAGCTGGAGCGGCCTCAGACTCGGAGCTGCAGCCAGCCTCTGTGTAGAGCGGACGGTGATGAATGGACTGGGTTTTAGGCTCTCAGCACATTTGCTGAACAGGAGCCGTTGGATGGATGGACCGAAACGTTTGTGCTGGTGTGCGAAAGCGGTTTCTTGATGCGTGCTGATTTGGTTGGAGTTGGCACCTTTTAGAAGTGCGGTGGAATGGAAGAGTGAACATCTGTTCTTTCTCTTACTGTGTTTAATACAGAAGACAACATGAAAAATAGAAGTCAACTGGCGGTAAACACTGCTACTTAACAGTGACATGCTGTTTACTAGACTTCATAGCTCAGGATCAGAGTAACCTACAGATATGATACACATATCAAAACAAACTTCATTTCCCTGTATAACCCTGGTGTCACCATTGTGTGATGGATTATCAGCAAGTAATCCAGCTCACAAAACAGCTAAAATACTCTGTCCAACTGAATTATATCCCAGTTTAAATGCCACAGCAGCAATTCAGTGCATGTTTACTGCTCTGTCCATGTGTACATACTCAACCTGCATACAGACTCTGGCTGATCAGAGAGAGGGGGCGGGGCCTGACGCTCAACCTGCATACAGACTCTGGCTGATCAGAGAGAGGGGGCGGGGCTGATGACATCACTGACCCAGATATTGGGTTTTAAATAAAATTGAGAATGGAGGGGCTGTTTGCACTTTCTTTGCTCACAGTGTTCAAATTTCAGAATAAAAGTCCTTAGAAGGGATAATACTGATACATCCATCAATAATAAAAACAATCAAGATTTTATTTTATTTGGACCTCTGTCAAGTATTTATCATATTATTATAAATATCCTTGTCAATTTAATCATTAGTAATAACTCATCAAATTGATTGCATTTACAGCTCATAAACTCTCTGGATGATCAATTTCCAACAAATACTTGTATGCACTTGTAGGCACATTTTGTCCCCTATACATATGTTTCAAATGTTTTGGCAAATCAAAGTCCAACTAAAAAAACATCCCAGAAAACTGGCCTACAGTTGTGAAGGTTAAGGTAAAACTGCTCGCAGTATTTTCTGTAAGAGATGTTAAGAGTCCCAGAGTGTCCACTGCCATCAATCTGGAAGGGTCAGCTGGTCTTTTATGTCTCCATGGATACGAAGCTGAATGTCAATAAACAGTGAAGTGGCTGAGAGATCATTTCCTGTGGAGGGAGTGTGTGCTGTAGGCAGCAGATAACAATGTGGTTTGTGCTGAGGGTCAGCTGCCCTGCGAGGGTCATCTGTCACCCAGGAGGTTTCAATGTTGCACTGATATCAGTTGCTGAGATTGGAGTAGGGTCTGGTAGGGTGGAATTTAAGCCATGCTCTTGCCTTGGTTCCTCCCCACTTTACCAGCTTTCCCACTTTACACAGTCCACTTGCCACATGCATACCACAGCGACACTGACTGGGGTCAAATGCTTCTCCGAGCATTGCTTCACTAAATGGCCTGGTGTTAACTTTCATCCTTTCATTCCAAATTGTCCCCTGAAGTAGTCTTCTGAAGCAACAACACATCACATATTCCATTAAGGACTTTTATCAGACCTTGACAATTCCCAGATTGCCGACCCATCAGAGACGCAGAGCTAGCCTTTTAGGTTTCCCTGGATACAAGGCATAACATCCATAAACAGCGAAGTGTCTGTGAGATCATTTCCTGTCCGAATAAGATAAATAAGCGCTGGGGTAGGTGGTCTGTGCCCAGGGTCCACTGTCCTGCAGAAGATTTGAAGGCTTCATTGGTACCAATACCTGCTACAGTTGGTTTTGCTGTGCAGGTATTGGCAGGTCCAGTGCCTGTGTGGGGATGTAGCAGGGCGCTGATCAACCCTGGCATAAAGTCCAATTAAGCCTTATTTTTTTAGGAAACTCTAAGCGATGTGACATGTGCAAACAGCCAGCTCTCTAGTTGAGGACAGCCCCAGGACAGGAAACAGTGTGAAAGCTTCCCAGGGACACATTATGGCACTCAGTGTAGTCCTGAGCAAGAGTGCAGCGGCATGGAAGTGCAGCAGTGTCACTCTGATGAGTGAGTTCTTAACTTCACAATCCAAGGTCTGCCTCCATTCACCGACGCCCTCTTGGGGACATTATGGTGACTCTGGCATGAATAGTGAATGAAACTCTGAAACGCTCCATATGTTCTTGCTGAAATGGTAAACACGTCAAGCACTTGCAGAGAGTCTCTCTCCCAGCAGAGTGCACAAACTGGAGCTCTTCTGGCCCCACTAGAGCAACAGGGTGAGAAAACAGGCAACACACACAAGAACTGGACTCAGGAAGACCCATTCCTGAGCTATTATGTTTGCATTGCTGGAATTAATGATCAGTTTGTAGAGGAGCGACTCATTCATAATGCATGATGCTTCTCTACGGCTCAACACAGGCCAGGATTGGCTGAATGCATTGAGATGGAGGGCACCAATCTTTATTTCCAAAGATTAGCCCATATTACACGTACAGCACTGTGACGGAATGACCTGCCCACCAGCCCTGCAACACTCCACTGGGGCTTCTCAAACAATCAACAGGCTACACAGCCTTCTGCTTCATCGATCTGTGTCTCGCCATGGGTGAACATGTGTAAGCGAAGGTAATCAATGCGTTATTCTTTCATTAAGGACACTCTGACCATGAGCTGTCAAGATTCCGACCTTCTTAAAGATTGCACCATGTTCCGTGAGGTGTGTCCTAACTGATGCTGTTGATGCTTTCCTTCATCTTCTTAGACAATCCAGACCACACACCCACACACAGATATTACAATTACACTCTTCCTCAAAATGTAAGTGGAATCAACCAATGCAGCAGTTTGTTGTCACGCATCACACGCCCTGAAGGTATCATGTCATGCTGTGTGTGCAGTTTCGGATGATGGCAGATCACAGACACTTTGACGGTCCGACGTTGGTCCTACCTCTTCTGAACACACAGGACGACGCTCGTCTCAAGAGCTCGCTTTGATTCGTTTGTGATTACGTGTCCATCCCTAGTTTATATCAAGTGGACAGCCTGTCTGGCAACCACGAGATCTCTATCTGTGAGGCAGGAGCTGACAAGAGCTTTCCGGATTGCGACTAACCCATTGTGTGGTACACAGTCCAAGTCATTTAGAACATGATCTAACAGATTTGTTCATGAGCAGCTGACAACAGCACAGGTTTCTACAGAAAAACGATCACACCTTCATGGAGGCAATGACTGAAACCGCTGCATCAGTTCCACGACTCCTGTCGATGTGTTTTGTTGTCTCCAGTCCACAATACATGATGTGCGATGATTCAAACTCTTGAAATAGAGCCACGGCATACTAAGAAGATGAGTAATGGAGCCACAGCGATCTGTCCTCACTATCGTTACTGCATGGCTGTGTTTATGTTTCAGAGCATGTCTCCGGCTCTTACAATGTCACAATTAACATGCAATTTTGCTCAGAAGTGCCCTTGAAACGCTTCTAATTTTCATGAAAGGCTTGTCTTCCAGGCAACAAACGCCAGGATTTCTGAGACCACAGCGAGCACTGCATACTGGGTCACATTATGTCATGAGGCACTTTGTTCGGCTTGAGTTCCGCTCTGAAACACAAGCTACCGCACTAACGAATCAATTAAAACAACAGTCTATCTTCTGAGATGGTCTGACTGTGCCTTCAGGCCTCACTGCCTGTTTTTTTTCCCGGAGTGAACAACAGAGACGGGTATTTCAGGTCCAGCAAGTCAAAATTCACCCCAGGACTTTGTTCCGACTCCCTGGGAAGCTCGGCTGCGGCTGAGCTGAACTCAAGGTGAAGTAAAGACTGTTATTAGGGCAGTTATTATTCCACAAATGACCAAAGCTAATGTAGAAGTGGTGGACCTGGATCCGCCAGGCAGTCGGAATAAAATCCTGGGGTGGATATCGACCTGCTGGACCTGAAATACCCTCCTCTGATACATATCAATGGTGTCCAATAGGGCCCATCATGCATCTCTTGACAAACCTGGGGTAGACACAGCCACAAAGAAGATGCACCGGTCCGCTCCGGCTCTCTGTCATGTTGGACCTCTCTCATTATATCATCTCTCATTATTTGGGGGAAAGGAGCTGCCTGGTGTTCATATGTCAGACGTTCCTGAGGGCTCAGCACAGGCGCCGGTTCTAGCAGCTAAACGGACATGAGGAGAAAACATGCTCTTATTGTTTCTCGTGTCTCTTCTTTGTCCTGCTGTGCGCTTTGCCGTGCTGGATGCCGGGAAGGGATAATGAAACAGCAACACTAAAACACCTTCCTGCAGCTGGCAGCGATGTGAGCACATGGCTGAATTGAAAATAAATATGCAGAGGCACGACGGGACCGCCATAGCAGGGGTAAATTGCATGGCAATTGTGTTCGTGCCTCTGTTCAAACAGCTTTCCAGCTTTTCAGCCGTAAATAATAAAGGGATTAGCTGTGACTTATGACAGCAGTCAAGTTTTATGGATGTGACGGACGACCGAATTAGATCTGGGCAAACCTCCACTGAAAACCGCAGCTGTTAAATGACATTTTTATGACCTTCAACACAGTGTTGAGGGGGTTTCAGGAGCCCACCCACCAAACTACTTAATTCTGTGACGAGTCCCGATTTTGTCTTGGTGGAGACGACCAACGAATCCGTGTATGGAGGCACCGTGGTCAGCACCAAGAGCAGCGGTTTGTTGTAATGCGTCACATGTCCAGAAGGTCTGGAGTCATGGTGTGGGTACAATTTCATATGATGCCAGATGATGCCATCTTTGATATTCATTACAGACCCTTTAACAAACCAACGTTACATTAATGAGGTTCTGCCACCAGTGGTTCTACCTTTTCTGAACACACACTCCGGTGCACTATTCCAACAGGATGACGCTCGTCCACACACTGCTGCCGTCTCAAGATCTCGTCTTGAAGACACAGATACTACGCCGTGGTCAGTCTCATCTCCAGACCTGTGCCTGATTGAAAATGTGTGGGATGCTATTGGACGCTCTATCAACACTCCACCCCTACCACACCATCTGCAGAACTGAGTGAGAACATTCAAGCTGCATGGGATGGATCATCACAGGACACCATTAGGAACCTCTACAGCTCCATGCAGAGACGTCTGGCATGTTGCGTTAAACCCGACGCCGTACTGAGAGACACCACTTCTGTATGAGTAGATCAATAAATATTGATCTTATCAGTGTAAATGTAATTTTGAAGATGAGTGTTTATACAAGGGCAATAAGGTAATAAATACATGCACTGAAGCTGTCGTGTACGTGTAGGCACATGCAGAACTGGATCTTCAGATCACAACTTGCTGGTGACAGATGATGTATGGAATGTCAACGGCTTCACAGCATCAAAACAAAATGAGACTGTCACGCTCGCACAAAACAAACCGAGAAATCCGTCAGAAGGAAACATTGCATCACTTTTGCATCATTCATCTCTAGAACCAAAGGGGAAGAGAAAAGAGGAGCGCGGAGAAGAAAGACAGGTTTCTGTCTGAGGGCCACTTCTGGTTGCACATTAACCGTGTAGGTAAACACGACGAACACAAGGGCCACCCGCAGCCGCTTCCAGAGTCATCGGTCTGACAAAGCGAGACAAAAACAGTGTTAGATCGGATGACAGCTGAGTCTCTGTCTCTGCCGTCTCTGCCGGTTCTGCTCGGCTGAGGTCTGACTTCTGCTCGGAGATGCAGGTCCGTCACATTTGATGGAAGGAATCTAGAACTTAGTTCAGGCTCTGAACTTCAGGGCAGGTCAAATCCGATGCTGGAACCACAACCTTTTCTGAACTGAGAGCAGAACCTGACTGAAACCCTGGTGGACTGAGACTGTCTGGCAGCTTCTGAACGGATTCTGTAGTCAGATCTGAAAACATGCGCAGCTTCATTTACGATCAGATCATTTATTATTATTATTATTATTATTATTATTATTATTAATAATAATATTAATAATAATAATAAATGAGCTGAACCTGTTTCCCCTCCCACAGGACTGTCCTTCATATAGTGACAGTATTTGCTCAGAAAAAAAACAACAGCAAACAAACAACAACAAACAAACAGCACCAACAAAACGTTGAGACAACGTTGAGAAAACGTAATCGGTCCCGTTCAGCGTCACACTTCACCGTTGCATCAGAGAAGTGTGAGCGGCCAAGCCGACAACGTTGAAACAACGTCGAAACAACGTTGGGACAACGTTCCGACACAAACGTCTCTTTTTTTAAATTAAGACACTAATTCCTTAAGTTGATTCGACGTTGCTCCAACCGGCCCGAACGTTGCGTCAACGTTGAATCAACATCGGGACGGTAGACGCGCGTTATACGATAAACAAACACACACACACACACACACACACACACACATACCAGCTTTACACAGCGGACAGTCTCTTGCTGTGTCATCTTGCTCGCAGGGCGGCTCCAGGCGATGAGTGTTTGTGTGTGTGTGTGTGTGTGTGTGTGTGCTGCGCGCGGAGCTGCGGGTAGACAGAAGCGCGCTCCGGTTCTCACTAACGCAACTTTACAGCCGCGCGCGCAGCCGCCCGCATCCCCCCAGCGCCCGCCCCCGCCGCGCCGCCACTGGCTGCACTGCACCCAGACCTGCGCCGGGATTGGCTGCTCGCTCTCCCGCTCCACCAATCAGCGACAACGGAGACGAGCCTCATCAGAATAGCAGTGAAATTAAAAATAAAACAGCGCGACACAATCAAAGGAAAGCAGCCCCGCCCACTTATACAATACCACACACTCATACACACACACACACACACACTCACTCATACACACACACACACACTCACTCATACACACACGTACTCACACATACACACTTATACACACACACGCATTCATACACATACACACATACATACACACACACACTCATACACACACACTCATACACATACACTCACACATACACACACACACACACACCATCATTAATATCAAGATCAGGCAGCTGACAGGGTCATTACTGACCACGCCCCCTCTCTCTTCTGTAAGAGCGATATTATTCAGGATAGAAAAATAAATCATTTCTTTCACATTGATCAGACTCCACGTGATCACACACCATTAAACTAAAGAGGATGAAATAATGTGCAGTAAAGATCATCACGACTAGAGATGAGCTGATCTTCTGATATCCACACATCAGTTTACATCAGATAACTAATGAAAAATAAATAAACTGGAAAATGTCAGATAAAAAGTAGCATTTTGATTTAAAATAAATTATTTTTATTATTATTAATAAAATAATAATAATATTAATAATAATAACAATAATAATAATCATGTTTTGTTTAATACGCTGCTGAACTGCAGATGGGCCACTCCAAAATGCAACTTATTGCACCAGTGGACGGGCCATGTTTGTTTATTGATATCGATTTCATCTACAGTGATAAAAACATACAGAATGAGCGTAATTGATTGGGTATTTTAAAGCCATATAACTTACATTTACTGTCTTCCAAAGAGGAGGAGCTGTATCTGTGGTTCAAGGAGCTATCGACAAGCTATTATTATTATTATTATTGTTATTATTATTATTATTATTATTATTATTATTATTATTATTATTATTATTACTGTTAAGTCGATTCCAGCTCCTGGCGACCATATGGATAGTGTTCCTCCAGAATGTCCTGTCATCTGTTTGGGTCTTGAGGCGTCTGAATGGTTGGTTCTTTATTCCTTGAACTGTATCCATCTATCTAGTAGCAGGTTGTCCTCTTCCTCTTGATCTTCTCCAGTGAATCAGTTCTTCTCATAATGTGTCCAACGGAAGAGAGCTTCAGTCTGACCATCTGGGCTTCCAGCGAGAGGCCTGATTTGGTCCAGGATCCATTTGTTTGTCTTCTTTGCTGGCCAGGGAGCTCTCAGAAGTCTTCGCCAACACCAAAGTTCAAAGGCGTCTATAGTTCTCCTGTCTCGCCTTGTTTACTGTCCAGCTTTGACAACCATACAGAGAAAACCCTTGTGAGGATAATTCTGATCTTGTTCGTAAAGACAGATCAAGCTACCTACATTTAAAACATCCACCCAAACATCCATACGTCAGCTCTTACCTTTCTGCAGAGGGGAAAACAACAGCGGAACACCCTTACCCAGAGAAAAGGCTCGGTTCTCGTGAAACCTCAGGAAATACACTGGCCTTTGTGTTGTGTTTGTAACACTATTGTTCAAGCAAAATCCTCATTTTCTTCATATTATTGTTAGACTCTGTGATTATGATCACCGTGGTTATATTCTGTACGAATGGAGCTGCTGCTGAAAGGCAGACATGACGAAATAAGGTGGAATGAATGAAATGCAATACGTGCATTCAAAGAACTCACTGTATTTAGTGTTATTTAACAGCTACTTCTATTAAACAACCCTTAAAATGCTACTCAAGGGGACACTGAGTCCCTTTTTAGCCAATAAATGGTTAAACAGTCACCTCCTGCTGCGAGCTGTCACCTTGCATGGTCAACAATATTTATTCATGTCCAGCTCAGGGAATGTTATCGCTCTCATATCTTTGAGCTATTGTTTTCTATTTAACCTCCATTTCCCACTTCCGTTCCCATCCCAAGCTTAAAGCTGGACCACAGACAAGAATAGGCCACTCTATACCAAGTTAATTTCACATTTATGTTCCTGACCAGTCAGGAGCCCTCCTGCTGGGGAGCTCCCTCAGAAGTGTATTCAGGATAAGGTCATTGTGTGCGTGTGTTGTTCTCTGAAGCGTACCACGGCTGTGTCTGACTCAAGGCCAAAACATAATGCTCCAACTCCGAACTCACAGGAGTCACAACAGGACTCTTGACTGTGACAAATGCTGCTGGTTCTGATGCACAGCAGCACATGTGAGAAGAAAACGCACAACACTCTCGCGACTGGCGTTCTGAGCATTCACGATCGCTCTAATGCGCTGTTGCTCAGGGGCCTTCACCCTCTCAGAATTACAACTGACCCCCGTGGCAGGGACATTTATCAAAGTCGAAGCATATTATGACCCATGTCAGCGTACACTGGGATGGAAGTTTGCCCTTGCCATCTAGGATGTGAGTCCTTTAGTTTATATGAATTACACTCTTAAAAATAAAGGAGCCCTTGGACTGTCGCCAAAGAAGGGTTTTCGGTCCCTAAGGAACCTTTCAGTGGACTCTTTTTAAATGAATCCAACTGAAACGCAATTGACAGGTTCTGAGGGGAAAGTAGGTCTTTTGTAGGCTTTTTGGACCTCTTACTTTTAAGAGTACATTATGAATTACTTGGTTACCATGAATCAATGGACGATTCATCAATAAAGTCAGTTGAGGCGTCTCAGTTGTAGGGTCCTGTAAAGAAAAGTGGTTCTCATACAGGATCACAACAATGTGCCCTTTTTGAGCCCTTCTTTTAGGAATTATTTGTCTATTCGCTGTCCATTCAATCAGCACTGAGGGTCAATGTTTTGTTCAGGCATTACATCAACATCGTCAGCTTCTACCCCACCCACACGACTTGGTAACATGTTTAACATGTTTAATATTTACAGTTGACTGTAGGGGTGGCCTGACAGATCGGATTATAGACTCACACTGCAGGTCAATCTGGCAGATCATTGAATACAATCAAAAATAGTAAAACTGCACAATTATTTTGAGTTTTATTGGCTTATAAGGACTGCGTTTCTTTTATTTATAATAAATATCTTCAAAATAGTTGACAGCAGTCAAAAATTGAATAACAGTCCATCCATTCTTATTTGGGCTAGTGATATCATCAGCCCCGCCCCCTCTCTCTGATCAGTCAGAGTCTGTATGCAGGTTGCGTATCAGCTCCACCCCCTCTCTCTGATCAGTCAGAGTCTGTATGCAGGTTGAGCATCAGCTCCGCCCCCTCTCTCTGATCAGTCAGAGTCTGTATGCAGGTTGATCATGTACACATGGACAGAGCAGGAAACATGCACTGGAAGCTCCTTTCATAGTTAAACTGGGATTTAATTCAGTTGGAAACGAGTGTCCAGCTGTCAGCTGTTTTCTGAGCTGATCATTCATCAGTTCTTGTAGTTAGTTATGTGTATCAGCTCTGTAAGTTACTCAGATCCTTCGATATGAAGCCTTGAAAACACCACGTGACTCTTGGGTTTTAACAGTTCATTCCTGAGGTCTGTTTATAATCACCATGAAATCGGACGACCTGTTATGATGGTCAAGAGGAGCAAATCAGCCTAACAGTCGGGCCTATTATCCTGTAGCATGGGCCGGGCATTGTGCTAGAAGCTGAAGTGTGGTCCCACATAGTGGCCCATAGTGTTTGAAGGGCTGTCACCATGAAAAGGCAGTCAATGGACACTTCATAAGACGCTGGAATAAAAGAAGCCAAGCCATAAAGAACCTTTCAATTCATGGTTCAACAATAGTCAACTGAAACGATTCAATTAGTTCAAAAGGTTCTTGAATGCGGTTCTTCTACAGAATCACTACAAAGAACCCTTTCTGGTTCTTTTCTTTTGAAGCGTATAGAGGTGCAATGTGGTCGAGCCAGCTTAGTGAGCCTGATAAACGCAACCTTGTCTGCAATGTTTGTGGTCATGTTGTGGTGTTATTAAGGCATTGTTATCTTCACACTAGGGGACGCACCCATTACAGGAGGAAACCTGCCCAACCCGCCAGACCCTCTGCTCTCTGAGTGGACGCAGCAATTCCAATTATGGTACATGAAAGACTTGAAAGCCAGTGACTGAAGCCAGCTGATGAAACTGAAAGACAGTCTGCGAGACGCACTGTGAAGTCTTCAAAGCCGAAAGAGCTCACAGGTCTGGAATGAGTGGCGAAGGCATGTTTACAATGCAAGAGCGTGAACTGTTCTGTGGATTCTTTCTTAAGGGGCTGAAGAGCGGCGCCGTCGTTATGTCTCTGGTTCATGATAAATGTATTCATCCCGCTCGAGCAGCTCCATCCCGCGTGTCCCGCCAACGTGATGACCACGCAGAATGTTTCAGCAGGCCCGACACACTCCTCAGCGCTGATTAACAGTTTGAGGAGCAAAAGGGCCGAGTGACAGAATGAGGGTGAGATTTTTGTTGACAGGAAGCACAATGGCCACAGGAGATGCTGTGTTCTCTTTCTGAAGCAGGAAAGACATAGAAGGCCTGACGTTCCCAATGCTTACATAACAGATCATCATCAACACATCAGCAGGAGGATCTAAGAGGGAAGCGGGAAGCGCAGTGCCTGCCCCCCCAACCCACCCTACCCCACTGAGTGTGTGTGATGGGTGGCATGCTGCACGACAGGCAGGCTGCTTCTGGACCCCTAATGCAGGGGAAAGCGGCACACACATCAGATCGGCTTTCAGCTCTGGGGCATTAATGGAACTGACTCCATAGACGAAAAGTGATGAGAAAGGGTGTGAAGCTCACAGACTGTGCGGACATAATACACAATCCTGATGACTCACAGTGTGTGGTGTTAACCCTATCTTTACTGTTTCTTATCACGAATACAGTCAGATACTTGGCAAAATCTCTCTCTTCTCCGTTAACCCTTAAATGCTCAGGGTGTTTTCCAATTTACCCCATTAATAACATGAACTGTTATTACTGTTCTCTTCACACACAGTTAACCTTTACACCCCTAGACCAATTTTACATAATGTATTCAGTTTGTCACACTTTTATTCATCAAAAAAAAAAAAAAAAAAACGTTTATAGGAGACACTCACACATGCCAGATATAATTTTTAGAAGACCCTGGGCCACTCAAATTAAGATATTTGTATGAATCAGACCAAAAAAGCACAAAAAACACAAAAAACATCGATCATCCAGAGTATTGTTGAGCTAAAAATGTAATGATATTGATGTTATATTTAATCATCGTAATCAGTATTATCCCTTATCAGGACTTTTATTCTGAAATTTGATCATTGTGTAAACCAAAAAAGAGAGCAAACAGTATCAGTGACTCAATATCTGGGTGGTGATATCATTAACCCCCCCCCACACACTGATCAGTCAGAGTCTGTATGCAGATTGAGCATGTACACGTGGACAGAGCAGTAAACATGCACTGGATGGCTGCCATGGCATTCAAACTGGGATTTAATTCGAACCTGAGCTGTTTTCTGATATATGTTCATGTCTGTAGGTTACGCTGATCCTGAGATTAGACAACAGCATGTAACTGCCCATGAAGGAGTTGTAAGAGTTAATATGTGCTGCCAGAGTAGCTGAGACACGTGCATGTCCATGTTGGTCATAATAAAACAGTGTTATCATGTGAATCTATGTTTGACAGATAAGACAGATGGACTACAGGGCTCATGCCTGTTCTACAAACCCTCCAATCACTTTCATTCCAGAATGTAGGCTAAGCACAACAGGTGCACACGGCCGGGGATTTAACTTCCCTGTTTCTCCACAAGAGCGTCTGCTCTCGTTTCAAAACGAGATCAATGGATCCGCGCTCGCCGCGGCTACATCCACAAGCCCGGCTGTAAACACTGAATCATCACAGGGGTGGGAGAGCGACCCATTCCTTTTTGATCTGTAGTTAAGTCGGCATTCCCAGCATGTGTCCATGGGTTATCAAGGAGCGGGCACGTTCTTCAGAGGTCCGCAGATTAGAAAGTCCTTAGAAGAGTCCAATTCAGCATGCTTTTTGGGTGTGATGAGGGTCTCCAGGATGGGTTTTCTGCAAAACACATGCTGGTGTGATATTCTGGAGCGATGTCAGCACTCCGTCTCAGCAGCATAACCGATGGAACGACACTGTCGTGCTGAAATGCACACTGAGGAAACAAAGAGCCTTGGCGTGGTGCTGTTTAACAGGAATGTAACCGTTATTAACAATCACGCAAAGCTCTTGTTGCGACTATACAGTGGAAAGAGATGGAAAGACAAAACGACAGCCAAGCAGAAAGCATCATCTAATTGAATTTCCAATCATACCTCTGCTGGTGAGGTGGATAATGAATCACTCGTCCTGGTGAGCAGAGAGCATGTAATGATCTGCACTGCACTCGTACCCGGTAATTCATTCAGTTGCACTGCAACAGCCCACACGTGAAAACGGCCTAAATCTGAAACAAATGAGGAGGAGGCCTTAATTAAAACGGTTAATGGCACTATCGCCTTCCTTTTAAAAGCAAATCACACAACAGCACGTCGAGATGGATTGAAGTGGTGGGTAACGAGTCAAGAAAATAATGACTACTAAATAGAATAATTACAAAAAAGAGGTTAATGCTTAAAAATATCTACACTCATTAGTGATTGCTGAAGTGACAAATTGTTGTGGAGTCCCAGCGGGTCGCCACGCTGTTTGTGTTGCATCCTTCAAAGGGTTTAACTCCTTACATTCTGTACGTAAGTCCATATATTTATACTTTCATAACTACTCTACTGTCATAATTCACATCATATCATAGGCCCTAAAATAGAGCTCTAAGGGATTCCACAAAACATGTGAAAACAAATCAGTGGATCGACATCAGTGGTTCTCAAGCCATGGGTCATTCAATGGGCCAAAAAACGGGGACGATATTTTTGCTATATTGCAAAATAAA
This sequence comes from Acestrorhynchus altus, assembly GCA_034509495.1. Classification (NCBI taxonomy): domain Eukaryota; kingdom Metazoa; phylum Chordata; class Actinopteri; order Characiformes; family Acestrorhynchidae; genus Acestrorhynchus; species Acestrorhynchus altus. The sequence goes on from CM067512.1 coordinate 31,533,817, forward strand.
ATTCCTTCCAAAATGTACAAAAGTATAACATGTGGCAGATATTGTATGAATAACAGCAGCCACTTTACCTCTGACCAATAAAATCATGAAAACCAGAACGAAGGAGATACAGCAGTGCGTAACCAGGGCTACACGTTTCGTATCTCCTCTTGTTGTGAATCATTATATTTTGTCAAAATTCCCAATTTTTTTTATTCCAGAATGTTCACAGACCAAATACGCAAACATGGCTGCCGCAGGAGCCAAAGCTGCTAAGGAACCATCTATAAAAGTGCATATAATCTTCATCTAAATTTTTTTCCCTATAAATATAAGAAAAATGAATATGTTTAGATATGTTTCATCTCTGCTCTTGTTCACATTTTTGAAATTGTGGTGGAACAGAGAACTAAGGTGACATTCTGTGTAAATAAAAAAAAAGGAATGACCCCGGACCGTCCGTATTTCAGGACGTGTCATCCCAGTGTTGCAGTGTTTGCGGTTTCGAACGTAATTCATTCATTTTTGTTTGTCTTTTTTTAAAGGAAAAGACAGCAGGGAATTTCTTTTTTATTCAAGTGGGGTGTCACTCTAGGGACCTCTCAGAGCAAACAATCTTTCCATTTCCAGAATACACTGACCATAGCTCCCGAAATCACTGCAGCAGGGACTTGAGATGCTAAGGGACTGTCTACAAAGAGCATACACTGTTACTAAAACTGTCTGTGACAAATCTGACAAACATACTACAACCTTTAGTTTGGTAAAATATCTTTTGGTTAAATTGTAATGACTTGTAAGAAGTTGCACCTGTGTTCCATCAATATTTATTTATTTTTTTGTTTTGGTCTGTGGAGCATTTCGTGGTGGGTTAAGTGGACCATTTGGGATCCCTGGTGTACATAAACAGATGATCCACAGAACAAAGACACCTCCTGGAAGTTGATGCCTGCTGCATGTCACCCGTCCTGGCATAGAAAAGTGCTCTTTAGTGCTGCATGTGGGCTTGCACTAAGTGTCTGGTGTAAGCTGTCAGAAGGGATAGGATCATCCGACACTTTTAATGGAGCAACAAGTCCAGCTATGAGCAATCTCGCTGGTGGGCCATTGTGAGAAAGTGATGATTGTGCCAGACAGAGGTTTTTGGCCTTTGTGTTGATGGAAAAGTCCATCTGGCTGATTACGTGGGCTGCACAGGCCCGCAGCTGGCGGCAAGAATTAAGCCGTTAATGACGCTAGTTAAAAATGTAATGGTCTGACCACTGCTCTGGACGGCATGCCGCCACATTCCCTTATTCACAGAACCAGGTGAGCTCAGAAGCTGTTAAAACGGCCTGCCAATGTTCGGGAGTTAATAGGTTGCTCTGTAATCTTCACAGCTTTGTGCGACAATGGCTCTTTGTGTGACTGAGTTTGTGTCAAACCTGTCAGGGTTACTGCAGCTGAAAACAAAGGAACGCGTCATATTTACAGCAATGATCTCTCCTACACTTTTCACTGAAATCGGCGGAGACATACTGTCAAAACAGAACCTTCTAAACTCTCATTCAACCCCACCATGGTAAGAAGAAGAGGAATTATTTGGTCCTACTGTCATTAATTACTGTGTAATTACACCTTAAAGTATAACTATGCACACCTGGATTTGGGGTTCTCTTTTGTTCTCTATCTGAAGCCATGCGTCTGCATGTCCGTCATGTACGAGAGGTCAAGGCCCACTTGTAAACAAAGGGAATTGTACCAAGATATGAGGAGTTTTCAATATTAAATCAGGCATAATGTCCATATACCCCAACCAATTTTCCAATTTTCCCAAACCACAAGGCTGACATCAGCTCCTATTCGCCAGCAACTTGATGGGATTTTTCCATTCCACCTTAAATGGTGCATCCGCAGGAGCCAAAATGTCACTTTTAAGGTGGAATGGGAGAAAAAAACTGTAGGGATAAACATGCTTTTTAAACTGTATATTGAGTTGTTGTCACTAACATTTTGTATGCTGGTCTAGACCATCAACCCAACTCACTTATTCACAAACTTCACCTTCACACCAAATTCCTCACAGACAGACACCCGAGCGGGACTCGAGCCCACCGGGTGAATCATCTGTTTTTCAGCTGTTAATAGCCAGTGATTCTGTGTAACTGGCCTTTAATGCTGTTATTGATTTTGAGCGACACCCTCTTCATTTGCAGATCCTGCTCTATTAGTGAGAGTGCCTTGAGTGAGAACGTATGTACAGGGTACACTGAAGCACACTGGAGTGACTAGTAGGAGTGGGGCCTCTGTCACTTAGGATTGAGGGATCCTCTAAGGGGCAAAACCTTCTTAGGGTCGAATCGATAGAGACCTCATCTTTAAGCTCCTCTAATTTCATTCGTGGGTGAGACAGGGAGCAATGCAGGTCATTAGGAAGCACGAGGCACTTCTGCCATGCTGTCAATAAAAGAGAAGGCACAGCAGAGTCTGGCAGGAGTGGATGCAGATGAGGTGTGTGTAATGAATTCTCAAGAGCACCCCATTTAAAAGGACGGGTAATTAGCCCAACCGCCCTGAGAGCTTTGGTAGGCCGAGGACAGTCCTCGCCCTCCCAGTGACCCTCTACTGCCTGCATGTGGTACTTAACATGCAACAAAGCACACTCTCAAACACACACACACACACACGCAAAGCTTCACATGCGTGAGTGCAGGATGCTCACGTGTTAATGAGTTAAGAGCAGCAGACAAAGTCTTGCAGAAGGATTATAAGGTAAGTTGGTTATTGGTTATTACTAAATGAACCATATGTCCCGAGAGGCTTTTAAACCTGTGTTTGGGTGGGGTTGGTGGGTGGGGGTTGTACGGTACAGAAATGATTCAAAAACTGCAAACATGTTCCAACTTAATCTCATTAGTGTGTCTTCTGCTCGGTTTCTGTGTCTTCTGCTCAGGAAGACGAGGGATAAAGACACGTGATAAACATGAGCGCAAATAAGGGCAACAGTAAAAAGGAAGCCGAATGCAGGCTTTATCACAGCAATCTTGGGCTGCTTGTTTATGCAGCCAAACAGTTCAGGCTCTAAACAATAGAGAATGCTCATGTGACGCATGCATGGAATGCTCCGGTGGGGAAAAAAGCAAGGACAATGGGAAATCCAGCATTTTCCTTCAGCTGTGAGCTAATCTGGCAGCAGGATTAAATCCTGAGTAAACAGCACTGCCAGTGGACTCTGAATAGGTTTGAAGGCAACTAAACCCTTTAATATTATCGGATTCTTTTTTAGTTATTAATATTAAGCCTCATTATTCATTATTAGAATTTTATCCTCAAGATGTAAAATTTGCCTCGGAAGAACAATTTCTATATCCCAAAATAATTGTTACAAAAGTTCCAAGGAGTTAGAGAAGGAGCTGCAGGCTGTGCAGTGAGTGGATGGAGTTTAATGTGTTGGTGTGTTTAAGAAGTTGGAGAAGGAGCTGCAGGCTGTGCAGTGAGTGGGTGGAGTTTAATGTGTTGGTGTGTGTAAGGAGCTGGAGAAGGAGCTGCAGGCTGTGCAGTGAGTGGGTGGAGTTTAATGTGTTGGTGTGTTTAAGGAGTTGGAGAAGGAGCTGCAGGCTGTGCAGTGAGTGGGTGGAGTTTAATGTGTCGGTGTGTGTAAGGAGCTGGAGAAGGAGCTGCAGGCTGTGCAGTGAGTGGGTGGAGTTTAATGTGTCGGTGTGTGTAAGGAGCTGGAGAAGGAGCTGCAGGCTGTGCAGTGAGTGAGTGGAGTTTGGTACGGTGTAAGGAGTTGGAGAAGGAGCCTGTGTATACTAACTGATGTGAAAACATAGATACTAACATTAAAACACATGACATATTCTCTGTAGAACACTCAAGGTTGTTGTTTTACTCCCTCTCTTTTTCATTGCTTTAACTGAAAGGTGATTAAGGGAACCAAAATTAGATGTTCTATGGATCTATGGTTTAATGTTCCCTTTCCAGTGTCTTTGTTCTTCAAAGTAGGTTCGAACTTTCATTACTCTGTATGTAGAGGTGGCAAATCCAGGTCCAGTGTAGGACTTTTTTTTAAACTGCAGGGACTGGCTGTCGCAGAACCGTTCACATAGTTGGAACAAAATACTAGAGTGGATTTTTTCTTTCGGGAATTTGCCACCATTCAGCCTGAGGCTAATAGGTAAATACACGCAAAGCAATGTAAAATGCCTTTGTTTCTGGGGAACATGGGTTGGGTAATAAAAACGTTGCATATCTTCATATTCCTCTGTTGTTATGAGTCAAACTAAGGGTAAAGGTAGGTAAAGTGGTTCTGTACTACAATGGACACACAATAAACCAGTGTCCATCAGCCAGTTTCTGTTTTAACGGAGTTTATCATTTTGTTTATTTGTTGATCATTATTGTTGTTCTCACTTTGATTTTATTGTCATTCTTACAATCTAAGTGCATTGCTATGATTTTATTGTTTATTGTCTTATTTTTTATTTTTTATTGTATAATATCTCAATGTATGTTAATATTTTAGTCTTTTTGTGGTAATTTTATTAAACTGTCATTATTTGAAATTCTTATTATTAGGGTCAAATTTTTATTGAAGCCTTCAGATTGAATTATTCACTCTTTAACATAATTCTTACTTTCTTAATCCCTTTTGGCTGTAAATGTTTGGCTGCATTGGAAATGAGGGTCACCTTCACTGTATCTCTGAGTGAAAATAAAGGTTGATTGATGGATTGATTGAAATAACCTTGTATATCAGGTTAAAATACAACCAGAAAGGGGTTAAAAGTAGTTTTCTTTGCCTGATTAAATGCCTGGTTCTTCTTTATCAGGCATCTTGTAGAAATCTTGTAGAAAGCTTCTATACCGTTGCTTTCTGGAACACCAAGATGGACTGAGAGCAGTGGACCGTGTGTAAAAGTGTGGTGTGAATAAGCTAAAGTACTAATTAGTACAGACGTTCGGTAATTATGAGACTGACCAACTGAAGTGTGGGCCCACACACAACCCAAGGGTTTAAAGGTTTAATACAAAGAAAGTCCAATCAAATGACCACTGTTAATGACCAGTTTTTAAGAAGCTGGACTCAAAACATGGCAGGCCACAACGAGACGCCAGACGCTCTTTCATTAACCCCTGAGAGAATGTGTGTGGTTCTGCATTTAATCTGCGGGTTCTAATTTATGTTTGTTTACAAGGCTGGCAATCTGTACTCATTACTGTACACAGCTCACTGCAGGCCTCTCGCAAATCCCACAGTTACATAACTCTCACGCCTCACAAAGTCAGCCCTGTGGGACCCTCAACTGCTCTACTTTCTTCACATTATAGACCCACAGTGTGTGTTGGATACAGGAATTGTTGCCCTGTAAAGTAAATGCAGTCGGGTGCATATTTTAACAGGGTACGTCACTGCATATGGACAATGTTGAGGGTAAAAAAAGACCAGGGTTAGGCCTGTCCACCCTTTCTTGGCCTGCCATGAGCAGCCAAAATAATGGCCGTGTTGTTTGTCAGTTCTAGCTATGCAACGGACAACTGGAGGCATTTGTTTTTCCTGAGGGCAGGATGAGAAATGGACAGCGCATACCATAGACATTCACATTCAGGCTGAGGATAGGAACCAACAGGGAGTGTACTGGTAATGCACCACCATGATTCATGGAGAAACATGAGCAATAGTAACAATAGCTTGCAAATAGTCTATCAGTGGCAAAGTTAATCTAATATTTCTCACCATATAGAATTTATTTATTTATTTTGTTGAAAATATTTAGCCCATTTTTCCATGCAAATTTAGACATGCCCCAACCCCATGTGATACATGTGACGCCGGCATCTGACAGCCGACGTGCTCGGAGGAAAGTGCCGGGATCCCAGCTCTGATGCAATGGTTGTGCAACGCCTGTGCCGAACAGCATCACAATGAGTATGTGATATGGGGAGAGAGTGCCATCTACCCACCCAGAGCGTCCGCTCTCCCTCGGACTCTGGCTGCCAATGGCAAGCAACGCGACCCTGGGTTCGATCTCTCATATAGTATTTATAATACATCAGTGTAGTGCAGATGGTATATCATAATGCTGGATTTATGGCATGCAATTTATGTAATGAGGTACCTTATAAACTTTGGTTGACTGGACGTTATTAATGCATTGTCACATAAGAAGTGTGCACAAACGCTTGCACTCCATTCATGTCTATGGAACTAATCCAAAAGCTATATAAAGCCAGAATTACACAATCAGACCGAATGATCAATTCAGCAACAATTTTGGCCTACAACCGCTGTGACGTAAGGACTGTGCTGGATCTGTTCTTTAATCTTCTCCCGACTCATTTCGGATGATTATGCCCAGTAGCCCTGCATTAATTCCTCTGCTTTCAGACGGCGAAGCAGGAGAGGCTCAATCACGTTCAATCACTGATCACCACTGGCTGTAATTAAATTCTGCCTCTTAACAATAATTACTCTTGTGTATTTTATTATTTCATCATTGCATCAATCATTAAATAAGCCCTGTCTGTGTATTGTCTGGTGGCCAAACAGAGAAGATGAGCCGCAGTGTCTTTGACTGAGAGCGCTGTCCGACTGCTTGCTTGGGTGTGACTGAGTGTGATGTGAGTCAAACACTCATGCCTCTCTCAGGCCAAAACTAGCACCCTGCGGCTGACATTTCACAAGGCCAGAGAGCGAGCCCAACAAATGGAGCAGGGCTCCTCGAAGACCTGCTGCAGCGCTGGTGAAAACAATCCGTCTGTCTGACAATGATTTATTGATGAGCCGAGCTGATAAAATTCAATACGCCAGTATTTTTAGATGAATCACAGTCAGATGAGATTAAACTCCTCGAACCTTATGTCTGATCACGAGTTTATTCAGACATTTGGTTGGTGCTTCTGGTGTTTCTTTCGAGTGTCTTTATCTTTTGGCAATTTTTAATATCCACAGATATATACAGAGAAAAAAAATCATAAACATGTACTTACTGTCCATTTTGGATGGAAATTCAATAAATAGCTCATAATCTCTATGACTACTGCACAGTACAAAACCTACAGAAGTACAACAGTCTAAGTGGTTGCTGTGGTACCCCATGTGGTTGCTATGGTATTGCTACATGGTTACTAGATGAGTGCTTTAGTGTGCTGTATTAAAGCAACCACCTGGATACACCGTGGCAACCTGGACAGTACTTAGTAATTGCTTACCAACACCATAGCAACCACCTGGGGCACAACTGTAATCATCAAGCAACACCAGTGTCCAGCTAACATTATTAGAGCAACCAATTGGAATCACCATAGCAACCATTTAGTAATTGCTTAGTGACACCACAGCAACCACTTAGGATACTCCAACTACCACTTAGAAATTATGTACCAACAGCCTCACCACTGCCTAGAAACCATTTGAGTTGCGCAACCATTCTGATAAAAGATCTCCAGTGAGTTCTCCACTGTGCTCCTCATTCCTGCTGTAGAGAATCAAGCATTTGGGGAGATACGGATCAAGCTTCTTGTCAAAGAGGTAAGATGTCAGGCGTGGTAAGCTGCAGTGCACACTGGAAAGTGAAAAGGGCTTTGTGGAGTCCTCAGCAGCCTCTCTCGATCCCTGCAGCAAAATGCTTCAGCTCAGGATGCTTGACAGGTGAGGTTTTGAACTTTCTTCTGTCGTTCTTTCTTGTGTAAGTTACAGCTTAGCTGGAGATATGGGGGCTGCACTGGTGTATAAATTAGCAGGAGCAGGGATTGTTGGATTTATGTCATTTTTGTGAAGCCTGCCTTCCCGTTAATGGGCGCAGGTTTGTTACTGTGTTGTAGCTTCTGATTAGGGGAGATTACGACTCCTCTGCTGTCAGGAGTCGATCTACACCGTGGGACTCACCTCCTTCGACATGTTGGATCGGCATGCAGTTCTGTCTCAGGCAGATATGTAAGTGAGCACAGACACATTACATCATTAAGCACAAGAGGACGTAAAAAGGCTCCGAGGCTACGTTTGTGTAGTGTACCTCTAGGTGAGAGATCGTTGACTGCTAGACATGCCTCTATGATACACTCAAAGGCATTTTTCCCAGTTGATAGACCTTGAGAGAGGACATCATTGGACTGAGAGAAGCAGGATGGTTGTATTGATTAATCGACACCATCTAGGACATTCTGACCAAACTGTCTGGAGGTGTTGGGAGCACTGGTTACACAAGGACATGCAGACATGACGGACAGGACTGGAACTGTATTGTAGTTACTGACAAATACAGGTTCTACTTGGGATAAGCCAATGGTCAAGCAATATGTTCAGGACATCCTGGACATTCCAACTGGCATTTTTTAGCAGGATAATGCTTCCACACAGCAAGAATTTCCCAGGAATGTCTCCCCCAGTGTCTGCATCTCTTCATAGGCCTGTCCGGTCACCAGATTTATTACCAATCCAGCATTTATGGGAGCAGCTGGACGGTTGCTTCAGCAAGTGTGCAGGATCTACAGGCCAAGCTGCAAGATCTGTGGGCAAATGTGCTGCAGCATGGGATACGGAACCTGTAGGCCTCCATGACCAACCGCATCTCGTCTTGAATCCCGGCTAGAGGTGGCAATGTACACTGTTAAATGTGTCAATATCCACGTCAATATCCTTTCATCCTGAAAAGCATACATCAAACTATCACACTTGTCTCAAGAACACAAGTCAATGCCACTTCAGATTTGTGAAGTCTCTTGTATTTGCCAGCCAGCTTTACGTCTTGTAAAAAGAAATTGGACCGAGAAGCACCATGTGGTCGAACTAAAATGAGATGGACAGTTTGGAAAGCTGCCATTATGAGCAGAGGCCCCGTGTTTCTGCTGTGGAAAAAAGCAATGCCGTCCTGATTTGACTCAACTAAGCAGCCTGGCTTTTCGGAATTTCTTCAGGAGAACAGTGTGCTCATTAAAAATAAACACACAATCATTCGTGTACGTCTGTGTTCTCGCATTATAGGTTCTCTATGCATTTTGCCAATAAAAAAAGAAAACAGCAGGCCAAAGCCCACGCACATTCCGAAGACGAGGGCTGCTGAAAGAAATACGGTGCAATAGCAATTACCGAGTGAGAAAACAGAGCTGACCAAATTGTGAGACAGACAAATTAAACAGACAAGACCCAATTCAACAGAGTTCCACAGAGTCTGAGCATTTCAGGAAGAACCAGACACAGAAAAACAACCCATGACAAGCGAAACACAGGCGCAGTCAGACGCTGAGAGTAAACGGATCTACTGTGGTGTGCTCATATTCATAACCCCACCTGACATCAGGTGCTTTCAGAAATCTGAAAGATCTCCTGCACGGCTTTGTTTAAAGACTCTAAATCCACTTTATGGTACAGTCGTAAAAAATATTAGCAGGCCCTGGAGAGCTCTCCATCATCATCTTCATCGTATCAGAGGGGGCTTGAGGAAAATGTAAGACCATCTGAACAAATACTGACGCTGAAACCTCACATAGCTGAACGAATTCCGCACGGAGGAGTGGGGATATCTGTCTTCGGGGGACTGACAGGACATTTCGGTTTTATGTGTCTAGTTACACTACTGGTCAAAAGTTTTGGAACACCCAATATGGGTTCTGGAACTTTTGACTGGTGGTTTACATGTATTATGCAGTTGTAAATCAGTCGTTAATCAAGAGTTCGTATCACAGCATGATGACTGTCTGAAATTGATTTACTGGTAACCAGCCACAACATTATGACCACATTCTACACTCACTGTACATTATCAGCTTCACTGACCACACAGAAGCCCTTTGTAGCGCTATAATTACAGACTGTGTTCCGTAGAGTGGGCCATTTCTCAGTGCCTTGAGCAAGGCACTTAACTCCCCAGCTGCTCCCTGGACACCATGGATAGGGCTGCCCACCACTCCGGGCAGGTGTGTTCACTGCCCCCTAGTGTGTGTGTTTCACTGTGTTGTGGGTGGGTTAAATGCAGAGGATAAATTCCCCTGTGTGCAGCACATTGGGTCTATGTGCACACTTTTGCGTTCACAACAGACTCCCAGTGTCCCCAGTGTCCTCCCTTATATCAAACCAGCCTTTGGAAATCGGACTTCAGTCATCAACCTCTAACTGAGCCCTGCTATGAATGAACACAGGCCTATTTTCAACCTGAAGTCATGTATACCATGCTGGTACCACCGACAGACACGTACGCAAACTAACAGTGGCCTACATTTTTTGCCAAGTCAAATCCAGAGTGTGGGTTCTTTGCTGTCTTCGTGTCTAAGTGAGAGCTGCTCTTGCGGCGTAATGGCTGTGCATACTACAGCCAAACCCAGGGCTCAATGGGATGCGAGCTCTGTGAAGCAGAACCTCCAAGAGCCCTTGAATTAATGATAATAATCACCCAGACTTCAACAGCACTGATATGAGATCCACTACAATGTGTGCTGAAAGCAGCCAAGTGGCCACTATAGTTACAGCACTGAAATGGCAGCACCCAACTGTATTAATGTCTTTCAGGCGGTAAGAAAAGAGGGTGGTCCAGCTTTCATGGTTGCATCGCGTCAGTCCGGTAGGGAGTGAGAAAGGAAACGATACCGTGAATTGGTTTTGAGATGAAAACAGGCCTCAATATGCTGACTAATACATTGCTGATCGTGTTATTTGTAGTAATGATGTATGATTTTGCAGTTTTAAAACTCCTACACTTCAATTCTTCAAAATATGTGCATATAGGTATAAATAAAATAGAGGTATGTGCATTAACAACAGGATTAATAACAGAACAATAAAAGTAGTAATTCTGGGGGGAACGGTGGTGCAGGAGGTAGTGCGTGTTCCGGTTGTGGGTTCGATCCTTGCCTTAGTCTCTGTCTCTTTGGTATGTTCGGCCCATGTCTGCAAAGGTTTCCTTCAGGAACTCTAACGTCCTCCTGCCTTCCTAAAAGACAGTGTTGAGGTGAACTGACTGCTAAATTGCCCCCTAGGTGTTCAAATGTTGGTGGGTTTTAATAAAGTCATGCAGTGGCTGAGGACATCTAGGAGGAATCTTAACCCTCTGGGGTTGAAAAACTGCCAGCCTGTCAAATCTGATGTTTCTCAATGTTTCTATTAATATCTTTGTGATGATACAGCCTGAAATTAGGGTTTAAACAGAGTAGAGTTAAACAGTGTAGAGTTCGCCCTTTCATTGGCATCTTATTGCAGAACCCTACAGGGTTATCATGGGGAATTATGGAGCTGTGAAGAAGGTTTGAGAAGGGCGGATTTATGTGTCCCTCTATTGCTTCTCATCTGTAACTGGGGGATTTGTGCATCTGTCTGTGTTTTACAAGAAACTGGCCAATGGACAGCCAGGAAATCAATAAGGACTGACCCATCAAATCTGAACCCTTCATTCTTCTGAAACAACATAAAATGGCTCATAAAAAGTTTAGTTACTGCAGCACTTTTTGAAATCAGCATCACAGATATTGGAGTTACGGGACCCCAAGGGCTTTGATTAAGAATGAAGAATGAAGAATGCACATTTACAGTTACAGACATTCCAGGACTGTTGTGAACCCAAGATTCAGATAAACCTACTACAACTAAAGCAAACCATCCGCTTGAGCAAAGGTATGTTTTCACAAGAGATGAAAATTTTCTAAAATAGACTTCAGTTGTTCAGGTTTAGGGCCAGATTATCTTTTCACACAGGGATCTGGGTCACTAGGGGCCTCATTATAGAGAGAGCTGAGATTGTTAGAACAGTTTGATATAAAACATAATAAAAAAATAAAAAAAGTAAAATTATTTTTTTTGTTCTTTTCGTTTTTTTATAGGTTTCTTTTCTATTCATATGCCACACGTCAGCCCCTCACTTGGAAATCTAGATGCATCCAACAATAAAGGCAGCACGAACCTTCTGTTATAGTGATATAAAACATGGTAGAACAAAGAAGTTGAAATTCCATCCGTACAACAGTTACTCTGGCTCCTGTAAGTTCTCCACCCTTTAAGGTGGAACGGTTCATTCTGGGAGCTGGAAAATTACTCCGGCCTTGTTGGTGCAGCTGTGTTCAAAACAGAACATTTCCACTCTGTTTCAGAGAATAACGAGGGAAACGCATCACAGGAGTAAAGACGGAGCATGAACGAGCTCAGAGTTTTCACTGTAACACAAAGTTTAAACGAGCAAGCTTGTGGCCAGCAAGACCAGTAAATGTGGGGTTGAGTAAGACAGTTCCTGGTGGGTTAAAGAATGTGCTGTGGACTGAGGAAACTGCTTAGGTGAACCAGTGGAAATGAGCTAGTTAACATAAAGGAATTTAGTCCCGTCCAAATGATATGTCCTACAATCTCTACTTGCCTGCCCTCAGTGTTTAAGGTCGTAAGAACAAGTTACCACTTTCTCTGCTGCTGATGGAGGTTGTGTGTAGGTGTAATGCTGCATTAGCCGCTAATGCAGAGTGGATGCCATCAGTGTTCGTGAGGGTGGGGTTTGGAACATCAGCCATTCTGTTTATGTTTTGAAACAGTCTGTACTCTGTATTTGTACCCGTTGAGGCTGTTTAAGCTCAAATGATTTAAGGCAACATTTTTTAATCATCTGAATTCGCTCCACTCGGGTGGACGGGCATTAAAGGAGGAAAAGTTGTAGATGAAAGCTCAAGTTAATCATCTAGACAACTTCAGATGAGAAGAAGAAGCTTGGACTTACTGGACGAGCTGATGCTTTTGACATCAGTTGATGGTCTGAATGTGAAACCATTATGGCCAAGAGATAGAACTGTACTGAACTATGAGATTATGATGAAATGACAGTTTGCCTCAATGTCCAGGGTGTCAGAGGCTTGTCCAAATTGATGTCTGTTTTCTTCCTCCAAATCCCCTCCAGCCCCTCCAACATCTGCACAGACAGATGACAAAAGCATGGAAAGGGCTGGGTAGCACCCACCCTGGGCCTTACAAGCCCCTCAGTCCGAGGGCTTTGATCAAATTTAAGTCACTGTTCTCTTCCTGAATCTTCCTTTGGAGAAGTCAGGGGATTTCACATACACTCGCTCTGGCAGGGGCAGCTCCTCACAGAGCCATGCAGACACTCTTTGAAGGTGTGCTCACCCGCACTGGCTTTCATCTGCCTCGGGCCGAGCGAGGCTGCGGCGTTCTGACAGCACACATCACAGGCAGAGAGGAAACGTACTGTTCGTACCTGCAGAGGAGAGGGAGCACCTCTGCTTCATCTTCTGTTTGCAGGCCTCTGCTGAATAAGTGGAGGGACTGAGTGTTGGCTGTTATTGCGGCGGAATTTCACATCTTAATGGAGAGACTGGCACAGAGCACTGAATTCCAAGGATGCATGATGGTATGGGAATCATATTAGGATTGATATAACTTCATGAAACCCTGACTGTCGGAAATAAATATTGCAAATAGGTCCTGAAATACATAATATCTAAAAAAAAATAATACCCCAGTCTTTGGATAACCCACTGAGCAATGTTGGTCAATTATAAGAGAAGAGGCCATCATACCTCACTGTGCCTAGACAAGCCGTCCATCAGAACTCAGCAAGTCCAAGTGGAAGCCACAGAGAAACCATCACTATGATACAGCTGCAGAGCTCAGGCTTGAGACGGGAGTGAAGATGCACCAGTCAGTGACTGAAGAAAATGGGCATCAGACCACAGAATGGTCCAATTATAATGTGGAGCAAATCCAACACTGTATATTCCTCACCACATACACTGATCCACCATAACATTAAGACCACCTCCTTATTTCCACACCCACTTTCTATTTGATCAGTTCCTCCATACAGGATCTCTTTGCATTTTTCTTCTGTTCCTCTGCAGACTTTATTCACCTCCTTGTTGGAGGTGTGGGCAGCGTCCTGTGAGCACTGATGAAGGACTAGAGGAGGACCAACACAAACTGTGCAGAAACAGATGAGCTTCTGCCTCTGACTTTACATCTACAAGGTGGAGACACTCGGTAGGAGTGTCTAATAGAGTGGACAGTGAGTGGACACAGCGTTTAAACATTCCAGCAGCACAGCTGTGTCTGATCCACTCATACCTGCTCTGTGGTGGTCCCTAAAGTTTGAATGTACTATTATTTTATATGCAAAAAATCACATATGTTTGTTTTTTAAATGTCCTTTGTAAGTAAAAAATGGCAACATCTCTGTCATATTCAGCAGTCGTGTTGATTTCTGTGTGATGGGTAAACAGCATGATGTTCAAACCATGCTGCCACATTGCATCTGCTTACCACCTTCACTGCCACAGCTCTGTAAAAATAAAACACGCCAACCAGTTCTTCAAACTGACCTTTCCTGTCAACAGCTCTGCTTACTTTACCCAGCGGTGTGTAAACTATGAGGCTGCCAATCAGAGCACAAGAGCTTCTGCAGCCGGAGTCCCTAAAGCCAGCTCACACAAACTCGAATCAGTCGCCAGGCATTATGTCAATAGGCCGTGCAGCTCTAATGCACACACATGCGTTTGGGAGAGCAAACAAAATATTACTGAAGTAGCAGAACGTCTCTTTAGTAAAAAGAAGACCATGTGGAGTGAAAATGGGTTTCCAGTGCCCCCCCGAACGCTCCAGTATCCTGTTTTTGCTGGCTGTGGACCAGAAAGTGTGATGTAATTGCATTATTGTATTTAATTGTAATTATTTCTCACTCTGTAACCAGACAAAGGCAAAATTCAATCATCCAAATGGAGTCGTTGCCATTAATAAAGACCCTTTATTTAATCAGTTAAACTGTCTTCGGTTTGTCACTCCCAAACTCCATTACTATCATAAATACAGAGATAATAGAAATAAGTGACATTGCATAGAGTATATGAGGCCGAGTTTTTCATACTGAACAGGGCGGTTTTAGACCTGGGCTACAGGACTATAGACAAAAGTCTTTTTTCAATGGTCGTTCACCTTTTGAATGGATGAGTGCAGGAGGGCAGCCTTGGTCTGGTGGTTGGGGAAGGCTGCTGGTTATTAATGGGTTAAATGCAGAGGACAAATTTCCCTGTGTGCAGCACAGGGTCTATGAGCACATTAACTTTTACGATCCTTTACAATAAGTGTAACAACTAACAGCAGTAATAAACATTACAAAATCATTTAATGATCAATATACACTACTTTAGACATAATTCATTATTATTAAGTATTCGAGTAATGATTACACATTATGGGCAAAGGACACTCAGCACTCAATACCAACCAACACAATAGCCTTGACGTTACAAGACACAATGAATAAGCAGGTGTCCCAATACTTTTGTCCGTATAGTGTTCCCCATATAGTGTTCCTCATTGTTCCTATTGTTAGGCAGAGAGTGTGCTGTGCGCAATTGGCTGCTGATTCGCAAATAGTTCATTACTAAATTAGCTAAGACATTATTACTGTTGTAAGTACCGTTTACTAATGTAAGTTGTCACCACTGTGTTCGTTATTCAGTCTTCAGCCAAATGTTTTGTTGGGTTTTGGTTTTTGATTTTTGAATGCATCCCTAATTTCAATAATTTCAACAAAAAAAATGTAATTCAATTTCACCAAAACTCAACAATTCAACACATCATGATGTTAATAAGTTAATAATAATAATAATAATAATAATAATAATAATAATAATAATAATAATAATAATAATAATAATAATAAATCACATGTTTGTCCAAGACTGGATAAAATAAAGGAATCCGGACAGATATAATGTGTGATTAAAAACCGAGAGCCACGTGAAGCTGTCCAGTGAAAGTCGACAAGTTGAAACATCACTCACTGACCCATCAGTCAACTGGGATTCTTCAGGTCAAGCAGTGGAGATTTTTTTAAACAGACAAACGCTTACAAAAATGCACAAAACACACATTTTAATGAATAATGCTGGTGCAGGGGTCACCAACCCTTCTTCTGGGGAGTGACCTTCCAGTAGGTTTTCTCCAACCCAGCTCTTACACCCCATTCAGCCAATCAAGATCTGAAGGCAGTAATTAGTTGTATCAGGTGGTGTGGATTAGGGTTGAATAGAAGGTCTGCAGGAAGGTATTTCTCCAGGAGCAGGGTTGGTGACCCCTGTGCTGGTGGTTCACGATTGAGGGAACCTAAAGTGCATCAATAAGCTGTGAGCAATTCCTGAGCAATTCCTCAAACAACACCACAGAAATCATTAACAAATGATCAGTGACTTTAAATGCATTTGACATGAAAGAATTCCTGTTTACAAGAAACCTGAGGAATAGAAGCTCATTCACTGCGTTGTAAAACTGTGTGCCACTGGTCACAGATTTTCTTAAAACTGTGTTCCACAAATTCATATGGAGGCCAACATTATATGTCAGTAATTAATAGGCCACAATAAGGGCTGGGCAATAAATCATAAATGTCCAAATATTGAGATAAGTTTTATACAAAATATTAAAAATAGTTTTGAGCACTTTTTTCTTTGTAATGATTAGATTTACAAGGATATTTATAATAATAAGTTCTTCAAAATACTTGACAGTGGTGCAAATATAATAAAAAGCAACCTGAAACCTTTTTTATTTTTGTATGTATCAGTATTATGCCTTTTCAGGACTTTTATTTTGACATTTGAACGCTGTGTGAGCAAAAAAAAAGAGAGCGAACAGCCCCTTCCTTTTCATTTTCCTCTGTAACCCAATATCTGTGTCACTGATGTCATTAGCCCCGCCCCTCTCACTGATCAGTCCGAGTCTGTATCCAGGATGAACATGTACACGTGGCCAGAGCAGTAAACATGCACTGTCTACGGTCCCTACAGTCACAATTTACATCAATTTTAAAGGCCCTCAAAGAGAGCCTGTAGGACCCTCAGTTACCAAATAATTCATTACAAATAATTTCCTTATTTAGGAATAATAACTGTGACACATTTAGGATTCAAGAGGTTAAAAGTGTATCCATGTAACTCTATTAAATAATAATAATGTAGCCAAAAATACAATATCTCAGAACTTCTAAAGGTTCCGTCACATTCATAATACATCAGAGAGGACTGAGTGACAGCGCAGCCGACACTCATGATTGGTGTTGTCAAAATTGCTTTCCCCCTTCTGCTTTCACTTGCCTGGCCTGACTGGCAGGAAGCTGCAGTGAGCTCTACAGTACCTGAAGATCTGTCAGTTCTGGAGGAGATGTGGAGAGAAAGGAGTGGCATTAGACAGGCAAAGCAGGTGCCCGCCGAGTGCCGTGACAAACAGCGTTTGCGAGGGGGAGCCGTCCGCGTGAGACAGTGTTTATCGCCTGAGTCAGTCTGAGAATCCCTAATGCAGCTTTAAATCACTGCTGCTTAACTGCAATTTGCTGCGCGCAGGGCATCATTCCATCCTTCCGATACTCCCCAATGTTTACCAACAGGACCGGCCTGCGGAGGGCGATTTGGGAAAGAGCCACCGTCCAGCCTCTCGCATTTGCTAATGAAAGGCCCGAGAGTATTTGCATCATCAAATGAAGGCAAAGGGCAGCAGACTGGTCTGGGTTTGCATGAGAATTATGTGAGAATATTGCATCATTATCGTAAAATCAAACAGTTCAGGCTGGGGATGAAAATGGAAGAGATAATAGAGAATCTCGCAGGTTCATTCTGGTCCACACCACGGTTAATGTAGCGTGGCAATGTGTTCACATTTTCAAAGGTCTGTCTCGGAGCAAACAGGACAGGTAGTACAGAGCAAACCATCGGGGACGAAGCCTTCTCTGCTAGAATAACAATCCTCTCAGACTCACGGGTCTGATACAACACAGCGCACAACACAAAAGCACGACATTTTGGGTGCACGGGGAGCAGTTTGTAGACGCGGCGTTTTTGTTCACCAATGATATGTCAAGGAATTTTAATATTTATATATTAATATTTAATTTATGGAGTTTTAGTTCATCTGTAGAAATCTAGGGGATGTTTTCGTAGAATTGGCCACAACTTAGATGAGTATTTATAGGAGACATGATATGGTTGCCAGATATGGTTGTTTTCGGGGGATCCTAGACTACTCAGTTTTCCCATCCATCCATTTTCTGAACCGCTTATTCCTGAATAGGGTCATGGGTGAGCCAGTGTCCAGTCGGCAACAGGGCGCAAGTTCTTCATAACACCTGCCAGTGGTCCAAAAAAAAAAAACACAACCCGAATCTCCTTCATCATTTGTATTAGTTACGTATCGTATCAGTATTTTCTCTTCTAAGGAGTTTAATTCTGATATTTGTGTGAGCAAAGAAAGAAATTGTGTGTATTTACTAATATATTATCTTCTTCTTTCAGCTGCTCCATTTAGAGGTCACCACAGCAGATCATCTGCCTCTACTGTTACACCAACCATCTCCATCTCCACCTTCACTACATCCATAAACCTTCTCTGAGGTCTTCCTCTTCTCCTTCTGCCCGGCAGCTCCATCTCCAACATTCTTTGTCCAATAATTTACTAATACATTATATGGGCTAAAATATTGAGACACTTGCTCACTCATTATTTCTTCTGAAATCAACATCTCCACTGTCCAGGGAAGACTTTCTACTACATTACTACACCAATCCTACTACATTGCTATGAAGATTTGCTTGTATTCTGCCTCTATTAGAAGGTTAGGACGTTTGATGATCACCACCTCACCTCACAACCCAACTCTACAATTTATGCCAAAGTATTGAACGGAGCACCTTCATTCCAGAGAAGACAGTTCCACTGCTCTACAGCTCAGTGCTGAGAGGCTTTATAAGCCTCGAGCCCATGCCTGGCATTAAGCCAGGTGTATGAAGCCCGAAGGTTCATGTTTATCTGGTCTAGAGGATCCACTTCTTTAGAGGTACTTAGAGGGACTAGACAAGCTGTGTGTGCATTTGCACATCTGTGTCAGCAATGGGTGCAGCTTAATTAATTAAGCATTTCTTATAATGGGTGTCCAGGAACATGTGGACATATAGTGTGTGAAACAATTCCTTGTGCTTGTGCTATAATGAGGATTTAGGTTGAAACTGAGACCTTTCAGTCGGGCAGATTGGGTTTTCAGGTGGCACAACTGTCTAACTGCAATAGGGGGATTAGTAGGAAAGATGGCGGTTTTGGGTACTTTGGCTGCTATTACTAACTGGACAATATATCAATCAGAGAGCAGGGGTTTAAGAGCACCCCTTAAATACAGAACTGAGAGCGGTCAGCTGCCAATAATGTCACAACAATGCTTAGCCAATCAAAAACATACAGCAACAGAAAAATGATGTAATCATATTGTGGGGTCTGTACTGATGGTCACACCAGCATATGTCATTTTGCCACTGTGAGTAAGGTAAGGCCTTGTTTGTCTAGTTCATTCAGTAACGCAATACACAGCTCATTTGCATTTTATTTTCCAGGATTACGCAAGTTTCTATGACCTGGCAGCCTCGTCTCTGCTGTTCTCGTGGAACTGCGTTTCAGACATTCATGCAGCTCCCGGGCATAATAAGAGCTTGGGCACGTCAGTGCTGTGATATAATTAAGTGCGGCTGCTGACAAGCACACATGTTCGCACACATACACATGTGCACACAAAGCAGGAGCCAGCTGCATTATCTGTGGATGGAGCTGAGCTAAGGAGCTGTCAGACGGCCGGGATCACGCAGGCATGGAGGCCTCGCTATGAGAGCCTAACAGTGAGTGTGTGTTATCTCTGACTGGATGGGAGGTCTGAGCGTGTGCCAAACTCCAGAGCTCAGCAGCAAAGCCCAGCCGGGATATGGCTGAACCTGCAGAAAGCGCAAACAGAAGGTCAGAGTTAGGTGTGCGTGTGGTCCCCAGATGGACCATCATGCAGGTGGGCTGATGAGGATCAGTGAACAATTATCTTTGTAGATCTGCGACCGCACAATGAGTCAGTTCTGATTGTGAAGAGAAATGAAATCTCACATGTCAATATGATTTATTTTGATTCAGTTGGATTCATTTGGGAATGATTCCATGTATCGTGACGTCTCACATTTCAATATGATTCAGTTTGATCCTTTTGGAAATGATTCCATGTATCGTGACGTCTCACATTTCAATATGATTCAGTTTCAGTCTTTAACAATGATTCAGGGACAGATGAAATCTCACATTTCATTATGATTCAGTATGATTCAATTTGACTCTTTAAGAAATGACTCAGTTCATGATAAAATCCCTGTATAATATAGTGTAAATTCACTAATCCTAATTTGACTCTCTAGCTCTAATGAAGGATTGCCTGAACTTCCTAGAGCTAAAAAACAGTCATAAGTGATGAAGGCAGTACTAATGGGTCCCAGGGAGACTCAGATAAACGAGGCAGGACCTGGAGAAGGGGAAGAAGTGCAGGAGTCCCCTTATTCCTCCTTTCCACGTCCTGACTGATTTCATCCTCAAAGGAGGAGAGAGAGATGCTCAGCAAGCAATCAAGCATTAAAGAACAAAGGAGTGAGAGCAAAGGAAGAGTATGACTAGCTACGGGGCCATGCTGAGAGCCCAGTAGCCAATCAGAGCAGCGATGGCCAGCAATCAGCTGGATCCCCAACCTGCTGCCCCAAGCCGTCCAGCACCTCCAGCTGCAACCTGGCACTCTGAAGGGGTAATGAGCCGATAATGTAATCTCTATCCAGCACCAGCAGCAACATCATGACCCCCCCAGTTCCAACAAACAGATGGGTCAAACCCTGTCCATCACCCATTACAGCTCTTACTTTATACACACTGGACCCAACAGCGAACACACACACTCCTATATTACTGTTAAATGACACTGTGGAAATCACACGCTGTAATGCTGTTAAGTGTGCCTCAGGCCTTTTTTAATACACTGCAAACGTGAAGCTGGATGGTGGAATAGTCGGCGTATGTTGGAATGGAGGGAAATGTTCAAGGTCATGAAACTCTGGCAAGGTAAAATGTGATGTGCCCAAGATAAGAGCATGTGCGAGATAAGGCGAGGTGCCATTAATCCTGCCTGTTATCTGGAGAAAGCCATTATACCTGTGCACTCGCTTAAAACCAATAAGCAAATTATCCCCAGGCTCTTCAGCTGTAAAATTTAAAATATGTCCAGAGCTGGTGCATGCGGCGTAGCTTTCGCTCCACTTTCAGGCCCTCTTGTTATCGGGTCACGTAACCATCCTGCTCTTGTTGGGCGATCTCGAATGATTCTCTAAACGATACAGGCAGTTAAATAGCTTTAAATCAAGCCAACCACAGCCAGCTCAATTAACTGGCAGGACCTTAAAGGTGCTTTTACACCACATGACTATACTCGGCTTTCTTGCTTTACCATTGGGTATCTGGTCCAGTTTGGTATCTGGTACCAGGAACAGGGTGCTCCTAATAGCTGTTCACTCGTTCTTCCCACCAAACCAAGCAGGGACTAAAATGTGACGTGTAACTTAACACCCTAGCTGCTCCCCGGGCACTGTAGATAGGGCTGCCCACCACTGAGGGCACGTGTGCTCACTGTGTGTGATTTCACTAGTCTGTGTGTGTGTTTCACTGTGTGTGGACGGGTTAAATGCAGTGGACAAATTTCCCTGTGGACAGTTGAGTGGGTCTAAATGCACTTTTATGTCTAACTGGCTAATGCAACGTATCTGGGAATACGTATCACGATACAAGGGAGAACATTCAATACATTGCAATACTGTTAATGAGGTGATGTATTGCGGGAATTTAGTAGAGTCGAGTAAAGCTGAGTAGAACTGAGCACAGTTAAGTAGACTTTAGTAGAGTTTTTAGAGCTGAATAGAGCAGAGTTGAGTTTAGTTGAACAAAGGTGAGTAGAGTTACGTAGACTTGAGTTGAGAAAAGCTGAGCAGAGTTACGTAGACTTGAGTAGAGTTGATTAGAGTTGAATTGAGTAGGCTGAGTGCTGGGAAATCGAATACGAGACAGCTTACACAGAGTATCATTAGGTTTTACTCTGAAGTAAAGCCAAGACTAAGTTATGCTCTCTCTCTCTCTCTCTCTCTCTCTCTCTCTCTCTCTCTCTCTCTCTCTCTCTCTCTCTCTCTCATCTGCAGAGCAAAGGCAGCCAAACACTTACATATACATTATTTTCTGGCTACATAGCAACCTCCAGGATTAGGTGCTCCTGCAAGGTTTTTGATGTGTAATGAGAAAAGTGTCCAGCGTCGGCCGATAATTAGCTGCCACTGCCAATGCTCTCGGCCTGCACAGAGTGCCCAAAAATAATGACGAGAGACAAAGCAGAAAAGATATTAGCAGCAAACATCTGTGTTAAAGCGACTTGAAACATTTAACTGGAATATTATTACGCTTTGATAACCTTTTCTTTATTTTCTCCTTTGATGTAGAGATGAATCACGACGAGGACTCAGTAGAGAACGAGAGCAAAAACAAAAAAGAGCATTGTTTCAAGCTGACAGGAAGGACATTTTCATTTCTGAGCCACTGATGAATAAAAAACAGCTCTGCTTCATGTTTATTCATCTTCACTAGACTGTTAAATGGCATTTGATAATGAAGTCGGTCTATTAGACTAAAGAGCATAATGTTGAGGATTAATACGGTCCGGCTGCCCGGCCTGTTTATCGAAGTGGGCCAGTGCCCTGGACTCGATGCTTATGTAATGAGAGGTGACTAAAGAAAAGATAGCCCTCCCACCCCCACCCCCATCTCTGGCTTTGGAAGCGGAGGGGATGAGGTTGGTCCATCCAGCATGCAGAGTGTTCCAGCCTTTATTTATCTCTATAGGTTGGAGAGCGACGTCGCCTTTGGTTTCACAAGCTTTCAATGGGACTTTTATTGCTGGTGACTGCTCTCGAAGCGTGGCTCGAATGCCCAACGGACAGGCACTGGGGCCCTCTGCAGATGGAGCGCAGTCCACACTGATGGAAACCACTTGAATTTACTTTTTTATTTACAAGCACTCAGGATCTCAGAGCCTGCCACGAGCAGGGTTCAACACAGGGGAGCTCTTAGGTAGGAATGGAGCTGAGAGCTATGAGGAACAATACCACAGTTCAGCAATTTAAAGCGACAGTTTGGTGAAAAATTCAACATTTTTCTCTTCAGCTGAAATGCCAAAGATGACTTTTCTAGTTTGCCGTTGTAGCTACAAATCGAAAGTAGCTACTCATTAATAGAAACAAACAGCCACTATCATTACAAACCCGCCTCGGACCAGAGATGGAGATATAACTGGGCCCAATGGGACCAAACGTTTGGCATTGGTCCATGCTCAAGTGTACTTTCTGGGCTTAGAGGGCTCTGGGCTCATGCCCATCCATTTCTTTCACTAGCCCACTCAAAACCACCACTCAGATTCAGTTTCAGTTTCCAAAAAGTCTCAAATGAACTTCATAGGTCCCCCTCTTTTGTCACTGAACCCCCAAAATGGTTTCTCAAATGGAATATCGTGGAATATTGGGCATAGGCCCACCTTCATCTACACTAGTTTACCCCAAAAGGCTGCTAAAATATAATTTCTGCACCCTCTTTTCTCATTGGCCCATGCTGAAATTCTAGTTTCAGTATCAAACTTGACCTACTTTTGTCATTAGCCCGCCCAAAACCACTAATCAAATTACGTTTCTGGAACCAGTGGGCCTACGTCCACATACGTTTGACACAGTCCCACCCAAAATGACTGCTCAAATTACCTTCATGGGCCCAGTGGTCCCAACCCCACCAAACGTTTTGTTTCGGACTGCTCAGATTTAGTGCTGCTCAGTCAGGTTGGATGAGGTCCACTCACTTTTGTCACTGATCCATGGAAGATGACTGCTCATATTTACTGCTCAAATTTACTTTCAGGGCTTAGAGGACTTATGTCCTTCTAATTTTGTAATTAATTCATCCAACATGACCACGCAAATGACCTTTCTAGGCCCAATGGGCCAAAGTCCACCCACTTTTGTCACTGGTCCATGCAAAACAACTGCTCATTGTTACTGTCTGGACCCAGTGTGTCCCAGCATGCCCACTTTTCTCATTGGCTCATGCAAAATGACTGGTCAAATTTATATTCTGGGCTTAGAGGGCTTATGCCCATCCAATTTTGTCACTGGCACATACAGAACTACTGCTCGAATTTAGCTTCTGAGCCTGGTGGGCATGGGTCCAAACACTTTTGTCATTATCTCACCCAAAATGAAGTTTCTAGGCCGAGTGGTCCACATAAAGTTACTGCTCAAATTTACTTTCTAAGCCCGGTGGGCCTAAGTTCACTCACTTTTATCATTAATTCAGCTAAAATGACTGTTCAAAGGAACTTTCTAGGTGTAGTGGGCCTAGGCCCGCCCATTTCCCACTCCAAAATGCCACCATCAGTTTATTTTCTGTGTCCAGTGAGCTTAGTTCCAGTAGGTCAAAGCTCAGCCACTTTTCCCACTGGCCCATGCAACAGGGTTGACCAGATTTAGAAGGGCATCACTGGCCTACTTAAATTTAGTTTCTGGGCCCAGTGAGCCAAGGTCCACCTAGTTTTATCATAGTCCCAGCAAACATAGCTGCTCAAATGAACTTTATAGGCCTAGTGGTCCCAAGCCCACCCACATTTCTCATTATCCCAGCCAAAAAGGACTGCTCAAATGAACTGCTCAAATGATCCATTTCTATACTGGCCAGTGAGCCTACGTCCAGTAGCTCAAATCACAGCCCAAGCAAAATGGTTGCTCAAATTTACTGTCAGGACACAGAAGGCATCAGGGGTCCACTCATATCCACTACGCAAATTTCGTTTTTGAGCCCAGTGGGTCCACGCCCGCCCACTTTTCTCATTGCAAAATGACAATTTTTGTTTCAATCATAAAATTGGAAATAAATAAACCAGAAGCAACAAATCCGCTTTTATAAAATGCCAGGAAACAGCACACAGAAAGTAGAATGCACTCCAGCAGAATGTTATCTCCGCTCATATCTGTTTCTACCTTTTGAGCCGAGGACCACTGTATCCAGACAGGCTTGCGGAGCAGCTTGCTGACATCTGATCTCTCCATCTCTCTCTCTGTCTACTGCAGGAATAATGATATTGACTCTCTGTGGAGCACATTCTGCAAGAGCACTGTTAAAGAGGCTGAGCATTGCTGGAATGACTCTGACTAGTGAGATGCAGTCAGAGGGCAGAAATATTGTATAGCCACATGAATATATCACAAAATAAGTATCTGCAGCTCCACTGAGGACTGAAAACCCAGCATATAACACATCTTCAATCTTGGTTTCAATCTTAGGAATCAACCAGCCTGTACAACTCTGTGCTTCCTCGTCTCTAAAATGTCTGATGTAATTAGGTATATAGCTCTTCATGAGATGAATTAGGTGCACTGGAGCAGGGAAAACATGAAATTGAGAAGGGCAGTGTATCAAGTGAAGCTGGGAACTCTGAGTATGTATTGTATATGGGCAGCCGATCCTGTACCTAACAACTGGGGTTTTACCCAGGGGTCACCCCATTCCCAAAGTCAGGTAGGCACCTCCCTTCATCTAAAGTTACTGTAGCCGTTTATGATCCAATCAGCAATTTCCATGATCATCTATAAATGCTTTCATAGTTTGATGTACTTTTATTCTGCAAAAAATCAGACTTGGATGCCCTTTATTATTATTTTTTATTTATTTATGTATCAGGATTATCCCTACTCAGGACTTTTATTCTGAAATTTGAACACGGTGTTAACAATTAAAGAGAGAAAACAGCCCCTCCTTAACCATTTGCATTTATAACCTGATATGTGCGACAGTGACATTGTTAGCCCCGCCCCCTCGCTCTGATCAGTCAGAGTCTGTATGCAGGTTGAGCATGTACACACGGACAGAGCAGTAAACATGGTTCATGGTTTCATGGTTATATAGGGTATAGTCTTTTAGTGTGTTATGATATGTATATCGTGCTTGTAGGTTACTCTGATCCTGAGTTATGAAGCCTTGAAAACAGCCTTTAATTGACCACAAAATGCGGATCTCGGGGGTCTAAGGGTTAAACGATACTGCAGTCAAGCCCCTTCGCCAAACCATTAAGGTTCCTGTGGCCATTGACAAGATGCTATATCTAAAACATTTGGCCCCGCCCATTTACTTTGCCAATACTCCAATTACTACCTTGCAAGCTCTTCACCAGGGTCTTCAGGCAGGCACCTTCCTTCTTCAGGGTTTCACTGAATTGAGCCCACGACACCTCCAGAAGGCTGATCGTCCCAGTCCCACTCCTCTCCCCTGACAAAACACAAGAACATCTATTATTATCAGTCAAATGCTGAGATAACAGCCAATAGAACAGTTTTTTTACATTATTTGTTGTGCTTTTCATATAAACCTTACTCAATGACAGCGGACAAAGCCTCTAAATTATTCAGACCCAAAGGCCGAGACGTTTTTTTTTGCGGAAGGTTTTGAAGTGAGCCGTTACAAAGAAGCCGTCAGCATCAAACACACATCATTTGCAGGTCTTTCAATGACGAGCTCAAACAACATCACTTCAAAGGATAATGGATAGTTTGTTCAGGTATCGAATGTCTTTAAGGCTGGGTTTATTCCTGAATCAATGGTCAATAAACTCCCGGTTGAAGTAAACAGAGATGTGAAGACAGATGGCTGACCAACACGGAATCACTACACTGCCATATCTATTGATAAATGAGTGAATTGATGGATAGAATAATATGCAGCTGGACAGCATTTCTAAAATTTGGAGTACAGGGTGAGTCTGAAGCTTGGTTTTTGGCTGTACCTTTGATTATTTTTATGATAACCGCATGCCAGTGTCAGGAATAGTGCAATTTTTTTGATTCAAATCAATCTTCACTTGAATGTCTGATATCAATTCATATAAAACCAAGATTGGTCTTCACATTCTAGAATCAGCACTGCAATATTTATAACATATAAATAACTCAGTGAGCATTTGTCCTAATAAACATAATAAACACTCCAACGGTCAACTGTTCATCTAAGAAACCAAGTGAATTAAAACTTTTAAGGCTATAAGTGCTAAAAAGTGCTAAGATTAGAGGATGACTTCAGTTCCAGCACTTAGAGCTTCAGCAAAATGACCTGCAGTGCTGGGAACAAGTCAGCACTGACCAACATCTACTCTACTTGCAGTGGAGGCGGAAACACACAAGTTCTACAGCTATGCAGAAGTGCAAATACTCAAGCAAAAAACATAAAAGCACAAACTCGTAGCGTTAAAAACTAAACGTAATTCTTAAAGTAGGCAACTGCTTGTTTTATTTCACATAACATACATAAAACATAACACAAAAACATTTCTTAAGATGTTTTTTTTAGCTACAGATGAGCCCAACCCAGACACGGAGTGCAAATAATGATTTATGCCAGACCTGCAGCATCATCTGCAGAACATCTTAATCTCTGCTACGTCTAAAACTATGATTTTTTCCTCCAAAGGTTTGAGTTTTTATTTATTTATTTACAAATTTATTCATTTTTATTTTATTTTTACAAATAAATAAAGTAAAATGGAATTTGTGATGCTGTAGAACAAATATTATACTAGATATTACACTTTAACATGTACTGTTTTGGCATGAACTACAGTCCGCTGCCCCGTGTTTTCAAATAAATAAATAAATAAATAAATAAATAAATAAACAAATAAATAAATAAATGAGACTCCAGAAACATTTCAGACAATTCAAAAAATATATATTTTAAATCACTTGTCTGTGTGTCATGTCTGTAGGTTTCTCTGATCCTGAGTTATGAAGCCAAGAAAACTATATAACCGCCTGCAAAGTGTGGAGTTTATTTCGAGTTTACTCGAAATTACTAATCAAACAGTATCAATATATAAAAAAGGCCTGAAATATCTCACCTTAAATGTAATATATTGAACATATATGTCAGTTTATCGTGATTTTCAATCTTTTAGATGCACTAGTGCTTTTTTTTTATTATTAAAGTGTATTCTGTACAATGCTTCGGAGGTTTCAAACTGTCAAACTGCTCAGAGCGCTTAATTGAGGAAGGAGCTCCCTCCTTCTATCCATCACACACAGGAAAGCCAACGTTCATTAGTGTCAGGCGTGTGATCTGAATAACGGCTTCCTCTCATGCCGGACGCCCCTTTACATTTTAATGGCTGCAGGAGGCTATGAATAGAGGCAGGTGTGGGGAAGTGAGGGGTCAGCACTTTGGGGAGCCGGTGACGCAGGACTGTCCCGTGATGGAGGAACAGAGCAGCCGCTGACTGTGGATCTGTCTGCAGCTTTAGGCTTCACCCGCAGGCATCCTCCCCACTTTTCCTTCTTACCCTCAGACACTTCCTCTCTGCTGTGAGGACTGGAGGTAAAAAACTGCGCTCGTAAATCATCGCCTCAGTTTCCTTTCAGCATAACAGAGCTGAAGTTAAGCTGCGCTGCACCTTTGGCTCAGTGACTGAATGCTGACCTATTACTGATGCCAGAAGCACAGCTCTTAAAGGCAAAGGGGAAGTCGGGCACATTGGGTAGATGGTGAGTGGATGTTGGGGGGGGGGGGGGGGGTCTCATGTCCTGTCAGCACTACTGCATGGAACCAAATGCACAATAAGAATGGCTGATGTGTGTGTGTGTGTGTGTGTGTGTGTGTCTGTGTGTGTGGTCTACAGTCAGGTTCGATTAGCATGTCTGGCCCTCAGACCTCTTCCCACGCACGTGCTTTCTCAGACAAGTGCTGCCACATTCCAGCAGCTTTACAGCGAGGAAAGGGCAAGACGGGTCGGTCTCTCAAAGTCCAAGCATCGGTGTTCTGCACAACTGCTGCGATTGCACTTACTGTATAAATGATGCGTCTGTCAAAGCCTCCACGGCCGTTTAATAGGTCGTTCAGCGAGAACTCAAACTTATATTTCCTCAACCTATATAAACGGAGTGGATCAGCCGAGGCGTGTCTGGTGTCTGAGGGCTGAACCTGTTGCTCTGCAGTCGGGAAAATCCAGACGTACAGTCAAAACCTACCGCAGAATCGCTGGTTGTCTTACTTGTGTGTTTCTTCACATTGTTTACGTCGGTTCCTGTGGCTGTGACTGTGGCTCAGCAGTGTTGCTATGGTACACACTTAAAATCGTGTACCATAAAAGAGAAGGGTTCTATATAGACCCATGGAAACTCAAAGAACTGTTGCACTGTGAAAGTGTTCTTCATACTGATGGAGAATGCATTGTAGAGGGTTCTATATAATACCTTTTGGGAAAGGGATCTACGTATATGGGTCCAGATAGGGTTCTACTGTTGTTATGACATCAAACTTTTTTGGTGCCATATAGAACCCTTTTCAAAAAGGTTCTATAGGGAAGGGGTTGAAAAGTCTCTTCACACTGCAATCAAACTGGCTTCAACCATGATTCTGGTCCCTTTCATGCCTACTATTTTGGTTCAACCCAAATGCAGCTCATTTCGAACTCAAATTTGGGACGTGTCTTGACTACTTGACTACGTTTGGACTTACAAGGTATGATTTATCACCGAACGTGTCACTTCATCACCAGAATTCTGACTTATAATAACTGCCTGTGTATTATTCACACACGATTGTGTTGCTGGAGGCAGAAGATGAACCTGAAACCCTTCAAACACCTCAAATTAGTGTTAAGTAGTAAGTAGTAAGACATCATCGAATGCACCGATTGAAAGAGTTACACACTGCATTCGTCCTTCGGAGCAGTGGCTCAAGAGACACGCATTTGCATTTCCCCCATAAGCAAACAACACGTGCCACGCCATCAGCTGAAGGAGAGGAGCGGCTGCTGTTTTATTAACCAGGCCAGCGCTTCTCTGCAGCGCCTCCGCAGCCGTACAGCAGTCACACGTGAATAAATGCTAAGTGTAAAATAATGAATTTAAAACATTGCTGACACCGGCTTGCTTGTGCGAGATGCAAAATGCACAAGCTTGATAAATGCCCACTATGCACGAATAAAGTGCCCACTTTGATTTTATCGGGGGCCCGTTCACCACCATCATCCCGTCTACTGCTCTGACGGGGGAGGGAGATTAAATGTCAGGATATTCCCAGAGTAAATAAATGAAATGTTGCCTCTAATAATCTTCAGAACTGACTTGGCAGAAGTCTTGCTTTTACGTTTATGAGTTCGTTATGAGAACAGCATTTCATCTGCGATACGCAATCTCAGTACAAAAGTGAAATGAGCACAACTTTTATTTCGGATTCCATTTAATTACAGGCTGCCGTGCAAGACCTCACCCGGCCTGAATTTACTCTTACAACCCGAGATCTGCACTGAATTAAATCCCACTTTAACCACCAAAGGAGCTTCCAGTGCATGTTTACTGCTCTGTCCACGTGAACATGATCAACCTGCATACAGACTGACTGATCAGAGAGAGGGGGCGGGGCTGACGCTCAACCTGTATACAGACTCTGACTGATCAGAGAGAGGGGGCGGGGCTGACGATCAACCTGCATATAGACTGTGACTGATCAGAGAGAGGGGGCGGGGCTGACGATCAACCTGCATACAGACTCTGACTGATCAGAGAGAGGGGGCGGGGCTGACGCTCAACCTGCATACAGACTCTGACTCATCAGAGAGAGGGACATTTTAAGATTGTTGGATCTTCTTTACACATCTTGAGCTTTTGCTCTTGTGCAGAACTTGCAAGAATGGCCTGATCTGACCATGTGGGCAGTTGTTTTAAATGTTCTGCACTTGTAAATAAATTTCCTGACAGTGGAACAGCTGATTTCTAATTGTTCTGAGATCTTTTTAAATCCCTTCTCAGGCTCATCAAAGGGCTTTTAGCTATCTACAAAGGTGCTATATGAGTGAGTGATCCATGGTGATCCCACTCACTTCAACAATCAAGAGCAAACCCAACTAATGTCTTAAAGAAGACAGGCTCCTCTAAAGCTCTCTTCAATGATGGTCTAATCATTTGGTTATAAATGTGAGGATGTCTTTTCCATTATATAAAACTATGTTCGTTTTAAATACATTTTACAAATGGTTTTAAATGGCATTCATTCAGTTTTAATTATATCACCACCATCTCACAATATAGCTAAAACAAAGGTCAAATGTCCATATGTTTAAAAATGTTTAAAAAGTCAAATGTGTCCTAACCTTTTCACATGACTGGATCTAGAATAAGCCCTAATTATTAATCACCTTTACTGACACAAGCTCAGTGTCGTTTCTCTCGGCAGCAGTTCTGGACAGAGAGTGGCCTTGCTTATGCATCTAATACAAAACACACAGGAAGCTTAGACTTGGGGGGCTTTGAAAGGGCAACATGCTGATTTTCATGACTTTTAAAAATGGCATTATTATACTAGGCCTAGGTCCCAAACTCACTGTAGAAAAAACGTAGCAAGACATCTGTTGGAAACCTTGCTGAGATATTGTGCATAATACAGATTCATGAATTAATGCTTTGTTCTAGTGTCATTTTATATATATATGTATTTATTACTCATATATAATTTACAATATAATATCATTTTACTGTGGAATATCAAGTCAATACTTGCTCCAAAACGTTACAAAATCTATCATTTCTGTGCATTATCTATAATTTCTTTGCAACATCTAGTCACCACTTGTTCATATACCCTGCAATATCTATGATTATTGTGCAACATCTAGCCAGTACTTGTTCAGAAACTTTGCAATATCTACAATGTCTGTGTAATATCTATAATTAAGCTTAATTATCTATAATATGAGCAGTTTTATAACAGGTCTTGGAGAACAGTGGGATCTAATGATATTGCAGCATTTTTGCCTAATACGGCTTGTTAGCTTTGCAAAGCTTAGATAAGTGGCTTCCTTCACTGTATCCTGTCCTGTGGTCAGCTGTGCAAAGGCTCCATGTTGTTTCTTGATGGGACTTCCTACTGGACAGGCCAGACGCATCTCTGTCAGGTTATCTGATTACGTGGCCACAAATAGCCCACCTTCTCCTTTCCACGGAGGGGTTCACGCCATCTGGAAGAGCTCTGAGTGAGGGCCAGCAGTGCCATAAGTAAAAACTAGGAACAGTGGGGATGTCCCTTAAAAGCTGGAGGTGAATTAAAATGTTTCCAAAGTTTAAAGCAGACTTTTCAACTGTGCTATAAGTAAGATTGTGACTGTGAGATAAGTAAGGTTGGTCTTTCCCGGCAGAAGTTTAAGACTCGGCTGTGTGGCTTCGCGGTTCCTTATTAAAGACGACGTGTCAGATACCTTGACGAGGCGGTCACTACATCTGGATAATTGTGTGCAAAGTGCTGGCTAATTGTCGTCCGGGACGCTGGGGCTAAGACTCTGGAAGAAAACCCCCTCTGAGTAAAGATACCTTAATGAGGATCACAGCACTCCCCTCTTGGTCCAGTGCACTTCTAATTACCTGCTCCTTGACCTGCTTGACAACACCCAGGAGAGTCCACGTCTCACTGAAACAGTCAGTGCACAGGGAGATAACACACTTCTACCCACTGGCACCTTTAGAGTTATTGTTTTAATTGAGCATACAGCCATCTGAAGTGCTCTCAGTCACTGCGGAGACGGAGACCACTGAACTTAAAGGCCTTGTTAAGCCTATTCTTTCAATAACACACACTTCTGCTAACTCAATCCTTCTTAATTACCACAGATTATGCCTAAGGGGGTCAAAGATTGTATGCATAGAAAAGTTATGCATTGACATTTCAAAGGAGCATCTGATATCCCTTCAACAGGAGCTGCATCCTGTTAAAAGCCGCAAAATATTCTGCTGTTATGCTGTAAAGACCAAGGCTATCCACTCTGAATATTCACTAAATCACTGCTGAGAACATACTTATATGCCTGATGTGCCTGGAGCTGCATAATAGATTGGTAGGGAAACTATTCGACATCGCCGTGAAGATAAAAGGCTCGTCTGACTTGAATGTGCCAACGCGGAGCCGTACATTATTAATGTGTTTATTATTTGCAAGAACACTGGTGATAAAAAAAAAAAATCACATCGCCTGTGTTCTTTTTGATATGATAAAAAGATAACTTGGTCTGTTAAAGTTTGCCCCCTCCTCAAAGTGCTCAAAGCAGACTCTTCAGAAAAAAAAAAAAAAAACAGACTGGAATGAAGAGGTGGGGAAAAAAGATACAGCACCCAAGGCAATACAGATGCAGCCATTCCAAAAATAGATGCAGCTATTCCGGAAAAAAAAAAATCCATTTTCTGTGTAATGCAGACATCCTGACACTGGCCCAAACATACCAAACACCGCAGCATGTGGACTGTACAGCACATTTTTGATAGTGACCATCATAACCCATAAACACGGTCAACACGGTGCATTTCATCTGCTTCCACAGCCTGTACGTTATCAGGCCAATACAGTATATATACAGTATATATATATATATATATATAATACTGTATATATACTGTATTGGCCTGATAAAATGGCCATGTCATTACACGGGTTACCATCCATCGATTTAATAAAAAAAGGTTTCCGGAGGGAGGACACTCTACAGAGTATGGTCTTGTTCAGATTATTTCGTAGAAACATCGTAATTAAAGGTTATTATTTAAACCTACAGCTTGCTGTGTTTCTGCTGTTACTGATGAATATTAAAACTTTATACTCTGTTCAGGTGTCCATATCGTATCATATATCGCCATTTCTCTAAAGCCTATTGAGATATGAGCTTTTTGTCATAACTATCCAACACCCATGTAAATATTAATAATATATTTTTTTATATCAAAACCAATATCGTATCCTGATATCAGACTGCTGCATTCCTGTAAGTTATGTAAAGAGCCTCTAAAAAAAAAGGTTTCATGAGAAGAACACTTGGCCAACTGTGGGTTTGTGCTGCTGCCAGTGTCATTGGCGATATTGCACAGGTAGAAGTTTCCACAAAATACCAGCAAATACTGGATGCAAATGTCAAACCATCGGTTGAAAGGCTGAAACTGAAACGAGGAAGTGGACAGCCTTGGTCAGCATAACAGCAGAATATTTTATAAACTTAATTTTTGTCATATCTCATGTAAGCTAAAGTACGCTGCCTATGTGTGTGGGGCTCCTGCATTGAATGCCTGTTCTGGTCAGACGTGGTCAGTCACAAACCATTATCACCCATTGCGCTGTCCACTGTGGGTGGTAATGCCTTCAATGATGTATTCTCGGTACACACATTATACTGTGAATGTTAAATGGCCTTTAGCACTCTGGAAATGGAATGTCCCATCCATCTGGCACTACCACGCCTGGCTCAAACTCCAAAGCCGCCTTGCCATGAGAACACTGGGCAGCGTTGAACATTACTCACAAGATAACACCTCACAAATAATTCAAGTGTGGGCATTCCCAAGCTGTCCCTTGAGAAAGCTCCATGTCGTAATCAATGTACATACTGTATAACAGTAAATACACACCAAGAATATATTTGCAGCACCTTATACAGAACCAGTATGGGTTGGTAGGCCTGGAAAGACGTGTTCCAGCCACACCACACACACATTTCCTCATATTTCCTGGGAGGTATTCTGTTCTACTATCCATCAGGCAATACGAGCTCAATTATTCCACCGTTGACTCTTCATTGGACTCTGGAGACCCATACGTGCCTCAGTATAACTGCTAATTGATTTGTTAGTGCTTGTAAAAGATTGGAGAATTGCTGCCTTGTTAATGACAGGTTCACACCGCATGACATTCAGAGTGGTCAGATCGTTGTACTCTTCACACTACACTTCCACGTAACTTGTCTTGTAATTTGGGTCACAAATGACCAGGACGAACCCCTGATGAGTCTGTCTGCTCTCCAAAAACACGCGGGAATGGCAAGGGCTTGTTAATGAGCGCTGAACCAGGCGTGTTGGGAGCAGGGAAAGCACAAGAGTGTGCAGGCTTGGTATTGCATAACAGGTCACTTATCTGTCGGAGGTTAGTGAGGCGAGAGGCGAGATCTCGGATTGTGGCATAAGATTCACCAGCATCTACTAATACCAGCCTTCATTATCACCACCTGACCACCATCACTCCATGTGAACATATAAATAAATAAATAAATAAATAAATAAGAAAGCAGGACATGAGGTGGCGCCCTATTTTTTTTTCAGATTAATCTGCTGATTATTAATAATATTATTATTATTAATAATAATAATAATAATAATAATAATAATAATAATAATAATAATAATAATAAAACTTAGTGCCTGCGTTGTTTTTTCCAATACTGTTCAAATCTACATGGTACGATAACTATCAACTTTAACACCATGGTACAGCTATACTCCAGCAACCATATTCCCAAGTGAAGCAGCTTTACTGGAATAGTGTGGTATTCTGTCCTGGGGACAATCAAACTACAACCTGCTGTATGGAGGGCAGTGGTGTGACGTTTCAGAGCTTATCTGTGTTCTGTGATGTGTAACAGTGCTATTGATGGACATAACCCTCCACAGTTTTGATAACTGGGGCAATAATGAAAGCACTCATACAGAATTAAGCCTCCTGTGGACGTTTCCGTGACGACTAATGAGTCTCACGTCATCATGCTTTGAGTTTTCTCGAGCATTTCGACTTCCCCCGACAGCTTGAGCACACAGGCCTACAAGCACATCTGGAAAGTCTCTTTTAAGTTTCTGAAGATCAAACGTGGACTTAAAACGCGAGCGTGTATTGTTACTGATGCTTTCCCTGCAGTGGACAGATCCCAGTGGGTGGTAGAGCAATGCAGGCCAAATCCACCATAAAAATCTATCTCATGTCTGTTTCATATTATTTGCGAGTCACTTTACGACATTTGCGAGCTGTTGTTAATTGTTCATATAAAGCTGCCTGCCAAGCACATCTTAGGGTGCGAACTTTTACTCCACGATTTCAAATGTCCGGTCACCCGCGTGTCCCCAAGCAGCAGGTTTTATAACAGACTCGCTGTAAAAACCTACTCCACTCCGCTCTTTGAAGTCGGAATTGGAATGTTAAATGGTCCAGACCAGGACTGGGAGAATGTGATAGGGCCTAAATCCTAAGGGCAACCATTTACATACAAAGATCATGCATGGAAAGTAATATATTAAAGGTACAATGATTTCAATAGAGTATTCAAAAACAAGAACATTCAGAACTAGGGATGTACAGAACTGGAAATTGTGGGCCAAAACTGATAATAGAAACACTTATTAATTTAGGAATAATTATGCAGATCAAAGGGCCAGTGTATGAAGTGTGAATACAGTAAAATGAATATAATGTACATAATAACATTAGAAGTGGGAGGACATTTTCCCCAAGCAGAGTGTGGGGAGTATTCAGACAGAGACCCGACTCTGTGTGTTTTTACATGCACTCAATAATCAGATCATAATCAGATTTCAGGTCAAACAAACATTAGATTAGAGATTATTGATTGGCTGCAAAGTAGAAATCTAATTATTGCCTGACTCGTGTAAACCCAGAGTTTTACCCATAATCTGATTACCCAAGTGTGTATAAATGCATTAATCAGATTACTGACACAATCAGACTTTTGGCAGTTATGTGATTATTGAGTATAAATACACTCGGTATAATCTATGTTGTGTCAACAGCCCATATTAAACGTAAATGATGATGATTTCATGGTTTTGTGTACTTTTATTTATTTGTACATTTATAGGAGAGATAAAAATAATAAAATACTTTTAAAATACATTTGTAATGATTAAATTCCCAATCTGAATTCATTCAGATTTATAATTTTTGTTATTTATGTAGGTATCGGTATTGTTCATGTTTTCATGTTCAGGACTTTTATTCTGCAATTTGAACACTGTGTGAGCAAAGAAAGAGAGCAAACAGCCCCTCCCTTCTTATTTTCCTCTTAAGCCCCGCCCCCTCTCTCTGACCAGTCAGAGTCTGTGTGCAGGTCGAGCATCAGCCCCGCCCCCTCTCTCTGATCAGTCAGAGTCTGTATGCAGGTTGATCATCAGCCCCGCCCCCTCTCTCTGATCAGTCAGAGTCTGATTGCAGGTTGAGCATCAGCCCCGCCCCCTCTCTCTGATCAGTCAGAGTCTGTATGCAGGTTGAGCATCAGCCCCGCCCCCTCTGTCTGTTCAGTCAGAGCAGTAAACATGCACTGGAAGCTCAAAATTTAATTGGAAATGAGTGAGTGTTTTCTAAACTGGATTTCTTGCAGATAATTTGATCTGACCTAAAAAGGCGTCTCAGTCCAGATCAACGGAACCATGGTCCAGTTTGTTTGCAGTTGACTGATGATAACAGTGTGTTGTAAAGTTCTTTATTGCGTCGCTAAACTGCAGTGTGAAAGCAGACCTAACCGGCCCAAACGAATACAGCGAAGGCCTCGTTCCGGACTTTGAGGTGTGAAAACACCCTGTGTGTTATTACACGGCTAAAATAAACGTGCTTGGATTTCAGAGCACGTTTCACCAACAGCCACGGGAACACATAAGTGTGACTCACTCGCAGTTGGGCTTAAATAAAAACACTAACTGCCAAACTGACAGCGAGGAAGGCTAATTACTCCAGCAGGTTCTGCAGAAATCCCCCTTTCAGAGTACCAGCGAAAGAAAATAGACCACACCGCTTAATGTGGGAGAGGAGATTACAGTAGACTTGCTCATTGTTGGAGTGCTACACAGTCGCCTGAGTCATTTCGGTGCAATTTTCTGTATCCGTGGGCGCCAACCCTGTGCCTGTTCATCGAGAAGGAAGAGGACAAGGGTTGCTTCTGCCTGTGGGACTGGGTTAATCCCAGTGCAATACACAGAAAACCTTCAGGCACACTTGACTTTCATGCCTCGGTAGCAACAATGACATAAATAGAGACACAAAAGAATAAACACTCTCACAACCAGCCCAACCACATTAAGAGGGCCAATCGAAGAACAGCAGCTCTGTCTGTGTACTTAGCGACACCATTTGTTTAGTCTCACTAAAGACGTTAAAGCTCAGTTTTTAGATACTCAGTTCAGGGAGCTTTTTAGTCGCCCCGCCCGTACTTTCACGATCATGACACACCGAGGATGCTGTGCTGAAGCTCCAAAGAGCTACAGGCCTGTCCTCTCAATTGCACGGCCCGAAAACGCAGGTTGAGCAGTAAGTGGATTCCGAAAAAGGAGCTGCATTGCATATGTCATTTCCACATAAAATGGGAAAGAACTGAAGAACATCTATTTTTAAACCTCCGTCCCATTTCTTTAAATGTGCTAACATCGGTAGACTGAAGCGAGCCTTGCAACGGCCCAGTGGGTTTGATAATCCCATGGAAACATCATTTTTAGGACTGGATTTTTCCTTCTCAAAATACCAAGTACATCAAAAGTTGGTCTAGAACCCGAGATCCACACTTTGCAGGCAGTTACATGCCAACTTCTAGGCTACATATCTCAGGATCAGAGTAACCTACAGAATGATCAGTAAGAAAAACAACGTAGAAAACAGTTTAAATGTCAAAGGAGCTGCAAACCTGCATGCAGACTCTGACTGATCAGCCAAAAGGGGGTGGAGCTAACGATGTCACTGAGAGATAATGGGTTATAGAGGAAAATGAGAAGAGAGAGTTTCTCACTTTCTTCATTCACAGAGTTCAAATTTCAGAATAAAAGTCCTTAGAAGGGACAATACTGATACATATATAAATAACAAAAGTAATCATTTATTAAAAAATAAATTATTATTATTATTATTATTATTATTATCACACAATAATAATAATAAAGTTATTATATATATATATAGATAGTTATATATATATATATATATATATATATATATATATATATATATATATATATATATATATATATATTAAAATTATTTCAAAACATTCTGAATGGCCAATTTCTACAGGATTTACATTACAAAAGTAATTGTAGGCCTTATGAGCAAAACAAACTGTACATTTTTGATCAAAACATGCATACAAATATTTAGATTCTCTGAATTATTTACATCTGAAATGAAGACAAAATAGAGCAGTTTCAGAAAAACAAAATTGTATCAACCGACAAAACAACCCATAGAATTGGTCTAGAGTTCTAAAGGTTATATCATTTGAACGTTTCTGACTGCAGGTAGTAAGTCAATTTATCAAGTCAGGAAGCACATTTCAGAACGTAACTGATGTCCAAAGCACTGTAACACTGTAGCCTGTCCGAGTGTGCATTAAAACAATGCAAAAACAGCCTTCAAGTTTCCTGAAGAACCGTAGTTTCCCTTCATCAAAAATCTTTCACTGAAGGATTTGACAGACGAGAATAAAGTAAAGGAAGGCCCACTAACAGGGCTCACTGACAGCATCCAAAATGTTGTCGAGTTTACAATGAGACGAGACAAGCAGAAGAAGGTAGAAGAGTGATTCTGACACTACCATGAAGTGACTCATTCTACACTCCAAAAGTGCTGCATTCTTTGTCCATAGCAGACTTCGCTGGATAATGTACTTCGAGGCACAAAACTTGCTGTTACTCTGCTTTTCATGAAAACACATTTCATGCCCCAACAAAGTTATAATTCCTGACTGTAGTTCATCTGTTTCTCTGCAGATCGTCATTCTCCTCCTTCCACCCTGATCTTCAATAATCAGATTCCGTTATAATACCACAGAGCAGCTATTATGTAAGTGGTGGTCATTTCAGCACTGCGTCACACTGACATGGCGGCGGTGTGTTAGTGTGTGTTGCTGGTACGAGTGGATCAGACGCAGCAGTGCTGCTGGAGTGTTTAAATAGGATCCCGGGCAGCGCCCCAAGTACTGATGAAGGACTAGAGGACGATCAACACAAACTGGGCAGAAACAGATGAGCTTCTGTCTCTGACTTTACATCTACAAGGTGGAGACACTCCACACAGAGTGGACAGTGAAAATAACATATCACACCCCCATGTCAGTGTGACTGCGGTGCTGAGAATGACCCACCACCCACATAATAGCTGCTCTGTGGTGGTTCTGTGGGGTCCTGACCATTGAAGATCAGGGTGAAAGGAGGAGAATGAAGTATGCCTGACAAAATTGTGAAAATTATAAATTAAATTAACGAATTTATATGTAAAAATGCCAATTTATTTATTTGTGTAACAACAACAACATCAGTTAACGGTGACAGTCCTACAACATTCCTATCATTCTGACTGTCTCAGGTTCAATGTGACTTCAGTCTCTGCAATTCGTGGTGCTGAAACAAAGTCTGAAAACCGAAAGCCCTCGTCAGCCAGCTGGCCTCGCTCTCTATCGGCTCCATTTTAAGTCTCTCAACCCCTCATAAACAGCTCTTTGTTTGGTGTGAACTCCATGCATACGCCAAACATGCAGGGTGGTTCCCCAGCTCATTAAAGCACTGCAACTCACAAGACATCTTTGTCGGGGTCTGGGATGCGGAGGCGCACTGGCTGAAAGGAATGAATGGCTGTCACTGTAAGGTAGGAAATGAATACAGTGCAGAGTCTGTCTTGCAGACAGCAGAGAGAAGTCATTTCGCACCCAGCCATGAAATGGTACGCCTGTTTACCGAGGCCTTTCAACTGCAACTCTTACAGACTCTTACTTCATGGCAGACATTACATTCACTCCCTTCAGATCTATATTAAGGCCTTTCCGCAGAGGAACGCATTTGTGTTTCGCATGACCGTGTTGTTGGTTTTGACAGTGCCATCAACAATAATGCATCCCCAGATTCAACAAAGGCACAACTAATGCCATACAGTATGAATAGTCACTCATATTCTTATACAAGAAGCACAAAAATAGTTCGATTTTTTTTTATTATTTATTAAAAAACAAAAGGGTTTGAACTGGAATCCCATTTGGAAATCTGCCATTACGCCATCACCCACGGTGAGCCGCAGCGCATGGCCTTGATGTAATGTGTATACTATAGAATATCACCTGATGCCTTTAATGCCAATAGTTTGAAAGAGGCGCTTTGCTTCCATCTCCTGGAGGAAGCATGTGTTTTCACCTCCCAGTGTCGGGAGCATCATAAACTCAGAAATCCAGTTATTAGAATATTGCAAGTTTGAATGAATCACTATTACTATTCATTCATTTCTGCAGTTATCAGATTATTATAGTGAACGTGAAATTGTTTACCAGTTTACTCCAATTTCGACACTAAATAAGGTCTAGAAATCCATTTAAGAAATGTGATAAAGAGAGATGGATTTTAGCTCAGTAATCACTTGTCGCTGATTGTGGGATGAGCAGGCAGCAAATAACCAATAGATGAACCATCAAGCATTCTTTCTGTGGGTTTATTGGCTTGTAAACATGTTGATCTGATTACTGCCAAATCTGATTTTCTGTGTTATTTATCTCATGAGGGCATATAAACACACCCAGTATCATCATCCATCCAGCTTCAATCCTCCGCTTTCAGTTCAGGATCAAACTGGATAACACTGGGTCCAAAGCAGGGCTTGTGGGCACAGTGGGCACAAAGCAGGTATGCCCGGACAGGGCACCAATTCACTTTAGCGGTGTGAGGAATGTGGAGACCTGGAGAACCCAGAAGAAACCCGTATGGACATGGAAAACATACAGAGGCGTTTAGAGCGGGCATTGAACCCACAACCCCAGGCCTCTGGAGCTGGGCTGGGCAAGAACCTCTATTGACATTTTCACTCTTGTCAACATTGTGAACAAAATTAAGAGCTTAATTTTTTAGTTAAATTAAAACTATTTATCTCCATTTTTGGTTTCATGTTCGAACTCAGTATCTGCTCAGTCCATCAGATTTCTTACTTCCTAAAATATGAATGGAAAAGCTATAAAATTAGTAAAACAAGTTCTTAATTTCATTTCAATGTAAAGTTAAGAGTCCTTTAAAACAAATATGTGCCAAGATCATTTTCCAACATCGTTAAAGAGAAAACGTCTCCCAAAGCTTATGGCAAACTATGACATGACAGCACGTCGTCCGTGGCTCAGAACACACAGCTGGAGGATTACAAGCTGATCTATACGACTGTACGAAGGTCAGATAGACCATTTCATTTCCAGTCAAAATGCTATTTCAGGTCTATAGGTCTGTGGAGACGAGATACAAGATAATCTACTCCCATAAAGCAGGGGAGGGCGGCGAGAAAATGAGTACAAAACGAGATTCTGAAACTAGAAAATCTCAGCTCTCACAAAGAAACACGCCGCTGTTATCAGAACAATGGACTGACCACCCCACACAAAAGCATGGTGGTGGAAGTGTGAGGGTGTGGAGATCTCTCCATCATAGAAACCACTATGAGATCTTTATTGATCAGAGGGGGCTTGAGGAGAATGTAAGAGGTATGAGCTGAAAGAATCTCCACACGGAGGAGCGGGAACGTCTTCCAGTCGATGTCAGTCGATGTTGTTGACTCGTTGTAAGTGTGACGTTAGATCCGCTCCGTCTCTGAACATGGTTAGATCAAAAGCCCATATGATTAAATATGTTAAAAGTAAACTGTGTTCATAGGATGTTTAATAGTTTGATGGCTGAAGGGAAATTAAACATTGAGAAATGGTGTTTTAGTTTTGACCAAAAGCATGCAGAATAATAACTCCCTGTGAAGAATCAGATCTCCTACCATATATTTACATCTAGCATGAGGTGTACGGTGTCATGCCATCTCTTCTCCCAATACACGCTTTACTGCTCTAATGAAATCAGAAAGAGCTATGAAAATGCAGAGCATTAGAGTTACTCCAGATGCAATTGCTTGGAAAATGCAATGCTGCATGAGTCTTGACATTTGAAACTTAATCAAATATTGGAACATACGCTATTCAGCCCACTCTTTCACATAATGGTAAATGGTTAAAGTGCCTCTTCTGCATAAT
Source organism: Acestrorhynchus altus (assembly GCA_034509495.1). Lineage (NCBI taxonomy): Eukaryota > Metazoa > Chordata > Actinopteri > Characiformes > Acestrorhynchidae > Acestrorhynchus > Acestrorhynchus altus. The sequence goes on from CM067512.1 coordinate 31,576,476, forward strand.
TTAGCCCTTTCTAATGTATTAGCTTCTTCATCTTCACACACTCAGACAACAGCAGAGCAACAAGATGCACAATATAACCCTGTCGAGCTTAATATTTGATCAAATCTGACAAAGTGCATGAGCTTAAATTTCACATGAAGCACCGCGCTCCGTCGGAGCTGACCAACACCAAATTACAACCCGACGAAAGGAGCTAAATAAGCCTCTGAAGGCAATGTTGCAGAACCGAAATTATGGAGTCTTTGGGAGGTTTCATAGCACATGTTTTACAGCCTCGAGGACTCGTGAAACATTGGTATACTGACCCAATCGTGTCTTTTTAAAAAGCTATAGAACTAAAATGTTGCCACCATTAATGCACAGAATAATAAGGAGCCATTCAGACACATTATTCAGAAAATACTGTATCAGAGCCTCGGAAAAGAATGAATTTACAAAACAGCTAAAATGAGGAAGAGGTTAGTGAAGCCTCTGATGTGGAACAGTAATTGAGCTTTTAGACAGCTGAATTACTCCTTATCAAATGCCATGCTGCACCATCCGAATTTATAATTCTTGCTTATAACACTGAGGAGCTACTGACTCCAAGGCCCGTGAAGGCCCTGAGCTGAGTGATATATCGGTTTATACCTATATCAGGACATCAGAGCCGGGATACGGCTGAGCGCATATACCGATATTTATGTCTATATCGGGATATAAACAGAGCGGGATACGGGCTGAGCGATATATCGATATTTATATCTATATCGGGATATAAACAGTGCGGGATACGGGCTGAGCGATATATATATTTATATCTATATCAGGATATAAACAGAGCGGGATACGGGCTGAGTGATACTTTTATGTCTATATCGATATAAACAGTGTGAAACTGGTTTGAAGTGATATATTGATATTTATGTCTATATCGGGATATAAACAGAGCTGATATGGGCTGAGGTGATATATCGATATTTATGTCTCATATCGGACAGGAATATGTGGGATACGGCTGGGCAATATATCGATATTTGTGTCTATATCGGGATATAAAGAGAGTGGGATGTACTGATGATATATCAATATTTATATCTATATCAGGATGAAGGGGGCATAAGACTGAGCTCTGGCATGAAGACAACTTAGTGTGTATAAAGAAGAAATGACCTAATTTTTACATAATATAATAAAGACAATGGATTTCATGGGGTGTACTAATTTTTTCACATTTGATTTTTCATATTGTACATCGTATCGTCTATCAGCTAAAATATATCAGGAAATGATTTTTTCTCCAAATCCAGCTCTAATTCACACTGGATTAGTTATGAGTATTAAGTGTCTTTGAGACTCTGTGTCACGCTGGGTATACGTGGGTGCACATGAGAGAATATAGGAATACTGCTCTGACAAATCTATTGGCACAGAACACGCCTTTATGCGCTCATCTTCTTTTACCCTGAGCTGTGAAAGAAAACCGGTGGGACTCAATTCAAATATTTGAAAAGCATGTATGTATGTAAGGAGGAAACAGGGCAAACATGGGCTGGATTACAGGAATCACACACTGAGAAGACGCTGGACGTGCACACAGTATTTACTTGGACTGGACATGGATAAAGACAGCAAGATCAGTCCTCAGTTATGGCCAAGAGGATTAAGGCAGGGACAGTGATAGATCAGAATCTGGCTAATGATACTTTAATAATAGTAATTTGGAAGTGTAATTAAATGAACTGAGGCCATGAATAGAGGAAATTTTTAGGCTCTCGAAAAACACTGTTTTCTCAGTTGGGTCGTAAGGAAAGAAATGATCTTAATACCATATTTCTCTTAATAGATTTTAATTTGCTAAATATTATATTATGAAAAAATGTTTTCTTCATGATTTACAACCAACCGAATTCAATCCCAGTTTAAACAATACCAAAGCAGCTTCCAGTGCATGTTTACTGCTCTGTCCACATGCGCATGATCAACCTGCATGCAGATTCCGACTAATCAGTGAGGGGCGGCTGATGCTCAATCCTGTACACTTGACTGACTGAGAGAGGGGCAATGCCCTGCATACAGACTCTGACTGATCAGAGAGAGGGGGCGGGGCTGATGCTCAACCTGCATACAGACTCTGACTGATCAGAGAGAGGGGGTGGGGCTGATGCTCAACCTGCATACAGACTCTGACTGATCAGAGAGAGGGGGCGGGGCTGATGCTCAACCTCTATACAGACTCTGACTGATCAGAGAGAGGGGGCGGGGCTGATGCTCAACCTGCATACAGACTCTGACTGATCAGAGAGAGGGGGCGGGGCTGATGACATCACTGACCCAGATACTGGGTTACAGAGTGAAATATGTTCGATCTCTTTCTTTGGTCACACAGTGAATTTCAGGATAAAAGTCCTGAGAAGGGACATTACTGAAACATACATACATAAACAAATAAATAAAGGCTTTTTATTTTATTTGGACTGCTATCAAGTATTTTGAAGGATTTATTATTTACATTTACATTTATGGCATTTGGCTGCCACTCTTATCTAGAGCAACTTACAAGGTTATTTATAATTTTTATAAACATAAATATAAATCTTACAAATAACTGATCAAAATTCTAACATTTTTGGCCCTAAACACTTTGAATGATTCATTTCCAACAGGATTTCTGATATAAAAACATGGTCAAATTCATACAAAAATCTAAATTCTACATCTCAAATGTAGACAACTTCATATCTGGCATGTGTTACTGTCTCCTAAAAGTACATTTTTATTTTCTTTGGTGAATTAGAGCATGTCAAACCTAAAGCTTAATGAGCAAAGGACTTTTAATTTGACAATATGAATGAAATTAAATTCGATAATTTAATTGAATATGATATCTTGTGTGGTATATTGTACGATAAGTCGATAATGTAATTATCGTGACAGGCCTATTTGTAATTATGCATAACAGTGATGGTGCTGGCATTAATCAGCTTCATTAAACTCTACAGAAGGCATATTCCACAGCCGCACCACCCTGTAGGCATTTCAAAAGAAGATGCAAAGAAAATGAATTAAAGTCCATCAGCTGAAACACAAATCAGACACATGGCGCATTGTCTCTCAGGTATTAACAAGCAGCATTTGTGCTCAACAAATCAACCAAAACTGCATCATCATCAGTAAGACCCAGAGCCTTCTCTCCCATCCAAAAGCTCTATGGCTGTTCGGGAAACTGTATAACGAGTAGAAACACGGAGCAGACAGTGCAGTGCAGGTGCAGTCAACGTTTCATTGGCCCTATTCATGGTATTAATCGGGGTGAGAGAGGGTATCCTCCCAGTGTATTATAAACAATCCACACCTCCTTCGCCCCCTTCCAGAGTCCAGATCAGCTGCAATGTGTGAAAGGCACGTTTGGCAGGCAGCTCCTCTTAGGAAACGTATGAGCTCAGACAGAGCAATGGCACAATCTGTATTTCAATGCAACTGCCAGCCAGTCTGGGACGGCATCAACTGCTGGAGGAACATAAATATGGATTTACGCTGTGAACACGAACGCTCGCAGGGAACACTTTGCAGACGTTGAAGGAACGCCTGGAAAATTACTCACAGTTTATTGCACCATTTGCTAGACTTAGTTTGTGAAGCACGCATCTCTGCAAAACAGTGCATTAAGCAATGCATGCTTGAGCTGATGGCACTGTTCCACACGTTCAGCCAAGCACTGAAGGAAGCTGCAGGATATGAGCAGAATTCAGGGTAGAAAGGTTCAAAACACCGTAAAATAATAAAATCTCCATATATTATATGCACAAACCCAGTGCACCGAGCACAGTCCTGCAGTAATAAGGTATGTCTTTGAACCAGCATCCTCTTTGTCCCTATTTACCATTCATTTCATGCCCATACAGTACAGATACAGTACCTGCACCACCATACACCATGTAGGTGGAGTGTGTGTGTGTGTGTGTGTGATGGTGCATCCATACTGCCATCTAGTGACAATGGGTGACCAAAGCCCTCTCGGAGGAAGAGACAGATTTGTCAGATAATAAACACATCAAGCACACAAACACATGTGACAGGGAGTCCAAATATCTGCCATGCATTACAGTACAAATTACAGTACAAATTACAGTACAAATTACAGTACAAATTACAGTACACTCCTCACCGAGGCCGCAGGATAATAAACAACCAGGCCCAAGTGCTACAACTATGTTTATGTTTTACATACATATAAACGCAAACGAAGGACCTGAACGAGGTCTGCTCTCAGTTACAAAAGCCCGATCTGTAAACGAACAGTAATCACTGTAAGCATTACTGTTAACACTGTTATACTCTTACTGTTAATACGATTAGTACGATTAGTGCCAGATAAGGTCCAAACATATGCCCTCAAGCTGACCCTGTATGTGCCTGATAAAGTGAACCGAGGGAATGACTGAATGTGCACGGAGAGACACACACTGGGACAGGAACAGCATGCTGAGAACTCACCTGCCCAAGCGATGCCCATTTAACAGTGATACAGCCTGGCACTTCAGTATGACTGTACATATATATATAAATAAATACATGTATATAAACAAAATCAGAGCAAAATGTTCCTCATTGTAATTGGAGCTAATTAAAGAGTAATAATGGAGCATTCCTATTGGTCCATTCATTATCAACAGCGTAAAAGTGGTGATGGGTAAACATACTGTATATATTTGTTTGTTCTCACATAAAAACCTTGTATATACTTTTCAATAGATGTCAATGTAAAAAGAGTTAATTCCAAGCCATCTTGAAGCATTTTATGGGTCCATTCATCATAAAAAAACAATATGAAAAGATGTACACTAGGTGAAATGAAAGATATACTATAAAATTAATATATAGTATAATTTAGTTCTGTAAATCTACAGCAAACAGGATTAAAATGGACAATATCTTTTAGAAATCAATTTTTTAAAGGAAACAGTGGGTCGGCATCCAATCATACACATCATATGATCTGTAAATACTATTAACGCACTACAGTAGCTCTAAGTCTCTCGTGTACTCTGTATTTGAAGAATACTGACCACACCAACACTGTACTGTAATGGACGTGTGCTGTGATATGACCAATAACGTAAAATACTCTCACACCGCCTGCTTCTGTTCAACCTTTCCACGGATAGACTAAACACACCGTCCATAATGTGGAAATATCTGAAAGCGCAGCTGATATATAAAAATAATATCTACAGTTTGAGCCCAGTGTTTACAGGAGATAAGATCTGACAAGGCAGAACTAAGTTCCAAACAAATCTGTCACCCAACCACACACTCCGAACTCATTCGCTCCCAAATGAAACGTTTGAAGAGGCAGCCGGAGAGGCAGGAGAGAAACCTCAAACCGAATAAATTGATAATGTAAGTCTGCGTGACAGGGAAATAGAGGTAGAGTCTCAAGGCTCCGCTCTTAAACGAAAGGAACTGGAAAGATAAGCTGGCACTCGGAGCACTCCGGCTCTGTTTCCTGCCAATGGTGCGCTGATAGTGAGTGCTCAGGTGCTGCTGGGTGTCTGGGAGGAAATTTGATTCGCCATGCGCCAGGGGAATTTGGCCCGGGGAGACTGAGTGTGGCTCAGGTTCTGGCAGGGGGGCCGGTGCCAGAGAGCCGGAGTGGAAGTGGAAATTGAGCTCAGCTTGTTGGAGAGGGGGAGGCAGGGGCACTTAGCCCTGCCACTGAACTGTGAGGTTCAGCCCAGGGACAGCCACCTGTCACAAGGCTATCCCCTTACCTCCAACAGTCAGAGCACTCATCCCTGAGCGGCCTGCCTGCCTCTCTACCCCTCTGGCTCACACACTGTGTGTGTGTGTGTGTGTGTGTGGAAGGCCTGGGTGTCCTTCCACATGACTGACACTCTTCCTAACCCTCTGCGAGTTGACGCTGGGGCAGGGTACGAGAGTGCAAGCACAACATTTGCATGCAGTTCCACGAGTGTTGTGTACCAATGTTTGACCTTCGTGCAACCGCACCACCGTTCCGCTTCAGTAGGTCTGAAGAAGAGCCGGCGATAATTGCAGTGACAGATGCCAATTGACAAAATAGTTGATGTGGATGTAGTGAGAAACGGTGATGGATTACATAACGAAGCTGCAGCGGTATGGTGATATAGGGGTCACAGCATGCTGAACGAGTTAGAGAGGCCTGAACTGTAAGAGCGCTGTCGCTCTTATGATAAAACTTCCTTTTTATGACCCTGATATGATGATAATATAATGTCATCATAAAAAAATACGCCAGAAGGAATCAGCCGATTGCAAAGCACAGCAGCAGTGGCATCGTGGCAGACTGTCACAGAGAATGGCAGCTGGTCATCTTCAGTGAAGAGTCCTGCTTTTGTCTTGGTGGAGACGTCACGTGTCCATAAGGCCTGGTATCACGGTTTGGATGCAATTTCGTTAGATGGCACATCACCTCTGGTCTTCATTACAGACAGTTTGACGTTAATGAGGTCCTGTAACCAGTGGTTCTACCTTTTCTGAACACACACTCCGGTGCCTAACCTCTATCTTCCTTCCCAATAGCATTGCAATCCCACACGTCTTTCTGGGTGCAACTATTTTTGATAATATATGAGTGGTTTTATTTAGTAAAGTTGATTATATTTTATTTATGCAGAAATGTATGTTTTAAATCTCATAACAAAGCCTCAAACAACTACTCCTCTCTCTCTCTCTCTCTCACACACACACACACACACACACACACACACACACACACACACACACACACACACACTCGGTGCATTATTACTCCTGTCTTGCTTAAGCCATCTGTTTAACTGATTAATCACAGAATAATGTGATAAAAGCATATAAATATAAATTATTAAAAGCTTCAGTGGAAAATCTGATAAATTGCAGCAATTTTTGTGATTAATTTGTTCCTTTTTAATCTGACGACAGCTCTACATAGACAGACGGATAGATGGATATAATAATAAACAAAAAACAACGAATATATAATAGAAAGAACAGATGAAAAGTCCAGCAGGAGAGGATTTGCACATTATTATTGCATTTTGTTTTCCTGTTATTGCACACAGTCCGGTTTGAGTTGTGTTCAGGCTCCTAACACAAACATACGTGATCAATATTTGTTGAGTTTCTGTATCAGAAGGGGTAAAAGAGGCGGTTGTGTCCCATCTATAGCTATGGACGTCAGTGAAATCAGCTTTGACTTCAGTAAGTTTTACAGAAGTTATTAACCAGAGTCTGTCCAGGCGCTGACATCTCAGCTCCGAGGTGAGGCAGCTATTCTTCCTCCACGGTATTCTGCTAATGACATCGATGGCTTTTTGTCACTTCAAAGGAATCTCTGATTGCTGGGAGACATCTATGCTTTTCAAAAACATGGCACTCTTTGCCCCGAGAGAGACACAAAGAATTTTCCCAAAGAAGCGAATTAAAATGTTATCTCCAACGTCACTCCAACACAAAGGTTAGTTTTCTTCTCCGAGGCCCCGGCAGTGATATTTCGGAGAAGATTAAAAATGACAAAAGGACAAAGAGCCCTGAATGGAGTCGAGGCACAGTCGAAAATCCGCTGTAAATCAAAGGTTAAAAACGGGATGCAAAGATTAAAGCAGAGTTGTCTGTTGCACAGCAGAAGCCGTGGGAAGCAGTGGTGTCTACTGTTACAGAGAGAGAGAGAGAGAGAGAGAGAGAGAGAGAGAGAGAGAGAGACAGAAGCTGTCACCAGTGGCTGCCTACGCCGATCACGGCACAAGCGTGTGACATGATACCCCTCTTAATGATGATCCCACCCTAAACAGAGTCCTGCTGAGTGAGCACGTATCTGGGCCTTTCTCCGTGAATCTGCTCTAATGTGCTCAGAGTGCTGCCTTCTCTCTGCTAATTGTTGGTTATGGTCGTTTCCACGGAGCTGCACTGTCAGTCAGTGGGAAGAGGAACAGAGACAGCACACGGAGAGAGAAGACACTGCATGAGCCCTGTTCTTCTCACAGAGCTGCAGACAATGCAGAACAGGGCTGAGAACTTCAGCAGGTTGACAGCAGTGTGTGATTTCGGGCAGAAAGACCTTTGATGTGCACAGTTTAAACGAAGGACAGATGCCGATGAAGGCTTGTGTTGACATCCCGACGCACCTTCCACTGGGGAGCAGCAGCTCTCTGAAATATGTGAGAGACCATTCCATAAAGGGATGGTCTGGCCAATAAACAAATCCACTCAATTCCCAGCACAAAACGGATCAGATTTTCACCCTGATCTTCAATGTTCAGGACCCCACAGGACCACCACAGTGCAGGTATGATGTGGGTGGTGGGTCATTCTCAGCACTGCAGTCACACTGACATGGTGGTGGTGTGTTAGTGTGTGTTGCTGGTACGAGTGGATCAGACACAGCAGTGCTGCTGGAGTGTGTCACTGCTGGACCGAGAACAGTCCACCAACCAGAAATATCCAGCTGACAGCGTCCTGTGGGCAGCGTCCTGTGAGCACTGATGAAGGACTAGAGGACGACCAACACAAACTGTGCAGAAATAGATGAGCTTCTGTCTCTGACTTTACATCTACAAGGTGGAGACACTCGGTAGGAGTGTCTAATAGAGTGGACAGTGAGTGGACCCAGTGTTTAAACACTCCAGCAGCACTGCTGCGTCTGATCCACTTGTATCAGTGCAACACACACTAACACACCACCGCCATGTCGGTGTCACATAAACGCTGCTCTGTGGTGGTCCTATGGGGTCCTGACCATTGAAGATCAGGGTGAAAGACCGTCATAGCTGAACATAAAGAAGCATTATAAACATAAGAGTCTCTGATTAGAACTCGTGAATCTGTGTCGTTGGACATAAAAATAGCAACCTCAAAAATGAGGGTAATGTGAGTTTTTTTTGTGCCAAAAACCACAATGGGATGCGAGTGATAAATGCCACAGGAGTATTTTGAACACGCTTCATGGAATACAGCTCCCGTACGGCACTGGAGGCCTTCAGCGTAGTGCACTCATTCCGCCATCGTTCATGCAGCGATCGATACGGTGAGCTGGCTGCGCCGAGTGTAAATGGCCGTATTGATAAAAATTGATCGGTTTGCAAAGGAATCAATTTTAATACGACTTTTGCTGAAACTCTACTACGAAATAATGGAAGCTTAAACTGATTTTGTGCAAAGTGTTTAAATCACGGCAGTTTCTTCAGCTTTAAGTCTCATATGGTTTCTGACGCTCTTCCAAAAAGACGCTTTATAAACAGTGCTGAAAATGGGGTTCACTCATAAACACACGACCCTTCTGTACAGACCCATAAATAAGAGCTCCATTACACCATCATAAAGAAAAAAAAAGAAAGGTAAGCATTCAGTTCGGTTCTTCAGGTTCCCACAGGAAAATCGAATATGTGGTCAAATATACGAATACGCTGGTTTACATGTGGCACAAATTATATATGAGATCTACGTCAAATAGGACACATTTTCTGACAGATCTGAGTTTATAATATAATTTAACTCACTATCAGACGTATGCAATTACACTCGTACAAATGTTCTGCACCATGCAAATTTCAATGTCAGGTTTACTGACTATAAAGCTGAATTTCTGACCTGTAACAAAAGAAAAACAGATGCCTTTGTTTAAAGGGCAGAAATATCCAGTAAACAGCTACTCACACAGTATTAGAAATGTGAAAATATAGCATTTTAGTAAAAGAACTCACATTTAAAGAAATTTCCTGGTATTTCATGACTCATAAAGCACTAAAATCAGGAATATAACAGAATATATTCCACCGTAAGCCTGTAAATAACAAAAATATAATAATATGGTTATTAATTAGGGATTTGAGCTCATAAATCTACAAAATAAATTGATGAATAAATCGGTTTTAATGGAGAAATCCATTCATTCTCTATAACATTTAATTTACATTTAACTCAAATATAATATATATCAAATATTATTTACATGCAGCTTTTTTTTCCCCAAAATATATAAAATACATGAAACACAGGTATTAACACAGGCTTTAATTCAGATATGGTTTTAAATGCCCTGAGTTTATATATGGAGTTTCTTATTTGGACATATAAGTGGTCATATATGTCCTTATATGTTATTGTATGGAAACATATATGTGACGTATATGAAAGTAGACATTTATATGTATTTTGACAGATTTGTAACATATATGTAAATATTTGACCTAAATATGTTATATCTGCAATCCCCACGTATACTCATACTGTATATGGTATATATGAGGAATTCACACACCATATTAATATATGTTTATATATAATATATGATATAATTTAATGTTACTTTAACTTTAGTTTAATGTTCATCTTTTTAGCTGCTTAAAACTAAAAGAACGTTTGCACCAGATTAGATCTGCCCAATATCATTGATTATGCTCCAATATTAGATACACTTTATTGAATAAATAGTGTTTTATTAATATGTTTTAATATCACAGAAGCAAAAACTATTGCAATGTCAGTTTCTTTCCCATGTTCATGTTTCTACACAGGAATGTTGCTTTTCTGTATTCTGTACAGACTGAATACAGGCTTCACAGTGACTCCTGCTGCTGGTTCTTTTCTGGGCAACTGAGTTTGGAGAGTTTTTGAAACCAGTACGTCATACAGGGCCAGTTTCCCAGATAGGGATTAAGCCTTGTCCTGGACTATGCAACAATGTGCAGGGAGATTCCTGATTGAAAGGACCATGTAATCCAAAACTGTGCTTAATCTGTTTCTGGGAAACTGATACGCAGAACTCACTTAAGTGAGTAGTATTTACATTACGTTAAAAGGTAAGATGGTAGGCAAGCGTGTGTTTGTACGATGGAATCTGATGGAAACAGTCCTCTGATGTGGTAAACTTTGGACAGCAAACTTGTCCCGACAGATGGACCAAATTTGCTTTAAGGGGAAAATTGTATAAATGAGATTTTCTCTCCTATCGCAATGGGAACTCAGTGTCTGGCAGCGCTACACTTAGGAGCTCAGTGGGAATGTAATGGACTAAGCGGCTGGAACGTCATTTCCCACACACAGAGGCAAAACACATCAAATGAACGCGATGCTATCTGGCATCGTGTTCCATTAAAAAAAGTCGGAAAAATCCCAAGATGGGCAACAACTTTCCCAGGATCCCCCTGGCTGATTTCTTCAGAGGTATGCGGCCTTGCTTTTGTTAATGCCGTGGATAGATTTCCTCTCCCGAGCTCTGGAATCCAGCAGCCGGAGCGGGAGGCAACAATGGCGGCCTTTATTTGCCTCTTAAGGCACAGCGAGACACTCCTGCGCATGGGGAGCGAAACAGTGCAGCGATCCACAAAACTGTGGCCCTGACCTGGCCGGGTTTGAAAGCAGCCATACTAAAACCGCGGGGACTCCAGCAGAGGGACGACAGAGCCAACACTTCTGGTGCAGAGTGACGGCTACCGTGCCGAGAGAAGGAATTCATTGTGGCTAAGTGGTGCAGAGCTGAAGGTTCGACAGTGGCACTGACATTTAGCAAATCCCTTAATTAGACAACTTTCTCACGAGTCACTGGAATCACTAGCAAGAGGAGGCCCGGAGAGAGCAGGAGGGCGTATGACATCGTCATCGTTGGGAGGAAATTAACGGAATTTAGCCAACATGAAAGTCGGGGAATTAATGACTGACTTGATGAGGTTTAATAGATGTGTTAACATAAGCTAATTGTATGCATCTGTAACCTTTCCAGCCAAACGCAAATAATCCATCTCCCATTCACCGGATCTGAGCAGAGGGGGGCAAATCAGCAGCTGGAGATTCATTCTAGCAGAGCAGGGCAATTAGTTTTCTTCTCGGAACAAGTGCTTTCGCTCCGAATACGCCTGTATCACTGCGGAAAAAGCGGCGCCGCAATTAGTTTATAGATGTTGTCTTCAGTGTGTGAAGATCCATAATGGAACCAGTGACCTCCGATCTCCTGGAACATGCATGTGAGAAACTGATCAGCTATCAGCTGAATGAGCTTTTGGTGGAAGGAAAAGTAAGAGACAGACGGAGCGAACGCAAATTGGTGCATTGCATGGTTTGGACGCATGATGAAATATGCATGATGAGAAGGACGCAAAGAATCTGTGCTTGTTAGAGACACTGCTTTGATTTCACTCCACCACTCTCGCGAAAAGACCTGTTAGAAAATCTAGGCCGTTTTCATCAAGAGATTTTGCAGAGGACAAACCAATTGACATTGACGGAATCCTAAAAAAGAACCCTCGAAACTCAAAGAAGACGTCAAGACAGAGATAATTGCATTTGTAAAGCGACATCGCACTGGATGGATGACAGCCTCGATATCAAATATGCAACAAGTGTTTCGAAGAAGAGGTCAGTGGCTCAAGAACTAGGCAGATTCATAGCGATAAAGGTTCTTGCACGGTTCTTGGCTTGTGTGCAGTCTTTGAAAGGTTCTGAAGGGAATCTGCCTCTGCTGGCAGACCCGTATGAGCGTACGCTTGACACTAGCCAATCACTAACATCTGCTTATGACCCATATTCCACACATCCAAGGAGGCACTGACTGCAATGTACCACCTCATCTCAATCTATGAATCCCACTGCACACCCCGCAGGTATTCATAGCATGTCATTCTTGTGCAGCGCCACCTGCAGGAGCCTGAAGTTACTACCACCTTAAATGTACAAGGTGTTCATATGTCTTTATATCCAATACTGTTTCTGACACCGCTTCCTCCGTGTCGTGTCTAATCCCACATACGGTGCATCCTGGTTCACATGGCTCTTGGTTAAATAACACTTAGGTGGTCATCCGCTCTCTGTGTCTCGCTTTCGTTAAAACAATCTGTCATTATGGGCGCAGTCTGGACAACACTCACCCTGCTGTTAGGCATGCTGACCCCCCCAGCAGACTAAACAATGAGAATAACGACATGGTGAGCTGCAGAAGCTGTCCCTGCTGGAGAATTACAACACCCTTAACATCTTTGCTATTTTTACCAGCTGAGGTGTGACGTGGTTGACCCAGCACTGTGAAATATTCATGACAGGCCGCCTGTCTGACTCACTCTGGTGCCAGGTTTTGGGTGAAACTGACACAATAGAGGTGTGATACCTCGAGGCACCAAACAACTTTTACTGACTCTCCACTGACTGCGGAGGATCCATCCATGCGTGTGAAGACTCCATACTGCTGCACAGTTCCAGCTCCCTAATAAGCTCTATTCTTCAGTACCTTCTGTCAGGACCAAAGTGACTACCGGCCGGAATGTCAGGCACTGGCCAGCTCTGTCACACAGTTGGACAAAAAAAGACAAAAGCAGATGGTTGGATGACTCTTTCTAGAGGGAATCTGTTAGAGCCATCTCACGACCTATCCTGACCTTGCCCCCAATCCCCCCAGCTCCACACCTCCAGCAGGGGGTCAGTCATTCCGAGGTTCCTAATGGGTGGTGAGGTAATCTGATGTTCTGTTGTGATGCTGACAGTCACGCCATTCCTCTCAGCTTGGAAAAATGCCTTGGCATTCGTCTAAGTGACACTAATGTGCATTGTGGCTAATGAGCTTACAGCCTTAGTAATTATTTCAGCTGGAGAGAACTGACAACTTAACGCATTTTCGACACAGAGCATAACAAACAACTCCGCGAATGGTTCTCTTATATGGGAAAAACAGCACTGCGCACTTGTGGACTGTGCTACCGTCAGACACTTTACGCTAATGCGACCGTCACCTTTACCTTGACCAATCACATGATTTTATCACAGTATTTTGACACATATCTTCTTCGGTCAAGACATTCAGACCTTTCGGTTTGGTCCGAAGCAAAAGAGAAGGTGTAAAATGTGCCAAGGACCACAGTCCAGACCAAAGGACCAAAACTTGGTCTGACCTAAAGAGGTTGTCTTGGGCAGTTGAACCACAGACCAGTTCGTCTGCAGGGTGAAAACGCTTTTTGGACATTTAAATTTTTTTCCATTACAGGAAGCTGAGGCAGGCTGTCATCAAAAATCAAACAACAGAAGGTGATAAAGAAGCAATGTTGTGTCGATTTCCCTTTGCAGCATGGGAACAACAGACCATGCCTGCGACTCCTGTATCTACCGTAACCCTAGATTAGCCCTTATTTATAAACATAAACTAAAGGAATATAATAATATTCCAGCATGTTTTGACGCCTGAAGGGAGTTTAATTCTGGCAGGGAGGCAGAATTCAGCACAACAACAGATGTGCACCACTCCACAAAACCAATCAATGTCTACTACAGGGAGACACGGCCCACGGACGTGATGACAGGATGCAGTAAAGTTCTAAAATGCAGCGTGAAACCAGAACTAACTAGATAAAAATCTATACAAGGTAACAAAACACAAACCTTGTTTCAGGCCTTGGTCTGCACTTTCAAGAGTGAAAACACCCTCAGACAAAATGCTTTAGTAGTGGCAGATTCTTCAAATTAGTAAAGATCGGCAGCAGTGTAGTTACTGAAACTGTATCAGAAACACAGTCCGGTAGCCGGTTTTAAAGATCAGTAACAGTGTAGTTACTGAAACTGTATCAGAAACACAGTCCGGTAGCCGGTATTAAAGATCAGCAGTGTAGTTACTGAAACTGTATCAGAAACACAGTCCGGTAGCCGGTATTAAAGATCAGCAGCAGTGTAGTTACTGAAACTGTATCAGAAACACAGTCCGGTAGCCGGTATTAAAGATCAGCAGCAGTGTAGTTACTGAAACTGTATCGGAAACAGTCCAGTAGCCGGTATTAAAAATCAGCAGCAGTGTAGTTACTGAAACTGTATCAGAAACACAGTCCGGTAGCCGGTATTAAAGATCAGTAACAGTGTAGTTGCTGAAACTGTATCAGAAACACGGTCCTTTGGAAAGCTGTATCCTGACTGAACCATCCATAGAATCAGTCATTTCCTTTCACCAGCCAGCCGTGGAAACTGAAGAATCTCATGATTTAAGGCTTGATATGTAATAATTAATTCAAAACTGCCTTTTCCGTTTATCCTTCTCTAGATTTTCGTCCGTTTCCACTTTGTGATATGTTTTTAAATTCTCAGGTTTTTTTGCTCAACCAAAAAGAACGTTCTGGATGGAAATCTCGTTACCGAGGCCGGGTTTGACTGCACCCAATTCACTTCACTTCTAAATCCCTTCTGACCTATAAACCTGCAGGAAGGCCTCATTCACAGATTATTCATGGTTGGGTTGTGCTTTGATGATGCTCTGATGCTGACAACCATAGCAGTCACTTGGGAAACCCTGTAAGATTTATGTTACAACTGCAGCGGTGGGTTAGTAAAGCTCAGCATGAAAGACCCTGGTTGGCTGCGTGTGTAATGTGTGTTGAAATTCTATCACAATTTACAGAAAATCAACACCATTAAACAGACTTTTCTGGACATCGAGGCAGTAAAGCAATGTCAATGTATGATAATACACTCATCGTTAAAAAAATAGCTGCACCAAAAAGGAATCAGCTGATTTCAAAGGTGTCGTATCAGACTGTCTCTCAGAATGACATCAGGTCATCATCACGTTTGTGTTGGTGGAGATGACCAACAAATACACGTGTGGAGGCACAGTGGTCAGCGCCAAGATCAACAGACTGTCATCATGAGTCACACTTCCAAAAGGTCTGGTGTCCTTCCTTACAGGCACATTGAAGTCCAATGTTACAGTAATGAGGTCCTACAACCATCTCGTCTTGAAGACACAGATACTACGCCGTGGTCGGTCTCATCTCCAGATCTGTCCCTGATTGAAAATGTGTGGGATGCTATTGGACGCTCTATCAACACTCCACCCCTACCACACCATCTGCAGAACTGAGTGAGAACATTCAAGCTGCATGGGATGGATCATCACAGGACACCATCAGGAACCTCTACAACTCCATGTCTTGCATGTTGCGTTAAACCCGACGCCGTGAGAGACACGACTTCTGTATGTGTAGATCAATAAACTCTGCCCATATCCATCCTTCCTTCTAAACAGCACTGGAGACACACACTTCCATCTCAGTCCAACTATCGACGTTCAGTTCTAGGGTCCATGGAAATAGTAAGAACTTGATTTTTATATATGCTTTAATGTGCTTTAATGTAAAGCTATTAAGACTTTGTCTGTGGCATGATTGGATATTTAGGGTGAACCCTCACAAGACCTCCTCAGCTTCACTCTGAGTGGCTTCATGCTGAGGACAAAATAACACCTCACACAGTTACATGCTTTGAAAGCTCTCTCAGTACGGGTTCGGGAGCTGCCTATCATAGTTATAGTAGAGCAGCTCCATTGAGTCATCATTCAGTGAGTGCTGAATGTAGAAGGTGAAACAATGAAAGAGGGTTTAAATCACCCCACTAAGTATAACCATGGCACAATGAGCGGCTCACTGGCGAGATAATGCCCGGGCTGCCGCTGAAGCCAGGCCACTTTTTTGAATTTATTCTAATGCTCTTGCCCTTTGCTGAGCAGCAGAGTTGAGATGCCAATGGTTTTTAAAAAGCCAGGAAACCTCATCTTCACCGTACACACGCAGAGAGTGAAATGGAAAGATTTCCGTACACCAACCATTTCTCCTTGGCCCCTTGGCACAGGAGAATGAATTACAGTGATGCCAATTACAAAAACTGTTAATCAATCAGCCCCAGGGCCGCACTTACGTAAAGCGTTTAGCTCTGCATGAACTCGAGACCCTCTAATTGAATATCAGACCCCTGATGAGGAGCTAACAGCATTAATGGACTCCAGCCCTCCTCCTGGATTCCTGGCACCAGGGACTGTGATGGAAGACACATCTATCTCCGTACTCTCTGCAGATACAGCCTCCAGCACTTCCCCGGCCAGTGTGAGACTGCCATCCCTGGAATAAGAATAGCAACCACACAGCCTCGAGAAATACATCCGACACACTGGGTCAGCCATGGAAAATTACCTTCTGCACTTCTCCAATATAACAAAAACCTTATTCTCTCTCAGTGTTTTATCTACAGCAGAGACGGAAAGCAGGAGCCCCTGGCAGAAATGGGTTTTTTTTTCCAATTAAAAATTTGCACAAAAACAAACAGCAAGCGGCACGGCTTCCGCCGCCCATTTCATAAGTCCTTTCGTAGACCTTTTCCACCAAAAGGACTATGTTCTTGGAATGTTTCCATTTGGGTTGATTAGAACCTGGGTGCATTTTAGCAAACAAGCCTGTATTTACATCAGTTTTAGTGGAAGCGAGGATTTGCCCCAGGATACGTCACCAACAGAGGGCGCTGTACAGTGTCAGTAAACAGAACTGAGAAGAACCGGTAGCCCGTATAGGTGACCTGCGAGCGTTTGTTCTGCTACAGATGTTTGTTTCTCTTCAAAAGGCAAACATGGATCAACTTTTGGAGATCAGAAGATGTAGAAGGCGACACCATATGAGATTAATGTTATGCTAAAAGAACAAACTTTTCAGGTTCTGGAACATAGGAACCTATTTAGAATAGAATAGAATAGAAAAGAATAGAATAGAATAGAATAGAATAGAACTATTTTTATTGGTGGAAATGCATTGAGCACAATTAGGTTCTTGAACCGTAACAGAACCTGCTCCACCAGAGGCCTTTCAGCACCACCGCCCTTCTCCATGTTCTTCTAGGTTTCTAGGGGAATGGTTGCTGGTCATCGTGACATAATCATGAGCAGGTCACAGTGGTAAGTTAGCCATCACTGACCGTATCTAACACTGAAAATAACTAGTGCTGTGTTAGGATGCTGGTAACCAGCCTCCACCAACATTGCTGCTGTGGCATTTGCAATCCCGCTACCACCCTTGTCCAAAATTGATAGCGTGGCATCAGAATTCCGACTATAGGCCTCGTTAGCAGTGTTTAATTTCACTGCTGTTACCCTTTAAATGTCACTCTGAATCACTCCTGCTCTAAGTCACCCCGACAGGACAGGAAAAGTCCAGATAACAGGACGCTGAGCAGCCAAAGCTGGACCAAGACTGAGAAGATCATGTCCTTTTCCTCTTTCGCTGCTTAATGGTCTCTTAAATACATCGTCTGAACCAGAGAGGCTTAGGAGGAGGCTGCTGACAGACACCTCACATCCTGATGCCAGGTACTTCCTCTCGGACAAAGCACGTCATCCGAGCTGTCCAGCTCATGAAAATTCAAACACTACCTCCCTCAGCAAACAAAGGATATGACAGATGGCTGTGGAGATGTGGAGCCACCACGGAGAAATGCTTACGTACAGGTCTATATGCACAGGGGTTAATCTGGGTGGAGCATAATGTCAACTGGCAAACAAGGTGTGCAATAGACTCACGGTCATTACGACAATTATCTAAAGACATCTCAGTCCGAATTAGTGTGTAAGACACACGTCCACACGGTTCGAAATGAATCCCCGAGGAGGAGCTGCCACCACACTGACTGGAAGTCACTTTCTACAGCACCGTGGGTGAAATGCCGGCAGCTTCAGCAGGCTACCTGTCATATTATTTCTGTTGTCCCGGCCGTGGCACCATGGTGACGCAGGTGATGGTCTCCTGTTGACATGGCCTACAGCTAGCACAGTCACGGCTCTGTCAATGACCACATTCACACTGTAATGTGTAGAAATACCTGCCAGAAGCTGCATTGTGAGCACTATGCTGAAAGTCTGAGCTGTGATGATTATGCCAAACGCTGATCCTCGGGACACATTTTCACAGATAGCAAAAGGACAGTGGACCACTGTTGCTCCACTAACAGCAAAGTTGGTGGTCTTCTCCCATTTAACTCAGCATCTCCTGGGCATCAAGGCCGGACTGGCAACAGGATTATTATACTGACCAGCCCTCGTTCATTTTGTTTGGGGCTAGGAGGGATTTCGATCAGTTATGTTTTTGTCGACCAGGGTGGGGGATCCATTTCGAATTTCCACTCAGCGTCCAGTTAATTCATTTGTCTTACTTTATTCAATTTTTCCCCTCAATCTGGACATGACAATTCCCCAACCCCACTAGGACTCTCCCCCGATCACATAGGATGGCTCTGACACTAAGAGGGTGAGGACCAGCATATGCCTCCTCCAACACGTTAAGGCAGTCACTGCCTCTTTTCGAACAGCCACCATAAAGAACCAATACAAAGTGGGATTTTGTGGACCACCCAGAAAATGCTGAGCAAACTGCTGTTGAACCACCAACCAGCCATCATGTCAAAATATCCTAATAAATAATGCATTGTTAAATTGCCTTTAAATATCACAATAGCTCATGTTTTACTACTTATATATAGTGCTGATAGTCGTGAACAGCAACGAATATGAATGATCAGATCTGAACCTTATATATGGCTGGGCAATGTATCATAAATACAATATATTGAGATATATTTTGTGCATGATATGAAAAATGGCCATATTGTAATATCACGTGTTACACAGGTCACCATCTGGTATGATTTCATTCCAATAAAGAGCATGAGCGGGTCGTGGAAGTCATATCACCCAGTCCAGTGTCAATAATTCTGGATTAACAGACCAACAGAAAGGCTCTCAGCCTACTTTTGGGTAGTGAACCTCTTGGTGAGCGATCCCTGACTGCTAGACCTGCCTCTACGACACACTTCAAAGATATCTGTTGACATCTGAGTTCCAACTGGCATTTTTCAGCAGGATAATGCTCCCACACATGGCAGGGGTTTGCCAGGAATGTCTCCTCCAGATCACAACACCTCCTCAGCCTACCAGCTCACCAGATTTATCACCAGTTGAGCATTTATGGGAGCAGCTGCACACCAGCTTAAGAAACCAGTGTGCAGATTCTACAAGCCCAGTTGAAACATCTGCCGAACAAAACCTGTAGGCCTCCACCTGTAGGCCTTTCCTCTGATAAACCTTCCTTTGTTCCCACCACTCCTTATTGAGTTATGAGACTCTACCTGCACCATGCTTAACAGAACAGGTGCACAGTTCTTAAGCATCATGCTGAATGCTTAAAAAGTGACACGGTCAGAGTGTCCCACCTCACTCCATTTGAACTCTGTGCAGGTGTTACTCCAACATGTGAACTGACCGACAGTGACCTGAAATGACCTGGTCAGTCTATGGTATGGAGGACGGAGGAGCCTGATGGAGGGAAATGCAGCATCTACACGTCTAGAGGATATGATTATCTGCTTTAGGTGCTCATCTGTGTCCAGCAAAGCCCACCACCGTGGACTGATGCTGGTTCAGCTGTTGGGGTCTGTCTGTGGTCAGTGTTAGCTGCTGGAGCAGAGATAGAGCTTCTGCAGAATGAATGACAGTCATGAAGCATGGCAGCTAAGGCACACACGCACACACACACACAGTGCGCGCGTGGTGCAACAGCTGGGCGAATGTGCTTTCACATACACACACACACACACACACACACACCCACACACACACACACATTCCAAATCAAATAAACACCACCAATGCATGAAAACAAAAAGCCGTCAAAAGACGCGCAGCGCGCGCACGAGTCCGAGGCTCGCCTACCTCGCGCGCACAGGCGCTCCTGCGGGTACGCGCTTCTCGCGCTGCGTCTCTCCAGAAAGTTGAGCACCACCCGTCCAGTCCCAGCTGCCCTGGTCTGTCCACTGTCCACTGTCCACTGTCACTCACTGACCACCGTGCGCGCGCGCTCGGCTGTGGACCGCATTCCCCTCCGAGAGGCTCCTAAAGTAACACACACTCCCCGAGGACACGTGACCATCCCACGGGAAGAAACACACACACACACACACACACACACACTTATACTCTCTCTCTCTCTCTCTCTCTCTCTCTCTCTCTCTCTCTCTCTCTCTCTCTCTCTCACACACACACACACACACACACACACACACTTCCCAAGGTGGTCTCCCACACACATAAGCTGGAGGGGCTCCAGGCTGGAGCATGACCAGGAGTGTTACTGTAGATACAAGGTCTTTAATGGAATGTGTAGGGAGCAGTGAGCTGTGAGTGTGTGTGTGTGTGTGTGTGTGTGTGTGTGTGTGTGTGTGTGTGTGTGTGTGTGTGTGGATTTGTTGGTGTTCAGTGGTCTATGCCACCAATCACATAAGAGAAAAAACACTGACATTCTTAAGACACAGTCCATTAGTGGTCAGTTTAGGATGGCTGCCCATGTGCATGGAGGTGGTGTCCAGTGTTAGTGGTTAAAAATTGGCCATTGTGTAGGAGATGTCCCCAACCATTCTGAACAGTTATTGCACTGCCCGGGACCAGAATCTGAAACTTATGGACTGATTGACCTTAACCTTTACAACCCAAGGCCAGCAAGAACTTTAATCCACTCACAAATTAGAAAATGATTTATCAGAGACAGATCTTGTTATGTGAGGAGCTCCAAGACTACTCAGTTGCTTTGAATTTTTGTGTTTTTGCTTATAAGGACAAAAATATATTTAATTAATTATTTGTAATAATTTGATTGATAATAATTTGTTAGTCAAAATAGATCAGCCTCTTTCTCATTTTCAGTGATGTCATCAGCCCCGCCCCCTCTCTCTGATCAGTCAGAGTCTGTATGCAGGTAGCACAGCCCCACCCCTCTCTCTGATCAGCTGAGTCTGTATGCAGGTTGAGCATCAGCCCCGCTCCCTCTCTCTGGGATCGTCAGAGTCATGCAGGTTGAGCATCAGCCCCGCCCCCTCTCTCTGATCAGTCAGAGTCTGTATGCAGGTTGAGCATCAGCTCCGCTCCCTGTCTCTGATCAGTCAGAGTCTGTATGCAGGTTGAGCATCAGCCCCGCCCCCTCTCTCTGATCAGTCAGGACTCTGCATGCAGGTTGAGCATCAGCCCCGCTTCCTCTCTGACTGGGGTCAGAGTCTGCATGCAGGTTGAGCATCAGCTCCGCCTCCTGTTCTGATCAGTCAGAGTCTGTATGGTGCTGAGCATCAGCCCCGCCCTCTCTCTCTGATCAGTCAGAGTCCAGGCGCAGGTTGAGCATCAGCCCCGCTCTCTCTCTGACTGGGCCAGGAGTCAGGCGTAGGTCCCCGCCCCCTCTCTCTGATCAGTCAGAGTCTGTATGCAGGTTGAGCATGTACACGTGGACGGAGCAGTAAACATGCACTGTTTGACCCGTACGAGCGACGCTTCCACACACCTGCAAATTCAGCACTGTGTTGTAGCCAATCATTAACATCTGCATTGTGACCCATTTTCCACTCATCCAACAAGACCTTGACTGCACTGTATCACCTCTTCTCAATCTATGCATGCTTACGCACACCCCACAGGCATTTATAGCCTGATCATCCTCATGCTGCGCCACCCGCAGGACCCTGAAGTCACTACCACCTTAAAGATGCAAGGTGTTGATTCTTTGTCCAGGAGATTATACGGTTTCAGAGCTTTTATTGTTTGCAGACCCAAAATATCTGTTACTGTAATAAAGCAGGTAAGAGACCACCTGATTTCTCATTCCGTGTCCGAAGCAAAGTCTGGTCACGGAGCAAAACTTTATAACACCCCCTTTGGCGATCACACCAAACACTTCTACACACCTTTTGAAGCAGCCAAGAGACTTTCAGTTCTGCTTTGAGGCATTTTTGCCCTTTTGACTAAAAAGTTTTTAGTTCTGAAAGATTCTTGAGCTATTTTGCTGCACAGACAGACAGATAGATAGATAGATAGATAGATAGATAGATAGATAGATAGATAGATAGATAGATAGATAGATAGATAGATAGATATAGATAAACTGAGAATGAGTATGTAGTATGAATGTAATATATGAGTATAAGTATGTAATATATGAGTATGAAATATGAGTATGAGTATGTAATATATGAGTATGTAATATGAGTAGTAAGTATGTAATATATGAGTATGAGTATGTAATATGAGTATGAGTATGTAATATATGAGTCTTAAGTATGTAATATATGAGTATGAGTATGTAATATATGAGTATGTAATATGAGTAGTAAGTATGTAATATATAATTGCATAAACATTATACAATAACAATCCAGTTCACATGGAGGCTCAGTAAACCCATCGTTTGAGGTCTATCCACGGACTGATTTCAGCCTCAGTTAGAGCCTGAAGTCCACTGAGGATCTGAAGGTTGTTTAGGATCGTTATCCTGCTGTAGAAGCGGCTCCTCTTTTCATCTTCAGCTTTCATACAGATGGTGAGATGTTTCTAGGATTGACTGATGTTTAACTGAACTCACTCCTCCCTCTATTCCGTACCACTGGCCACAGCACGAACCCAAAGAACGACTGATCCACCCTGCGTTTAACAGAAAGTTGTTCTTCACTCTCTGAACGTGCTCACTGTGGCCCAAAATATTTATTAAATGAACGTTAAAGTTCCAAATTGAGCCAGTCTTGGTTTTCAACTGATGACTCTTCAATGAAGGTCATATTTCTGCAGAGTAGAAAAGTGCACCACCGATCCAGAACTGCACTTTCTGATTCTGAAAAGGAGGAAATTGAAGATTTTCATTACGAAACCCTGTAAACTTGTCATTATTACTTATTACACACAAATTTTATTTACAATTTTACAATAATTCTGAAAAACAGATATTAATAACCCATATTTTAGAACCTATTACCAATTACCATCTCACACTACAACTACCTTTAATTCTAGTGCACATTTATATAGAAAGCAAACATTCGTTTTATTCAGTTTCTACATGCACAGTAATTCTACAGTGCAATTATATGTGTTTCAGTACAATAATGTATGTATAGTTCATGGCTTCAGGCACCATCAGATTGCAGCATGTCATTTGTAATGTAAAATTAAACTTGTTTACTTGGTTTCTTACAAATAATGTCCAGCAAGTGCATTGTTTGTATTCTGTTGAGGATCTTATTTCATTTTTGTAAAAATCATTTAAGTTCACTTAACTCAGGTTTAACTCTATAAGGGTTTTTGAGTCCGTTAAATTCAAGTGTTAGGAAACTAAATTCTATAAGCTTTGGTTAGTGCACGCTTAAGTTGAAGTAATTACATTTTACAATGTAGAACTGATTATTAATGACATTAAAAGTGACATATTTTAATAATTTTGTAAATTGTTACTGATTTGGTCACATTAGTCATTTATTCAAACACTGATTTTCAGGAGGCTCATGAAAAAGCTAATAAAAGCTAAATAAAATATGCTTAAATATTTACTTTTACCAGTAATAAATATAAAATAATAAACAATAGTCACAGGGTATGTACTGGAATACACTGTAAATGGCTTGTACTGAACACTGTTTATATATTGAGAAATGTATTTAAAATAGTATGTTTTTCCCCCAAAAGTTTATCTGGGCTGTCTGTACTGGGAACTAAACTCTATATAACCATATAAACTATATATATTTGAAACTACAGTGAGCTAAATCTGGTTGCATATGGATATTTTATAGCTACACTGTTTTTCAAAGCTATGATTATAATTATATATTGTTTTAAATCTCAGTAAGAAAAGACTACGTTGTTTTTTTTTATTGCAAATAAATAAAAACACTTGAATTTTGTAAACGACAGATTTAAAACAGCTTAAACGGTTTGCTGTAAAACACTCAAGTGCAAGTAAAGTGCTCAGCAAAAGCTTAAATCACACGGAGCAGGAACATTCCTGCCTTAGACCACATTGGACCCCTTCCATTACAAGCAGATTTCAAAGTGGAAAATCTCTCCTTGGAACTTTCACGGAGAGAGCGCTCCCTGTTTCTCCATTATATAACCACTCAGAGAGGACGAATGTTGCACAAGTAGGTATTTAGCACAGCTTCAACTTCTGCCATCTTGACGTAAACAACCCGTGCGACCATTTGTCTCCATGGAATGCATAATGCAGCCGTGGAGCCCCTTTCAAAGCAAATTCGTTCCAGAGTGTAAAATGCACCAGGATATCACTCGCTGACACTCCAGTGCAGCTGAGGGAGTAAATTTCGCGTGCATGCAAAATTTGGAATGGCAATTACTGTGGGCGGGAGATTCCAGCCTGAGTAACTTCACGCTCCACACTGTGCATTAAAGATAATACCCTCCATGATGGAACGCTCTTCTTCTCTGAGCCTAATGTTGAGCTTCATCTATACTACAGCTTCCAGCGCTCCCTTCAATCCTGCATGTCGCTGATCACATTAGCATTCAAGCTCAATAACTCGGATAATTCCCACGCCAGCTGATTATATGCACATGCATTTGCTGTGTAAAGTAAACAGAGGAGATGTAAAAATAAAGTCGAAGTCAAACGAAAGGGCAAGAAGGGCTTAAACGGCAAAAAGGCCGCAATCCCTTGAGAGGCATTTGCGTGAGATAAATGAGTCCCTGGGGACCTTTAAGGACTGGAGTGATGGGGACTGAATGTACTATAGAGATGCATTGTCCCCTGTGGGCTTATTTCACTTGCTGAATGAAACTATATTACTCAATTAAAAGTGACTGATTAAAATTTACATTCTTAATGAACTTATGATGAGGTGCCAATGTGCATTATGGTAATTCATATCATGTTGTTTATTTTTACAGTAAAAAAAAGGAACAGCCTGAATCTCGTTTATCAACCTCGTTATCCGATCTGTGAATGGATGCTTTAATGGGACTTTACTGATTAGTAAAGATGGGAATGTAACCCTGAATACCCTAAATGCAGTAGAACTCTTCTCGGTGCTTTTCAGAAGGTATAGAAGGTAACAAACTACAAAAATACAAGATTAAGATTATATAATTTTTTTTTATAGATGATTATAGATTCCTCTCCTTTTGGAAATTGATCATCCGGTGTATTTTTGAGCTGGAAATGCAGGAGATTTGAGGATTTATGTGTAATGATTAGATTGAAAATGATATTTATTTTAAGTTCTACAAAACTCTCAACCAAAAATTATCTTAATTATTCTTTATTTCTGAATTTCTGAATCTGAACTTCTATTCTGAAATTTAAACACTGTGTGAACAAAGAAAGAAACAGCCCCTCCCTTCCTGCTTTCTTCTATAACCCAATAACAGTGAGTTCATCAGCCCCACCGCCTCTTACTGATCAGTCAGAGTCTGTATGCATCTACAGATTTGGGCACAAAAGCACAAAACAAACAAACAAACAAACAAGCAAACAAACAAAAATCAGGTGTGCACTCCTCTACCAATCAGTGTAAAGAATAAAGATACAAACTTAATCAGACAATTTATCAGAAACCCTGACCTTGGTTCAGATCCTGGTCTGTTTTTTTAGGTGTGAAAAGGTCTTTAGGTGCTGTGGATCTGGTCCAACTCAGTCCAGATCGTCTGTCAAACCAAACACGGGAACTTGAAGCAAGATATTATCATAAATCAAAGAACGCGAAATGAAAGAGCATTTGCAGAATATGTTCATAGCTGCGTAAACTACACCTGCAGAGCCAATCAGCTCAAACCTACACCTGGTGGTTGGATCACGTTCTTGGCACAAACAAACCTCTCCAGTGTTTGTTTGGGACCAGACTGAGACGTCTTTTCTAAAAGGTCTTGGTGTGACTGTTTTGTTCCACACCCGAGTGCGACTGTCTGCACCAAAAGTGCTGGTATGAAAATGTCCTGGGCACTTGTTGAATACAAAGGTACTTGTTAACTGGTCGTGCAAGCATCACACTAAGCACTCTCTCTACTCTCACTACTGTAGTTAGGATGAAGTTTAGTTTACAGGCTAGGATTGCAGCTTGGAATCATTTGGCTCATGCTGCTTGCCATCCGCAGCCAATGTCCAAGAGAGCAAAATTGTCCATGCATTCTCCACATCATTCCCATAGCAACTCTAATGGCGTTGAGATATTCACGTTTCCAAATTAGCATCAAATGTTTAAAGACAAAACAATACAAAAAACAAAAAAACATGAACACATTTTAGGTGCCAAAAAGCCTGTTCCAGTGTTTACTTTCACACGATTCAAAAACCTGAATAAAACAGTCTGGAATAGTTTCTGCTCTGAATTTAATCAACTAATCTAGCAGGTCCCTGGTGCAAATCCTTAATTACAATCAGCTGTTGTCAATTTGCTTGTTGGTTTGCATAATCTCTACTGCAAATGCTGCATTCCTTTGGGCAAAAGGGCACCTCCAGTCATCAGCACAGGAGGCTGCATTAGCATCATCTGCACTTAATCACCCAGACACTAAGCAAGCAAGTGTGCAAAGAGACGCCCGGGGGAAAGCGGTGGATCTCAGTAATATGTGACTGAATCTAAGCTGAATCCTGCCGTCCAGTGAACAGCGAACGCCTGACTGTAAGCTACAGAGCATTGCTTTCACAGAAGGCAGAGGAGGACCCCTCCCCGGTCTGTTTTTGTGCAGGGAGGCTGGCAGGGCAGCTCCTGCAGGCTGAGGGGAAAGGCATAGGCTGGTTATTGGAGATGGCAGGCGCTTCTCTCCGCTTCACTGTGCAGAATGTTAAACAGGTAGCCCTGAAGTCACGAGCGAGAGGTGCAGCCCACCTCGAAAAACAAGCCAGGAAAACAACCTCAAAAGCCACAGACGAACTCTTGGTGTCCACCGGCTTCTTCTCGTGTTCACTGGGAGGGCAAACCGGCACGCAATTGCCATTTTACTCTCTCTAGAAATAGAAGTGGTTTGTGTGGGCACTGGTGTGTGATTGTTAGTGGCAGCCTTAAAAAAACAGGAGCTTTGGGTCCAGATGAGCCAAAAGCAGTGTTTTCCCCTGGATGCTCATTAGTGCCGAGCTATTGACAGTAAGTGAGGGAAGTCTAACAGAATTCATGCGTCTTACAGTCGCTCCCCTTTGAGGTTTAGTCAGGGACAAAGCCAGGGGGACGCCAGGTTTGCAGCTCAGAGCTGCTCTGCTGCAGCACACTGATGGAGACGATCTAATATCCCATCGTTTAGCCTAAGTGTCCATCATTGTGGAGGTACAAGTCGTATTTAAAATGCCCAGATGCCACTTAAGACAAACTTAGAAGGAGCCTGTGTAATGACTAGATGAAATGACTGGAAATGCCACGGTTCCCATCCAACTGCAATTACAGGAGTAGTTGCTCAATATGCAAAAATATCTACCATAGGAATGAATACGTTCTGGGATTCAGGACACCCATTGGTGAATTCCAGCCCAAAGGTGTAACTCAGACCTCTGGGGGCATTGAACTTTCAGTGGCAAACATGCCAACTGAAAGGGGTTTTCCTTAAGAGGGGATAAGAATAATCTTAGATTAGACTAAAGACTAATTAAACCAAGATAAAACATTCTGCTAAGTTGGCACTCTGGGCCATATGCCTTATGGATTTAACTAAGTAATCCTATAAAGCTCCCTTTCTTTGTATTCATAAGGAAAAAGTGCTCGAATCAGATCCAAACCTGTGCAAAGTCTGGGGTTTCCACACTGCCACAAACCCACGGTCAAGGCTTGTATTCAGAGACTGTCAGTCCACAGTTGTTGGCTCGGTAAACGGTAGGGACGGAAATCCAGGGTTGTGTCTGCAAAGCAATAAGAAGCAAATTCCCTCTTTATTCAGAATCTGGAAGGCATGAAAGGCTTCATTCATAACATGAAACATCACTGGATTCCCACTAATTTCCTCCGATTTAGGACGGGGAATAGTCCATAATAACCAGTGTTCAGAAAGTGGCAAAAAACTCAGCCCTAGTGACCTCCTTGTGTCTCATGCCACGGTATCGTGTGTACGTGAGTAAAGTAGCGGCCGAAGATAAGGAGATATCTGATGAATCACACCAATTTACATAAAGATTAGGGCCTCTGCATATTTTCAATCATTAAGGGTTTATAAATAGTTAATTTGGAATGGGTAGCTGCAGCAGGGCCTGAGAAATAATTGATGAGGTGGACTACAGATGGGACACGATGCCTAATTAAGTTTGGAAACTGATAAGGCCTGTTCTTTATTTATGGCCTATTTTTAAAGATACTTAAAAACTTCCATGAAATGACTTGAGAAAAGTGAAAATACTGTACGATACACAAACAGTCGTGTATAAAATCAGGTCACCAATTTATTTATATGGATATTTGATCGTGGTTGTAACTATAAACAGAGATGGAGATAAAAGGAACCTATGCTCTAGCTGGTCTTTCCTCCTTTGGCTGGTGTTTCCCATAATCGTCTACTGTCTCTGCCATCAACTGCAAGAAAGACGTTCCCACTCCTCCATGTGGAATTCTTTCAGCTGTGTGATGTTCCAGCATCAGTCTTTGTACAGATGTCTTACATTCTCCTCAAGCCCCCTCTGATACCACAAAGATCTCATAGTGGTTTCTAAGATGGTGAGATCAAAGCAACCCCACACTATGACACTTCCACCACCATGCTTTACGGTTGGTATGTAGCATGAAGCTTTGGCCAAGGCACATTATTACAGACGTCCTGCTCTTTGTCTAGATGTTCTCTGGAGAACTTGAATCTTACCCTGATGTTTTTTTGATAGAAAGGGTTTCTCCTCACTCAGCTCCCATGATAATCAAACTTGTTTTGTCTCTTTGTGACATCAACTGTGGGTACCTGAAGGTCCAGTGATGATATTTAAGGATTGTTGGATCTTCTTTACGTATCTTGTGGTTCTGCTCTTGAACCAAATTTGCTAGGAGGGCAAGATCTGATCCTGTTGGCAGTTGTTTTAAATGTTCTCCACTTGTAAAGGATGTTCCGGACAGTGAAACGGCTGATTTCTAATTGTTCTGGGATCTTTTTAAGTCCCTCTTCAGACTCATCTGCATCTACAACCTTCTTTCTGATGGCCTCAGAGAGCTCTTTGGCTCTGGCCATGGTGATCCCACTCACTTCAGCAATCAAGAGCAAACCAAAGTAATGTCTGAGGTTTAAATAAGACAGGCTCCTCCAAAGTCCTCTCTAACGATGGTCTAATTTTAGGTAATATGAGTGGGAATAAATGTGGGGGTGTTCAAATTGCATTTCTAATAACTAGTTAAAAATATATTTTCTCAACAACCTTTCAAAGGTTGATTCTTCCACAGATTTTCATAAAAATTCATCTCTGAGTGTAGATCACACTTGAAAGGACCTCCACAAAGACTATCCCTGCTGAAGGTTTCTGAAAGAACCGTAATTTAAAGTCAAGAACCTTAAACAGGGACTTTGTTTTAAGAGAACATGTGAGAAACCATTTATGAAAGTCCGTCACTCAGATGTCACTTTGATGGATATGAGTACAGCCACTTGCTTTGTTGGCTTGAAGCTGTTGACCTGAAGGTTAGGTTTGTTCCCCACATATGTCAGAAGATTCGCAGGCTGACGCTGGATGGGTTTAAGAATGCCAGCTGCTGTCCCCCTTCCTCCATATCAAATAAGCATCTCACGGCATGTCCATCCCTCTCGCCCTCGCTCTCACATGATGGCCTCTGTTTGGGGAACAGGTGTTTGGACACCTTTCATAGGGACAGTCCAATCATTGTGGCCAACCTGACCAGTCTCGCCAGGAGGCATTTCTCTCCAATTTGTCTGTCATTGATATGACCAGTGCAGGTCTGGACTCAGAGACAGGTCTGAACGGTTCCATTCTTTCTGAAAAAGTGAACCCAGTATGAGCTCTACGCTGCTGTGGCCTTGACTGCTAACAAGAAAGGGAACACACACACACACACACACACACACACACACACACACACACACACATACACACACACACACACACACACATACCAAAAAAAATATAGAAAAATCCAAATATTGAAAGTTTTACATGATAAATAAACAATAAACAATTGTTTTAATGAGCAAATCTTTATTTCTTAAAAGCTGCTTGAGTTTCTCAGTTGGTTCGGTTGGAAATTGGATGGGCGGGACTTATGATGCTGAAAAATACATATGAGGGTTTGGATTTTTTGTGTAAATATATATAATATATATATTTTTGATACATATGAAACACACCCACGTGCTTCGTCAGACTCCCTACTCTCCCCACATGACTCTGTGTGACTTCTGGCTTTTGCCTGAAGCTGACAATTTCCCTGAAAGCGAGCAGATTTCAGTCCAGAGAAGACATCATGCAGAATGTGATTGACCTACCGGCCATCTCAAATGAGGCATTCCAGCACTGCTTCAGACAGCGGCAGAAAAAATATCTGACCTTTATTTTTTATGAATAAAGGTTGGATACTTTTATGAACACACCTCATATAATACATGTATTGTGTACTGGCCTGCAGAATCCCCAGATATGAATCCTCTAAAAATCTGTGGGACAACCTGGAACAATGAGTGCAATGCCAGGAAAGGCTCCACGAAATCTGGACAAAGTTTGCAATTGATGAAAGAGTGTCTGAACATTGATGGTGCCTACATCTGGAAACCTGTCCAGTCCGCGCCAAATCGAATCACAGCTATTATTCATGCTTGTGCAGGTATTACACACTGTTAGGTGTGATATAATCAATATAGCTTCTTCCGAAAGTCGAATTGGATTAATCTTCAATTTGTTGGCCAGTTGAAAATGTCCAGTAACAATTTACAAAGAGGGTGCATTAATGAACAATATTAATAAATATTAATAAATGGCTTATTAATGAATCAACTCAATTATTAATTAACACTGCTTACGACATTATTAAGCATCACTAAATATTTTAGCAATAAAATATATGAGAAGCAGCACCAATTGCCTATAACTAGCAATAGCACTAATAACTAACCTACACTATATGGACAAAAGTATTGGGACGCTTGCTCGTGCATTGTTTCTTATATAATCAGGGGTGCTGGCTGCCGATTCTTGCAAGTGTGTGTTGCTATATAAATGCAACTTTATTCATTCATTACTCACATATTTAGTAATGCTCAATAATGTCTTCAATATTGTTCATTAATTATTAGATGAGACATTACTAAAGCATTCAGTAATTACTGTCATAGCTACTGTTAATTAATGTACCCTTATTGTACATTTTATTATGTTATAAATATGTCAAACTCTATTCGTAATTCTTTCACACCTGTTTTGAGCAGCAATCTAACTTTTTTTTCCCTCCATTTTATCAATATTGGAATCTTCTTGGCACCCTGAGAAGGTTCAAGAAGCAGTTTTCATCTGGGCTTTTTTCTATACACAGTAATAAAAAATGCTGAAGGTCTGCCAGCCTTGCCTTTCTCTCTTCTAATCATCAAAGAGACCACCGCTCAGAACACAGGGCTGAGTCTCAATACCACCTCCGGAGTGTGGGGAAAGAGAGGATAATTACTTTCCGAGTTTTCACCCATTTAATCCACAAGGGAGACGAGTAAGGCTTTGTGTGGCTCAAGTCCTAGACCGCGAGGGGAGGGCATGCCATCGTTTTTAATGATGTACTAAACCAACACAGTGCCTTTGAGGATGGAAGGATTCTAAAGAGAAAACCAAGGAAAAATGAAGGCATGTTTATGTGGAGCACTTGTTGTGAGGCATGGTTTAGAATGGTTTAGATGGTTAGGCATGGTTTAGAAATCAATCTTCCCCGATCAGCCATAACATTATGACCTCTTGCTTGCTTCTACCCTCATTGTCCATTCTCTCAGCTCCTCTGACCACACAGGAGCACTTTATCATTCTATAATTCCAGACTGTAGCTCGTCTGTTTCTCTGCAGACTTTATTCTCCTCCTTTCACCCTGATCTTCAATGATCAGGACCCCACAGGACCACCACAGAGCAGCTGTTATGTGGGTGGTGGCTCATTCTCAGCACTACAGTCACACTGACATGGTGTGTTTTCGTGTGTGCTGCGCTGGTACGAGTGGATCAGACACAGCAGTGCTGCTGGAGTGCTTAAACACTTCAAGGTCACTGCTGGACTGAGAGCAATGCTGTGAACTGCGATGAAGGACTAGAGGATGACCAACACAAGAGTGTCTAATAGAGTGGACAGTGAGTGGACGCGGTGTTTCAAAACTCTGATCCTCTCATACCAGTGAAACATACACTAACACACCACCACCGTGTCACAGCACTAAAAAGTCAGTCAGTGGTACAAAGTCAATGGATAAAATGGACTGTGGATATCGAAACAAGGGGGTCCTAATGTTATGGCTGATCAGTGTAACGTGTTGGAGCTCTGTTCATTGTACAGGTGTTTTTGGGTTGTTTTTTTTTCAAATGAGAGCAGAAGGACAGAAAGTCTTGAAACTGCTCAAAAGGTGGTCTATACACCCGAGGACGTCCTGCTGAGCTGGGAACAGCTGGCAGGAGCTGAGAAAGCAATAAATAAAGGCCAGGAGTCTTCTGGAGGTCAAAATGACCACGGAAACCCATCCTGCTTAGCCTGACCTTGTGTCTAAGCACTGTTTGTTTTGTTTACGAGTGTCCAGAGTGAGAAAAATGATAGAGAGTGAGCCAGTGGTTTCTGTGTACCATGGTTCCCTTTGGTTCCACCATGCACCAACCCTTTTTTATAAACATGGCAATGCTGATGGAGTAAGGCTCCAAATTGACGTGGATATTGGCTGTCTAGTCCCTTTGGAATCTGTGCAATCATAAAGCTGTTGTAACAGGCCTAATCCTGCGGCTAAATTGCCTCTCAGATACCATTATGTGGGGAGATCCATCAGTGAAAATATGATACCGACAAATTGTCGCCACAGCTAGAGGGCTATTTAAGTTTGTTCCCCAACCAAATGACCTGGAACATGAATAGACGGATGCTGATAACCTATGTTGTACTGGATTAATGCTTTTCATGCAGTCCATTGGTTCGCATGTAAGCAACAAGAGCATGCTGTGAAATGAGCAGCACTCGAGGCGTTGCACTGTTTTACACGGTGACCTAGAAGCAGCGGCAAGGCTGCAGCAGAGAAGCCTGACTCCGTCCAGGGTGGAATAACCAAGCTCCTGGCGCCTTCTTCAACCAAGAAGGTGGGTGAATCATGCTTGAAAGGCCAAGAAAGGTCACCGGTTATGCACGCAGATCATGTTTGAAATTAAGGTTCTGGCAGAACGGGCCTGCAAGGCAGTGTTGCATTTCAGAAACAGAACTGGGCTGTGTTGTGATGGTGCATGGTTCGCCTGTAGTGACAGAATCAGACAAGGGTAAAGCTGACAGGCTGGCTGTTCGGCCTGGGCACAATTTAAGCAGACAGATGGTGGATGGTCACTTCACTTATTGGCTATGGCTGTCAAGGTCACCCCCTGAATGGCTGCAAGTTGGCTTAGCCTGTGGATGACAGGACACTGAAATGCAACTGAAGGTGATCCTTTTCCACCCCCTGTGTCTTGGAGGTGTCTGTAACACATCACAGCCAGGGGTCACTAGGAGGTCAACACGACCTTTCATTTGGTTTGAGACGTGGAGCAGATCCGAATGCACGATGGAAGATTTTGTGGCTGATAATCGATTTAACTGGAGCTAAAGTGGAAAAAATTCCTACTGTCATGAGCTGAGCTCCAAGATCTAGTTCTACCTGATGTCTGTGGTGAACCTGTCACACTGGGGACATATATTGGGCACCACCTAATGCGGGGTGAAGTGTAGTTTAACGGGTTTAGAGTGACTGGGCCTCAAACTCTTAGTCCATGCCAATTCCAACTCTCCCAGACATTCCCGAAACAGGAGCAGTGTGGAATGAGCAGACCTTTATGAAGCCCAGATTACTGTCCATATCCGTCCGCTTTAGTGTCAGTGGTGTGTTTCAGAGGCTGCTCTGCAAGATACAGGCTTAATATATGAATTTCTGTTCCACCTTAAATGGTGCTGAGACGTACTAGCGCCAGAATGAAGCTGCAGCGTGATTTAAGGTGGAATTGAAAATGAAATATGAATATGGATTTTTTTTTCTTGCTCTACATGCAGTGTTTACTTTTTGTGCTTAGATTTCATTGGCTGATGATGGGATCCGTTCAGACTGACTCGCTGACCACGTGCTCCGACTGGTCTGAACGGCGATTTAGGTGCCAGAAATTGAGTTTGTGACCCTTCGCACACAACTCGATTATCTCCAACTCTTGACAAATATCTGCAGACTACCAACCACAGAGTCAGCCATGCTTACAAACCTTAGTCTCACCCGTCCTTTAGTAAACAAGAATTCATTCGATTTCATTGGTAGAAGTTCTAATGGATTGTAATGTCGTCTCAAAGCAAAACAATGTAATTCAGCCAGTGATCAAAGGCAGAGGGAGATTGAGATGATTTGGATTGCATGCCCAGTTCATGCCCCAGGCTGTTCAGAGAGTTTGGAAGTAAAACCTAATTACTTCATGAATAATTACCACCATGTCAGAGTGCACTATTTTCCCATTCAGTAAACGGGAGCTGATGTCCTGACAAATGAATAGCTGATCCGAGAGGAAAGCAGTGCTGAGGAGTGAAGCGATCCTGACTGATGGAGTGTCTGAGAAATAATGATACGGCAACAAAACAGTACCCAGAGGGGGGGGGCGGGTGTCGGTGTATATGAGGAGAGCAGAATAATCTCTCCCATGCATCACACTACTCTGAATAGGAAATGGTGGGTGGTTGGATGGCTTCTGTGGTTTGAAATAAGGGGCAATTATGGGATATCTTCCTTCTGATGTGTGAAATGCATCTTCAAGGGAGATCGTTTGTCAAGCAGGGAAGGGTAGAGGAAGAAACCTCTCTGAGAACTTTTGAAAAGTGTGAGGATATAAGCAATGAGTGGGCTTGATCACAAAGTATCAGATGATCTGAATGAGTCATAATGAAGCCTCTCACATTATCGGGGAGGAATGAAAGCAGCCATCAACATTTCTGGGCCACGCCGCAATACGACACAGTGTTCGTGAAAATGAATTCGCCTCTGTTTAGCTGACAATGGCCACTGTGGTGTAACAGAGGTGGGAGGTGGTTGGGGTGGCACTCTCAAACGAAGGTTTGATCCACTCTGTCGAGCTGCTCTGTTGGTGCTGAGGCTCGAGTTTCCACACTTCTACAGCTACTCTGTTTCGATGTGAGACAGAACAACAGCTCTTCAAGCTAGAAAACCTTTTTTCGCACATGTAGAAGCAATGGCAGGAGATGTCATCTCGTGGAGCCACTTAGGGCCTGTAATTCCATTCCGAGGGCAGACGAGTCAGGCCTATTAATAGACAGAGGTGAGGAAGCAGCGAGCCAAGTGTACTCAATTGTTTTCTTCCGTCATTTCCCACAAGCACCCTGGCCGAGGGGAAAAGTGGTGTGTGAGCACTGGGGGTAGCAGGTCCAGTACTTAAAAGAGTCTTTGTCAAGGTGTCCTGGGAATCCAGTGACTTGTCAGGCCTTTCATCACTGGAGTGAGGATTGTCTCAGAGGCAGGTACAAACATGGGGCCGTGACCCTTTACCCCAGTCTGCTTTTATCACTCCTGGCTAATCCTGGCCCGCTAGGCCCCCCAAGCAGATCATGGCACCAGCAGAATAAACCTTCTCACACTCCTGTACTTCAAGACCATACAGTACATACTATACCCTCCACACAGCAGTACACAGATAAACAAGAGCCTCACAACAAGCTTTGATCTGCAAGTGGACGTGTGACCTATATGACCCAGCCACAAATGTATCTGTCCATGGACAAACTGAATGGACGGTTGATGAACATCTCATTCAAACTAATGAGAATCTGGAAGAATTGATTACAGTCATCATAGGAACCACTATGAGATCTTTATTGTATCAGAGGGGGCTTGAGGAGAATGAAAGACTAACGCTGAAAGAATTCCGCGTGGAGGAGTGGGAAAATTTATCTTCCAGTCAGAGATGTCAGAGATGGTAGACTCTAGACAACATAGGAAGGAACGCCAAGGAAATAGCTTTCCTTCGTGGCTTCTTTGATGCCTAACTTTAGCTATGTGCCAGAATGCCAAGCTCACGGTCATGGAGTGTTGATGCCGCGAGTCCAGCCTGAGGTCAGGCTTAGACAATCTTCAGGGCTCCCCACTGAGGGTCAGTCCCCTCATTAGCATTACTGAGATTCTGGGGGCCTGTGTTTGAAGAGAGGACAGATGGGTTTAGGGTCAGAGCCAGCTCTGTGCAGGCAGTGCTGTCACTTACGAGTCGAAGTGTTAATTAAGTCATCTGTAAAGATTTCTAATGGTGCAGCTCAACCGCCCCTAAAAGATGGGGGTCGGACATTTCATGGTAGGTCAGTTATGCATGGGAACATTCGTTATTGACTGGTCCTTTACTTAGCCTCCGTCGTTTTTGTGCAGCCGCGTGACCATGCATGCTTTTTGCACATCACTCGCGTGACACTGGCTCAGCACCACGATGGAAAACCTTGTTTGTAGGAGACTAATTCTCTGACTGTGTTTGCTTGTACAAACAGATGCTCCTACTAGCTGCTACATCATGTACACTGGAGGGGGGGCTGCAGATGGACCCAACGAGAGAATGCTGGACAATAGCCCTGTTGTATATGGTGTAGGCTGTTTCAGCGTCCCAGAGGCCAGCATGGTGTATCCGAAACCAGGCTTGAACAATATTTGCTCATCATTATTGCAATGTTGAATTTGTAATACTGATAGTGCCATAGGCTGCGATATGCAAATGAGTCTTCTTACAGTGCATTTACGTTAGTCTGCTTTGTATATTCAACAGAAATAATGCATTAGCTTGTTATATAAATGTGTTAGACTTGGTAAAATAGCTCCTTTGCATCGCAATTTACACAATCTTGCGGTAAATGGCGATATTCTGGGTCCAATCTCTATTCACCAGTAAGACACAATATGTCAACATGGGACCCATTTAAGAGGCAGAAGACACATTATGTGTTGTTTATTTAAAAGCAGCTTTTTAAATGTTGGTAATTATGTATGTGAGAAACTTTGCTATATGTGCAAATGCACACAGCTTGTCTAGACCCTGTTGGGAAGTATTAGCAAAAGAATAGGACTCTCTGGCACAGATACATACAGAAAACCTAATGCCAGGCATAGGATAGAGGAGTATAAAGTCCCCCAGCACTGAGCTGTGGAGCAGTGGCACTGTTATCTGGAATGATGGCACTCCATCCAATCCTCTTGTATGCAGATGAGTTGGGAAGTTGGAGGTAAATGAGCTGGGGTGGTGGTCATCCAACATCCTGACCTCACTAATGAGGTCTGCTGAAAGCAATCAAATCCTCAGAGCAGTCCTCCAAAATCTAGAAGAAATTCCTGGACACTGTTACTCCAACTGAACCCAATACTTTTCTCCATAAAGTGTCTATAGTGTTTACATAAAAGTGTGTCCACAGGTTGAGTAAATTAAGATCAAATGTTACTTCGCTGCATAAAAACCACAGGAATGCATATGGTTTCTCATCTGCTCCTACCAGCATATTATACACCATCAAACATCTTGCATACCGGTGTTGATCCTCTCACCAAGCCAAGATTTAACAGATGCATTTCCGCCCACATCATTTTTACAGACATAGAAAACACATTCCATGTACACTTATGTCGAATGTGTTCTAGATCTGTCTCTTGCAAATGTGGTTTGATTATTCCAGTCATAATCTTCACACAGTGTGTGCTTTTTATGTGTTCAAGTGAAATATAAACATGATCCAAACATAGTGTCACTGATAAATCACTGTGATCAGTCCTGTATTCAGTCTTTTCTGAGCTCTACTGAAGCATGAGTAGACTGATAAATCACTGATATCAGTTATTGATCTCAGTGTTACTGAGCTCTACTAAAGCATGAGTAGACTGATAAATCACTGATATCAGTTATTGATCTCAGTGTTACTGAGCTCTACTAAAGCATGAGTAGACTGATAAATCTAATTTCTAACATTTTTGAGATTCTGGATTTCTGCTTTTCATTCTGGTTTGAAATGTCACTTTATATAGAATGAATATAAAAAAGTTGTTCAAATTTTCACATTTTTTAAAATGCAGTAGTTGATGGTAAATCCAGTGAAACATCAATAATCCTGTTACATACACACACATACGGTATATACGGGGAATGAATATATTGTGGTATTTTTTCAACCGCAATCTGTAACTATGATCACAATACAGTTGTTCAAACTGTTCTGCTGTGTGTTGAACACTGCGAGGAAGAGAAGAAAACTAATTAGCGTGTCTTGTTTCAGGATAGCAGATCCTCCTCATCTCCAGAGTAGCCAACCTCTTGAACCTCTTGAAATGTGCATTACCTATCAAGTTTATTTTGTTAATCAGACTCCTTTTCCAGCAGCATCTGTTTCAGCCTCTACTGAACGCTCATTTTGAGAGCTGATTCTTCTGTCTGATGGTTTCCCCTCCGGTGGCTGTGTTTGAATACGTACTTGTCTGAACTCAGTTTGGAGTATTTGCATTTGGAGTGCTCTTAGGTGCTGAATATGAGCTGCAAAGAAAAGTGCATCAGAGAATTTTTTGTGACAGCGTTTAAAACAGCACTTTATCTTACGTTTCCTCAACGTGAAGCCTTTGAAATAAGCACTGCTTCACCATCTTTATCGGCTTCCACACGAGTGCACCTCCCAACCCTTCCCAAGGTTCCTACAGGTTTGAAATTTTGGTTTCTGTTCACTGAATCTCTCTGTTCGTGTCACGCCGTACTTCTCCCCCAGCAGGCCTTTCTAAAGGAGATGGAAAGGAGTGAAGCTCAGACACTGGGAGGTCTGAACATCTGCTGAGGTCTTAAGGGAATTTGTTCAGTAGCTTTGCTCTCAACATGACTGCGAGCTCAGCACAGTGTTATTCCACATCGTTCTCAGTGCAGACATGTAGTAGCTCTGTTTAAACCCTGGGTCATGTCAGTTTTCCGCACGATCCCTCTCCATCTCCTTCTGCGCTCCTCTTGATGAGATATTTCAGTCTGCTCGCTGGGGATCTCTTCAAAACGCGGAGAACGTCTCTGTTTCGGCTTTCGTGGTGAGAGAACGCTCATTCACTGAATTACCTTATCCCTCAGAAGTATGATGTCTTACTTTAGCTTTCAGCCTTGCCTCCACTTGCTTCCCTGGGTTTGTCCTCCTCAAGTCATACCTTGCCAGCGATTTCCCTGATGTGTCTGGCTCCTGTTGGTTCAGCCGAGGTCGTTCAGTAAGAGAGGAAGGAAAAAACTTTATTTGCCAAATGAAATCCTGGGCAACATCAATTCATCCTCATTTGAGGTGTAAAAAGAAGAGAATTTTGATCAAGAATTTACTTACGCCTACATTTTTTTTTGTTTAATTCAATTATATGGACTAGAAGAGCTTAAAATGGAAGAATCTTTGCAAAAATTGAATTGAAAACGATGTTTGTTTGTCATTTATAATATTCAGTAATAATACTCAAAGCCTGAATGTGCGTCACAATTTATGTGTGAATAATTTATTATATATATATTAATAAAATGTAAAAATGTATGTCTTAGGCTCCAAGAGACCCAACGGTCTAGAGCACAATCTGAAGATTGCAGGTTCGAATCCTTGGTCATGCTGCTTGCCATCAGCAGCTGGAGTCAGAGGCAAAATTGGCCTGCTCTGCCTCTCTGGGTGGGTAGATGGTGTGATGATGGTCGGCACACCTTCCAAAAGCATTGGCTGTCTGGTGAGGATCCAAATGACGGCAGTTCCAAAAGAGGCAGTGGTTGACGTCATACGTGTCAGAGAAAGTGTCTGCTCATGTCTTAATTGAAAATGTTCTGAATCCCAAACATAAAAACACAGAAAAAGGAGGTGGAGCAGTTTTGATGGACAGCTCTGCTTTTTGCTGCTGATCTTTATGTTACAGTAGTATATTTTGTGTCATTCTCTCTTGGTCAGCACTCTGCAGAGCCACCCAGCACACTGTGTGTGGTGCCAATCATGCCGTCAGGTTGCCACAAACATCTGTGAATAAACATCCAAAAGAGCACTTCAGTGATGGCCACCTCTGTAGCTCTGCCTGTGGTCAGGATTGCAGATTAACATGCCTGTTATAAGGCTTTGTACTGAACTGGAAATGCTGCGTGTCTTGCTGAGTGAATCAATGCACAATCCTGTGGATGGCTTCCACTAAACGTTATGGCCAGCACAGAGTTTTTATTCCCCCTTTATTTTCAGTCTCCATGGTGCTTTAAACCTCACAAGAGAAGAAGCTTAGTCACTTAAAGCAAACAAACCATTACTTGCATGTCCACAGGGAAATGACCCTAAACCAGCAGGCAGAAATGGAGCATGAAGAGCTTAGCGTGGTGCCTATGGATGTTAAATAAACCATTGTGCATTATGCAATGATTTATGTTATGCTCAGTGTGGGTCTATAGCTCTGCAGGAGATTCACAAGGACAAAATGACTGTAATCGCGTCTCTGGAGGTACGGGTTTATAAAGCGTTGCACTTTATTTCCAGATGTTTCACTTAAAAGGGCCATAACCTACATTTGTCTTATATTTCATTTTTCATGCACTTCATAATCTGACTTCTCAATCCTCATCCCATCGGTCAGCAGCCATGGATTTGAGATGTCAAAGTGCAAGAAAACATTTAGAGAGAACTGCTCGCTTGATTGCTAGAAAGGCAAAATTCGGACTGCAAAACCTCTTCTGGAAGACTGATCAGATTCGG
This sequence comes from Acestrorhynchus altus, assembly GCA_034509495.1. Taxonomy (NCBI): domain Eukaryota; kingdom Metazoa; phylum Chordata; class Actinopteri; order Characiformes; family Acestrorhynchidae; genus Acestrorhynchus; species Acestrorhynchus altus. The sequence continues at coordinate 31,617,890 of CM067512.1, forward strand.
GAGTGGTGGTGTACTGTTCTACTGTGCAGCGCCTCCTGCATGAATAAGACCTTCTAAAGTCCTGGTGGGATTAGTTTAACCAGGGGAGGTGAGCTACAGGAGGTTCTGATTCGGAAGATTTTAGTCCCGTTCGAAGGCACCATGTCTGTCATTTTAACCGACTGCACGTTACTGTGTCAGTAGAGATTCCGGACCTCAGGTCATATTAATTTTATGCAAATCCAAATATTCCCTTATATCCTGTGGAAAAGGAGGGATTAGCATGATTTCTCAGTACTGAGGAATTGTTTAGTGGCGAGGAAGTGTTTAGTTTTGAGACCGATGCCAAATGAAATGAGTGTAGCGTTGTTATTTTCAAAACAAATTTCCTCTGTAATCCAATATCTAGAACAGTGATGTCATTAGCCTCGCCCCCTTTTGCTGATCAGTCAGAGTCAGAGTCTGCATGCAGGCTGAGCACGCACACATGGACAGAGCAGTATACAGTACATGCACTGCATGGCTGCTGTGGCATTTAAACTGGGATTTAATTCAGTTGGAAAAGAGTGGATTTCAGCTGTTTTCCGAGCTGGATTACTCGATGAAATGACAACGGATAACGTCAGTGGATACCTAGATGAAGTCTTGTTTCTTATGACAGGTATCTCATGCCTGTAGGTTACTCTGATCTTGAATTATGAACCATAGGAAAGACAAAGTGACACTGTAGCTCAGGAATGTGGTGTAGGTCATGCCGCCTACAAAGTTTCCAAGTGACATTAATTCAGGCCTAAACTATTTCTACTCAAAGCCCGCAGTCAGTTAGAACATATTCATACCTTTAGTTTCGCCTCCATTCTTTCAAGCAGACGCTCAGACAATAAACGGAGCTCAGACAATCGCAGAGTCTCAGAGTGGCTATTAATAGCAAACAGGCTTTAAAAGGCAAATGGACAATCAATTGCCATTGGCTGTAAGAATAATAGCAGAAGGCTTCTCTTAAAGTGGTGGGATTTCTCAGGACACTTCCAATCAAGGAAGCAGCTCAGGCACTTTTCATTGCCTGCTGAGAGGAAGCTGCAGCCGGAAAAAGAGGATAAAAAGAGGGCTACATCTTCCTCCCCCCAAAAAATTCTCCTAAGGCTATTTCTATATTTATTATTCCCTCACACAAGAAACAGAAAAGCCCGGGTGAGATTCTCCATTATATCAAACTGAAAAGAGTATAATGTGTCTCGCTCCCAGTTACACCAGTCACACCATACAACCCAGAGACGCTCCCAAACATCGAGGCCTTATAGAATAATTACAGCATGGTTTGTGCTGATTTTGAAGTCGATTGTTGAGTAACGAACAGTTAAAGGATGGACAATGGAACCCTGTAATTTAGAGGAAAATGTGGAAATGCTTTGCAGTGAGATTCGGAGCTGAATGGGGTGAAATGACACTGAACAGAACAAAGCTGGGAATCAGCTCTCCGTGATTTGGAGCATGACCATTTGACTTTGTCTTTCTGAACAATAACTTCTCTGTAATTATAAAAGTGAGGCCTCTCTGAAGTATTTCTACAGCAAAGACACGACATCTTACTTTTCTGGACTGGAACAGACAATGGCTTTGAAATTGAAAAACGACACTGGACACTTAAGCTTGACCCACAGTAACCCTAACGCAGTTGCACTTCATTGATCAAAGTGATGTCGGTGGCAATCACTCCAGTACACCTGATTACTACAACAGACATGTGGTGGTCCTGTGGCCCCTTATCAATTATGTATGAGTAGTTATTTTCAGGAGGGTGGGTTCCCCTTGTTAGCCCCGTTCCTCCCAAGAGTTCTTCCTTCAGCTCTGAAGGAGTTTTTCATGCACTGTTGCCCTTTGGCTTGTTCACCGATTTTTTTGTCCTTTATGTTTTACGTGTTTTTTTCCTTCTTAGTTTTGAAAAAGTTACTTTTTGATGGCATCAGTTGTAAAAAAGTGCGATATAACCCTGGACTTAACCCTGGCATGCACTAGTTCTTAAAAATAAAGAACTATGAGGAACATAGACACACACACACACACACACACACACACACACACACACACACACACACACACACACACACACACACACACAGCCTGCCATGTACTTGAAGAAGAATCGATAATACAGATTTTAGACACAATAACACCAAGGGGTGTCTCCTGGTTTGGGCTTCTGGCACTAAAGCTTTAAATATATTTTAATGAACAACCATGTAAACCAGCAATTGTCTTCATCATCAACCAGTGCAAAAGACAAAAATGGGGGAGAATGGGAGCAAAATGACTTTTCCCCTTGAAAATTCCCAGCAGCTGAGCCTCAGCAATGGGCATGTATATCACAATAACAAACAGTAGGTCTCCAGTGGTCAGTTATCTACCCAAAGTGCTCCATTGAAGGACAACCAGTCATGGACAGGACGCCTGGTTGGAATGTTATGGCTGATGGATGTGTACGCCGAAATGTACAAATACAACAAGAATAAAATATTAACGATACATTTCAGAGGTTATGAGCAAAATGTGTCAACATGACAAACTGTATGGACGTTAATGCTTCATGCTCACTGTTAGACTCCTGCAACCCCATTAACACTAATCAATGTTTCATTGATTCTCGAACCAATTCAGTAAAGCTTTCCCTCACATGCATGTTTCAGAACATGGTGGAGAGTGGTGGGGAGGTCTTCAAAGAGTAATTATTTCGTCGCGCTGTAGCCTGGAGCCCTTACGGGACTTTCCTAGTTTGCTTATGAAACCAGTTTCTGTCATTTTACACTTTGCAGGGAACAACAATAGGTGTAGCATTGTGTTGCAGTCCACGCCAAAGTGCATTCATCATTATGGTGTCAGAATACTAGCGATCGCTCTCTTCGGCTACGCCGTTTGCTGTTCCATTAGATACTGTTTCTCCTTTGTGTTTCCTCGGAGAGAATACCGGTGCCAAAGACGGAGCTGTGCCGAACGCTCTTGAAATACAGCACAATGTGAAGAATTCTAAGCATGTTCCCTGCAACGGAATATGCAAACAGCTCCCAGAATCCGGGAACAGATGGAAGAGACGCTAGAAAAATGGCCTTATCGAAATGTAGCCCAGCCTGGATGATCCTGTATCCCGCCATCCAGCACTGACATCAGTGTATTAAACTCCATTCAAATGGGCTCAGTCTTCCGCTGCTTGATTAATTTTAGCTGGATAAATAATGAAGCCCGCAGGGGATTTTATCAGGCTGAATAAAAGGCACGAGGCACAGGCTTCAAAGTGTTTCATCTACCAAAAGAATTCTCAGCTACCTTCCCAGGAGCACTTTATAAAGCCAAGGAGGTATGAAACACTGCCACTGTGGGATTTCAACTAAGGATGGAACTGTAAAGAAATTATTGTTGTTTATTAAATCAAAGAACCTACTGACCTCCTTCGGAGGCGTCTGAGGCAATTACATTCACAAGGATCAAACCTGTGTATGTGTTCCCACTGTAATAAAATGCTTCTACAGTGGTGTTTGAAAGTTTGGGAACCCTTTAGAATTTTCTAGGTTTCTGCATAAATTTCAGATAAAGCACTGGATAAAACAAGTCCCAAAAGTAGAACGAGAACCAAACCAAAGAAACGAGACATAAATATTACAATTGCTGATTTTTTTTATTGTGGAAAATGATCCAATATTACATGAACAGGTTTTTTAATTAATGGGAGACAATCAGGTGTGAGTGGACGTGTCCTGTTTAATTTAAAGATCACAGATCTGTCAAAGGAGACTTCTGAGGAGTTCAGGGGAAGAGATGTTGATGCTCATCAGGATGGAAAAGATTACAAACCCGTCTCTAAAGAGTTTGGACTCCATCGATCCATGTACAAATGGAGGAGATTCATACCATATGGGTGTGGTTAGAGGCTAAGAGTTGAATTACATTGGCTAATTTTAATGTCCATAATTCCACCATCAGTAGAACACTGGACAACAGTGGTGTGCATGGCAGGGTCGTAAGGAGAAAGTTGCTGCGCTCCATAAATAACATCACTGCCCGTTTGCAGTTTGATAAAGTTCACATGGACAAACCAGTAGTAACCAGTAGGCTACTGATACAATGTTTCCTGGATGGATGAGATCAAAATGGATCTTCATTATCACATCCGTGAAACATGGTGGTGGTAGTATCGTGATTTGGGCCTGCTTTGCTGCATCTGGGTTAGACCGGATGGAATGTCCCAGTCAAAGTCCACCAACAGTTACCACAAATGTTAAGTTGCAGTTATAGCTGCACAAGGGGGGGTCACGTCAGATCCTGGAAGCAAGGGTTCACATACTTTTGCCCTCAATAAATAAACGATGAGGGCAATATTTCTGTCTCATTTGTTTGATTTGGTTCTCCTCATCTACTTTTAGGACTGCAAAGTTTCATAAACTTTCAAGCACCCTTGTATGTGCTCAGGTTCTCCGAACATTTCCGAAACCACAGCTTGAAAGGTTCTAATGAAAAATTGTTTGGCAGCTAAAAAAATGGGCCTTGAGACTTTTCTCAAAAGCGTCTGCTCCCACCAAGGCGTGTTGAGGTTTGCTGCTGAAGTCGTGATCCTTTGAGGCTGTTCAGCTTGACAAGCACATGTTGGCTGTGCTCTAGTTTTAGAGCTGTCACGAGGCATCGTGAGCACATCTCCCAGAACCCACCCGTGTGGCCCGGCTAAATTAAACCACCCTGGGCTTTGGAGCCCAGCTCCAATTTGATAGAATCTTGAATGTGACATCAACTCTGACATCTGAGTCAAGTGCTACTGTGAGAGCTTCACAGCTCCTTGGCTTTGAGATGACATTGCTGGCTCCCTGGAAAGGTTTATTCTGGCTGAGTTAGATCAGTCATCCTTATTACCTGTGGAAGGCGAACATCAAAAGCTTGGGATTCAGGCGCGGGGAAAGTAAGGCAATAAGGTCCGGTTCTCTGGACTCAGGGTAGTGGACTGCATCATTAAGCTCAGAGTGAACTCCTGCAACATCCAGCCTCCATCTCCGAGTACTGGATCTGGACCACATGTGGGGAAGGCAGTGCTCAAGGTCTTTTTTTCTCAGCCTGAAGTGAACAGTGTCTCTCTTCTTGCCGAACTCATCGATTTTGCTTCCTATAGAAACCAGCGCAGCGCTGGAAGTTAGTTCAAACAGGCCATGAATTAATTACTCTGCACATTAGCATCCTTTTGCCACAGGCTTCGCTGCAGTGCGATTGAAGCTGCTGTTGTCATAATGGGTTATCGTAAGAGAACCGGGCCAAAAGTGAAGTCAGGCCAAATGTGAGATGAGTGAAAACCTGTATAGCTGTATAGTTGGAGTTACAGGGGACGTTCTGAAGGACAGGTGATGTTCTGAAGGTGCTTTCCTCTTTGAAATACCTTTAATGCAGTAGTTTAACAAAGGGCCTATAGCAGGGGTCAGAAACATGTGTCTCCAGAGCCATTTTATTGCCCGCTTGAGGCTCCATAGAAGTCTATTCACAGATTAAGTCCTACCCTTCAACAAAAAGAGCCAATCAGCTTGTCGGTTATTGACCAAATGCTACAGACTATTCACTGGGTTTTTATGAGCGTTCATTACTGTTAGGTGTTCCTACGTGACCATCAGTGTGCATGCCAATCTTCAATGTGTGATGCTCCAGCACTGTAGTCTCTCTCTCTCTCTCTCTCTCTCTCTCTCTCTCTCTCTCTCTCTTTCTCTCTCTCTCTCTCCCAGGCGACTGCATCGTTAAACATAAAAAGCGAAGAGTATTTCAGGTGAAGCTGGTTACCTGATTACCCTGCTGACTCAGTGTCAACTCTCAGCTGCAGGTGTCACCACATTATGTGAAAATTGCTGTTTATATTTATTTCTATACTGAACTCCCCCTACGGTTGCAGTGTCTAATTCCCATTTACACCACTGTTGTAATTGCAGTGTTGCCGTACGGGGCATGCATAGACATTGTAGAGATCCGGCACTTAACACGAAGTCTTTCTTTTGGACCATTTTGTTTGTTTCTAGGGGTGGGAGGGTGATTTTTACCCTGACCTGGGATTGTAATTTCATTCATTATGCATGAAAAACATTCATTTCCATAACAGCTTTACAGGAGAAACATGTTCCTAACCTTTAGAACCCAAATTTGATGTGCTGTGTATGTACTTTTATTCCTCACACATGCCAGATTTTCTCAAATGTCTGAATTTAAACTGATGGACATTAAATGTAATTAATAGAAATGCAATTTTCTAATAAATAGAAAATTTCCTCTTGTGCCCAATAGCTGGTATCTCCTTCTTTGACTGAAATAATGCCAATTAGATGTTTCCTTTAACCGTCTACCATCTCTCACATCAACCTGAAGAAAGCTTTTCCCACTCCTCCACATGGAATTCTTTCAGCATTTGTCTTCCATTCTCCTCAAAACCCCTCGGATACAATAAAGATCTCATAGTGGTTTCTATGATGGAGAGATCTCCAGACCCTGCTGCAGCAAAGAAGCCCCAAACCATGACACTTCCACCACCATGCTTCACAGTTGATATGAGGTTCTTCTGCTCAAACACTGCGTTTGGTTTGCACATTGTTCCAGACGTCCTGCTCTTTGTATAGATGTTCTCTCAAGAACTTTCCTGATGTTTTTTGACAGTAAGGGTTTCCTTCTCAAACATCTCCCATGAACATCAAACTTGTTTGGTCTCTTTCTGATGGTAGAAGATGCTCTTTGACATCAAATGTGGCGAGAGCTACCTGTAGGTCGTGCGATGACATTTTAGGATTATTTGAGACTTCTTTACATACACTCTGGTCTGCTCTTGGGCTGAACTTGCTAGGACAACCTGACCTGGCCAGTTGTCAGGCAGTGGAACGGCTGATTTCTAATTGTTTTTAGGCCTCAGAGGGTTCTTTGGATCTCACCATCTCGGCCCAGGTGATCCCACTCACTTGAACAATCAGGAGCAAACTAATGTCTGAGGTTTAAATCAGACAGGCTCCTCCTAAGTCCTCTCTAACGATGGTCTATCATTTGCAGCTGGTTCTAATCTCAGGGCATTTATTAGGTAAATTGTAATAAGTGAGGGGGTGTCCTAACTGTCCTATGTGTTTCATTATATGACTTCAATCTCACAATATTCAAACTCATGTTAAAGGCAAAGGTGTTCATAGGGTGTCCAACTTTTTCACATGACTGTAAATCAAAAAACCCAACGGTAGGTGGATTCTGAAGTCAATTGAGTCAAGATTCCCCTTCTGTCAGCTGCACAACACATGGATATGGCAGGTCCTGAAAAGACCCCATGCACTGCTTGGTTTATGGGGAGATAGTGACCTCTGCTGTTTCATGACCAACAGTCAGAGCCTGAACTGCAGGGGAACGTCATTATTTTTGTGCATCGGCACAGTCTGGACCTCAGATATTGAAAAATGAAGTTATTATTTTAAACAGAAGTGGATGTTAAACTTAATGAGCTCATCCTCTGGCCTTTAAGAAACTGCTGAAACATGCAGTTGGTGAAAGTGGTGCAGTAAGTACAGAAGCAATGAAAACAAACACCGATGAGTCTTTGTTCATGTCTTGATTTCTCCCAGTGTGGAGGTGGGGTTGGGGAGGGATGTAGGTCGTGCAGGAGGGGTGGGAGCGTGGGGTGATCAAAGGAGGCACTAATAGATGAAAAACACATTTTGACTGATTGCATTCTAACTCATCCTGGCCTAAACAATGAGCCGCAGTTTCGTTCCCTCAATCTTATTATCTTCTCATCTCAACCCAGGATCTCAGAAAGCAACCAGATAAGAGCGGAAATCAGCAAGACCTAGATCTGTGTATGAGTAGGAATACTGAAGCCATCCATCACTCTCTGGACCCTCATCCAGAGCCAGATGTTATGATTGAATAGAATATACAAATTTCATCTGTGTGTTTCTCTGAGATCACCTTTACGTGATTTCTTCACAGGCAAGGACGAGTTCTCTGAATCAGTGGCTGCAGTTGGAATGAATCTCATAGTATGCACAAGAAGCACCTGGTCTGTGCACTGCAAGGTTCCAATGGATGCACAAATAAAGAACCAATAAAGAGCCAAATGATTTAGGAGCTGCAAAGGAGGAGTCAGATTTCAGTTGGCCAATAAGAGGCTATGAAGAAGGAACCAAACATTAATCGGCCAATATGAGGCTGCAATTAGCAGCCACACAATCCAGGAGATATGAATAAAACCCGAACTTCAGTCGACCAATAAAAGTCTGCAAATTAGGAGCCAAACGTAACCAATGAAAGGCTGTGAATAAGGATCCAAACTTCAGTTGACCAATAAGACGCTGCGAATATGGAGCATCATCATGGAACAGGTGAGTGGCAGGTGAAGATCTTACACCTTTTTACGATTCTTATTATGATCTGAGTACAGATTGTACTTTTGGTGAAAGGCACTCGTGCATGTTCTCAGTATCTCAGTCTGTAGATGAACGTATAGGTTCTTTAAGGAAGCTGAGAAGGTCCGTCCGGTCAGAAGATATTCCCAGTTTCTGAACCCAAGCAGGATGAGGATGAGGAGGATGAGCAGGCATGTACCAGTCAGTATTCTGTGTATGACCGTGTAAGGAGGGTCGTGTGTGGACATGGTAGAAACCTGGGTCAACCGTTCCATTAACCATGTTTTTAATCAATTTTACATCCATTTCTCTTCTAACCAATCACAGCATTTTGGGCTTTTTTACTGGAAGTCTTCTTCAGTCCCTATTAAAAAGCTCAGATCCTGTATCCTGTAAATCTTTTCCTGAACCCCTGGAAGCTGGATACCATAAATCTGTGTACGGCAAACCACAGCCTCGTATCTGGAGGTGTTACTGTAGATCTTGTTTTGAGAAATCTTGAATGGAATGAGCTTCTCTAATGGTGAACATGGTTGTTTGTAAAGCCTCCTCAGAAAAAGCCTTCTGCCTACAGAGGGCCAAGGGTCATTCATTGCTTGTAGAGCAGGTCTTTAGAGATGTTTTGCAAAAGTGGGACTTTCCTGAAGAGGGCAGCAAAGCTCAACTTTTTATTTCCTTAATTTGTTCCTTATTGGATGAAACACATCTGGTTCTATTGGTAGATAATATTATTCTAATTTACTGGCAGATTAAAATGACTTCCAATGAAATCTATAGTTCAGGTGAAGCTGTGATAAGTGTAATATAACTGTATTTATAGGTTTTAATGTCACAACTATAATAAAAGCATTAAAATGACACTTTTTCCTTTAATAATTTCAGCCTCGTTTCTGGCTCAGACATCAGCATGCAGATATCGTGGAGCAAAGCAATCAATCTACCGGCTGAGAAATGGTGGAAGAGTCTTCAGGCGGCTTGCTGACCTCTTGTGACATCAGCTCTGTGCAGAAGAAGCAGCAAAAATCACCCATTGCATAAACTTTTATGAACCGAAGTGAGAGTTGTCCTCCAGGCCAGATGTTTGGTTTATGCACATAAATCTTAAGCGATGGGGGTGAAACGTTTGTCTTAAGTAAAATCTGATAAAGCTGCCGTGAATGCAGGCTGCGTGGATCCAACCTGATTGCACTTTTGAGATAAACAGTGCAAAACTGCACATGCAGACACGCTTTACTTTCACAAGCAGTTCACTCTTAACAAGGCAGGGACGTCCTTTTTACCTTTGATCAATTATGGCTTAGAGCACCAGAAAATCAGAAATCCAGTATCTCAAATTATTAGAAGAGTTCATTTGAGTAAATGACTATTCAAACAGTATAAATGCTGTGTGAGGTTCATCACACACAACCATGATCAAGACGGTCCACAAAAAAGGTCAGCCTCAGAAGTCAGTTAGATAGACTTATATAGTGCCTTTCTAGAAACCCAAGGACGCTTCACACAGTCATGCTCAGCCAACACACCAGCCAAGTGTGCACAGCGCACTCTCCACCAGAATGACCGTCCACTTGTAGGACTGCACCGAACACTGGGGGGTTCACCCAGGACGCCCAATCCACATCTGGGCATACATTCACTCACATACACATCAGGGCAATTGAGAGTAGCCAATTCACCTGATCCATGTTTTTGGAGGAAACGTGGAACATCAAAACATGGAAACTCCTCCCAGATAAGGCCTTGAACCCAAGATCCCAGTGCTGGGAGGCAAACACGTTAACCAGACCAAGCCCAGAAGGTCATTGCTGGATGTTCTCAGAGTGCTGTATCAAAGCATATTAAAATAAAGTTGTCTGGACGGGGACATTGTGGTGGGAAAAGGTGTACGAGGAACAAGGACGTCCACAGCCTTAAGAGGATTGTCCAGAAAAGTGGATTCAGAACTTGGAAGGGCTTCACGTGGAGGGGACTGAGGCTGGGGTCAGTGCATCAAGAGCCCCCACACAAAGATGTCTCCCAGGCAGGGTTGGGGTGGGGGTGGGGGTGGTGTTTATCAAGTCCAGAGTCAAGGGAGCATCTACAGAGTAGCCAAATAAATAGGACCGTCGTTTTAAAGCCTAGGTTGATGTCTCGCACAGGGATTCGGTTCAGGGCGAGGGCAAGGGTGCTGTAAAACTGCTTCGGTCTTGATTGCGCTGGATTGATTAATTGATGGCAATATCAGCACAGAACTCACAGTCTTCCTCCGTGACCCAAATGGACATAGGCCAATGAACAGAGAGGAAGAAAGACAAAGTAGTTTCTGTGTGCAGGCCTCTGGCCTGGCCTGGTTTTCTCAGAACTCCTCTATCAGTCTTGTTCAGCCGACCCCAGAGGTTAATTTCTCACTAGATAGACACGAGAAACCTCACGTACAACCCAGATGACCCACTTTGGCTTCTCGCACAAACACAGGAGTGCCGAAAGAGTGCGCAGCAGTGGTGCAGGTAACCGCAGTCCTGTACGAACTGTGGTAGAATTGATTAAAGTGCAGTCAGTCCCATTTGCCCTGTGTGTACAATTTATTCTCCCCCCAAAGGGAAACAGATGAAAGGAATGAGGCACCGCCCCTTTGGAAACGGAAGAATTGTGCATTCATTCAAATTCAATTCTGGTTCACAAGACCGATAAGAGGTCTAGGTCAGCGGAGTGAGGTCCACATGTCTGAAAGCACTAATCATAAAACTAATTATACTCTCAGCAAACAATCTGAGGGAAAGAAATTTTTAATTTTTTTATGTAAATCCAAGAATTGGACCATTTTTCTCTAGAGATGGTCAGTGACATTGGTTTGCAGATTTATCATTGTTTCGTGCAGGATCTTGAATATTTGTTAATTTTACTTGACATTCTTTATTTCTGGGTAAATAATAATAATAATAATAATAATAATAATAATAACAATAATAATAACAATAATAATAACAATAATAATAATAATAATAATAATAATAATAATAATAACAGCATGGAAGATGAATTGGTTATGCTAAAATGCACCCTAGGTGTGAGTGTCAGTGTGACATGTGCGACAGTGTGTGTGTGTCTGTGTCTGTGTGTGTGTGTGTGTGTGTGTGTGTGTGTGTATGATACCCTGCAATGGACTGGTGCCCTGTCCAGGGGCTATTCGTACCTTGTGCTGGATGACTCCAGGTGGGCTCTGGACCAATCGTGACCCTATTCAGGAAAAAGTGGGTAAGATAATTACTGACTGACTGAAATAATAATAATAATAATAATAATAATAATAATAATAATAATAATAATAATAATAATAATGGTTTTTGAGACTTTTGTATTTACTTTGGCAAGCTCTAAGCCGAACTGATCAACCGTAAAAAAACATTTTTCACTTTACATTTATGAACGTAAAAAATTATGAACACAAATGAACGTTTTCAAAATATTCTAATTTTCTGAGATGCATGCAATTTTCTGGATTACCAGAGAGAGAGAGAGAGAGAGAGAGAGAGAGAGAGACTGCATATGGACAATCTTAACAGTTAGCTTTGAAAGTACAGATCAATGAAAAGTGTGAAACAGTCCCTCATAGAACAAACCTTATATTTAATATAGACACGAAAATGTCACTTTTACTTAAATATAAAAAACTTTTTTATCAGTCCATTCAGACCAATTAAAAAAGAATATCTCCCATTTTTAAATGATGTAGAAAAAAGGTAGATGACCTCAAACTACTTTTTAAAAAATGTAAAGTTTTCATTTGTCAGTCAATGGTTTCAATTTCTTTTAATTAATTGATTAATTAATTAATTTTATGTACTTATTTATGGTTATATACTTTATGCCTTCTCTGAAGAATATTCAGAGCTTTCAGAGTAAAATGACAGTATCTATCCTTTCACTTCACTTTCACACTGTCCCTGTTTTTTCACCTTTGATCAGGTTCCAGGTGATATGATGAAACTCCTGTCTCTATTGCAGTACCATGTTGTCCCTGTCCTCAGGACCTTGCAGTCAGACACCAATAGAGGGCAGTGTTAATTTAGAGCCCACAGCTCAGTGTTAGTTCATTCTGATTTATTCAATATTCATCTATTACCTCTGTTTTCAACTGAACAGGAAAACACATAGAAATATTTTCATAGCACAGCAGCTATTGGTTCATATCTTGGATATGTTCAGCTTCAGGTGCATTAAAGTATGTTCTTTGATATGAAGAGATTAAAGGCTTGGTGTTGTTTAAATCACTAGTGCGAGTGTATTTTCCCAATCAGGCAAAAACCTTGTATCCCTTTTTAACCCTAACTGTAAAGTGATGAAATGTCATTTTGGAGCATTTCTATTGGTCCATTCATCATCCAAATCTGATGCAATATAAGGAGCAACTGCCAGATTCACATCAAGCCAAAAAGTGAAAGACAGGAAAAAAGACAGAGTTACGGGGTTTTTATTCTAAATATATAATAAAATAAATTCATTAACTAATAATAAAAATAAATAACTAAAATAAATCTAAAATGCTTCAGCTCTGTTATGTTGGTGGGTTTCCAGATGGACAGCAAGTGGACAGTGAGTGTAGAAATAAGGAGGGGACTATGATGTTATGACTGATCAGTGTATCTATGTCCAAATTCTGTCAGCAGAGAGAGGTGCAGACCACTGTTTTGATGAGTCACGTGTCACGGCAGCTTTGCAGATACTGATATTGATTCATGTTGGAGAGCAGTGTCACAACAGGGCAGGTCAGCGCTGTGTCTGATTCGTGACAGCTCCAGATATGAAGCTTCAAGCTAAAGGTCAAGTTTGTGCCTCTATTTTGGGCCTTTTCTCGGACGAACGGTTATATAAGATGTTTTCACGGGTGGTGTTCATGAAGGGAGGTTTACCTGGTGGCTTCTGCACTTTCTTATCTGCGGCAAAATACCAGCGGCCCTGTTTACACCATCCGAGAGCTCTGTCTGCTCTGATACGTGGGATGCTCTACACATGCACTTCACAGCACTGCAGATTTAATGGGTTTCTGAACATCGAGCACCACAGATCCGGCAGGTTTAGTGCAGAAGAGTGCAGGTGTTCTCCATGCAGGTGTTCTTTATGCATTCCTTCCATAGACGTTATGCTGTTGTCTGTTGGGGGAGAGAGCTTGAAGGCACACACACACACACACACACACACACACACACACACACACACACACACACACACACACACACACACACAAATCCATGCACAAAGAGACAAAACACTGGGTCTGTAATTACACAGTGGCTGCAGAAGTTGGGCTGAATCGGTGGTCATGGAACATTGCGTACAAGTTGCTGTACAAGTCAACAATCGGGGCGGGAATGGACAGACATCGCCAACAGGCTTTCATAAGCAGCTGTAAACAAACCAGACAGAAAGAGAGAGAAAGAGAGACAGAGAGACAGAGAGACAGAGACAGATACATGCATTCATGTTAAATGGAGTGCAATAAACAGAAAGGAAGCAGCATCCTCGCCCGTCTCAGTACGCGCCTGTGTTTGTGTGTGTGGGCGGATTTGTTCTGTTTCTCTCTCTGTCCGTCCGTCTCTGTCTGTCCATCTGTCTCTCCCCCTCTTCTTTCTAATGAACACATACTGCTACATTAAGCCGAACCATTGCTGACACAGATGTGCAAATGCACATACAGCTTGTCTAGTCCCTGTAGAAAAGTACTGCTAATAGAACAGGACTCTCTGGAGCAGATAAACAAAAAGGAACCTATTGGCACCGAGTCTAATACCAGACGTGGACTAGAGGGGAACAAAGCCCCTCCAGAGGTGTGGAGTAGTGTGTTCTCTGGAATGATGGAACTCCAGCCAGTACTTTTGGGACAATAATCATAACAACAACAACAACAACAACAACAACAACAACAACAACAACAATAATAATAATAATATTATTAATAATAATAATAATAATACTTGTATTACAATCTTAATAATATCAAAACATTTGATATGTTTATACTATAATAACATCAACAATAATACCAATTAACAAACATTAAAATAAAAAAACAATAATACATTTAACTATAACAACAACAACAACAACAACAATAATAATAATAATAATAATAATGAAATAATAATAATAATAATAATAATAATAATAATATATTTGTGATAATAATAGTAATATCATTTAAAAAGATTAAAGAAACATTTTTTTTTACAAAACATAAATATATTAAAATAAATATACTCACAAAACAACAGCAACAACAATAATAATGATGATGATGATTTTCACTATTATTATTATTATTATTATTATTATTAATTTTTTTTTTTACTCAATTTATTTTCTATTACTCGTAATAACAGTAGAACATGTTGAAAATAAATAGAACATTAATATTATAATATTGCATATCTCATAACATGTATATTTGTTGTCAATTTAATTGAAGATAAACTGTTCATTAGCTGTTTTGTTTCTATGCTGATACGGTCATTTATTCAGACTTGATTTTAAACGTTTGAGTTGGAATATTTGAAACATTTTAGTGTGAACATTATTGTTATTATTATATTTTTATTATGAAATCTTTAAATGACTATAAATCTATAAATATGAAATGAAATCCTATTGAATCAGAATCAAATGAAAGAATACAAATGATTTATTCATTTATAAATGTTAATGTTTATGAAGCCTCTCTCGCTCTTTCCCAGTCAGACACCAGCAGGCTTTCCCCAGCGTCTGACTGGGTTCCTCCTCTCACTGTGGTGTGGAGCTCAGCACTTAGAGTGTGTGAGCGCAGAGGGGAGGGCCTGTGTGTGTGCTGAGCAAAATCTCTTACCAATCACAGGGGTTTCCCCACCCTCCCTCTCTCACTGCCATTCTGTCTCTCTCTCCCACTGCTGTACTCACGCACAGGGGCAGGGAAAAGTGCAGGGTGAGGAGGGGAGGAGGAGGAAGAGGAGGAGGAGGAGGAGGAGGGAGAGAAAAAAGCTAAGCAGCTTCTGGTTTTGCTTTCAAGCTCGTTCCTGCTGAATCGCCTGCCCCCCTGCACACAAAAGCAGCGTGGCTCACACACACTCCAGCACTCTGACTCGCACACACACACACACACACACACAGGCCGTGCTGGATCACACACTTTCACATGCACCTACACACAGCTTTCACTTCACCACCTGGGACCTCCAACGAGAGCACCTGCATGGTAGCTATTTGAGGAGGTCTACACACACACACACACATTCACACACACACTCACACAAGCCATACAGGAGAATCTCAATTGAAGAGTAGGGAGCTGTCAGTGTGTGTGGTGGTGTGTGTCTCTGAACATTTCAGAAGAGGTTATACCTGCCTGGGACGTCCCAATGTCAGAAGAGGAGTGCCGCTCGCCCATCGGCCTGGACTGCTGCAGCTGCTGCCTGGACCTGGCCAACGGCTGCGAACCTGATGCGGGACGTCCCGGCCTGCCCAGCCTGGGCAGCCCCACCTCCATCAACCACTTCAGGCAGCTCCGTGACCAGCTGGTGTTCCACAACCTCAACACGGACAAGCTCAACACAATCATGAGGCAGGACTCCCTGGAGTCGGTGGTCCGGGACCCCTGCTACCTGCTCAACGAGGGCATCTGCAACAGCAACATTGATCAGACCATGCTGTCCATCCTCCTCTTCTTCCACAGGTATGTGAAGAATAAAAGACTCCTGACTGCTAAAGCTGATTCTATAACTCGAACTCGAATCTTAGTATCTAATAACTATTATCAGCTATTGAGCAACGTCTGCATACAGAGTAGAAGTGAGGCATTGTTCTAGGATTTACTTAACTTCACTGCTTCTGGTGCAACACAGCTTTCATCCAATTTCATTCAAGTCAGTCTATAATCTTATATCAAAAGAGTTGTAAGCACAAGCTTAGGCTGTAGTTCAGTAATTAGGCCTCCTAACAAACTCAAAAGCACAGGTTTCCCAATCCGGGATTGGAATGTTTCCAACGATTTGCTTTCCTGCTGCTTTAAAAGTGTGAAACATTGAGTATATCAGTGCTGTCCAATGACAGCATGTCCAAAATGAGGACTCTACAGGAAAACTGTCCATTTTCTGGACTAAAAATGGAATGGAATGTGAAATTAGAGATTATTCCACATCATTGTTGTGCATTTCTATTGGTCCATTCCAACATTGTTTACATACTGAAAAGAGCAGCTGCAAGGTTCATTAAAACTAAACATGGACATACAGGTTGACCGTAAGACAGAATTGAAATGATTTACAATAATTAGGTCACAAACACACCTTACTGGAGAATCTCCACACCTTACTGGAGAATCTTACTGGGTTGTGAACTGTCAGCACTGCTTTCTGAGTGGGTGTGAGGGTGGGTGTGTGTGAGTGTGTAAGCATTTGAATCCAGTAAATTCAATTCATTTCCTTTTGCTGTGTAATGAAGTGAAAGGCTTTACTGTGTAGAATCAGAAATCCATGAAAGAGTGACTTTCCAGTGAAAGCCTATTAATACTGATTCACTGAATGGATCCCATCCCAGTCAGCAATGAATGTTGGGCCCAAATGAGGCCCAAGTGGCCTAAATGTGCAATCTGGAAAATATTGTTACACCCACAAACCTGGGATTATATTTACATTTATTTTTGAATTTCAGACGCTCTTATGCAGACAAAAACAAGCATGAGTTTCCCTGGCTAGTGTGAACCCTAACTAGCATGAGACCAGAACCCAAAGAACCCAAAGCTACCATTCAGCTAACCTGACACATATATGATATCTAAAATATGAATAGCGCCAAGCTCTGGGTCAACTGGCATCAACTGCCCGTCATGAACATTACGCTATCGACTTATTGTACGTTCTTGACCTGAATATCACACATAATCATATCAGGTTTTATTTTATGTGTTTTATTATTAACAATATTATTTTAAAAATCTGTTTCAGTGTTGGAATATTCTAGTGTTATTGTATTGTCATATAATCATTATATCAATGGCAGAAATTGGTCTTAACATGACAATAATATTGTTTATCACAATTTGTGGAGCAGCTGTGGAGTCTGGTGGTGACGGAACCAGCCTTGTGACTGGAAGGTTGCTGGTTTGAATCCCTGAACTGGCAGGACATGACTGAAGTGCCTTTCAGCAAAGCACTGAACTCCCCAGCTGCTCCCAAGGCACTGAGGATAGGGCTGCTCACCGCTCAGGGCATGTGTGCTCACTGTCCACTAGTGTGTGTGTGTGTGTGTAGATGGGTTAAATGAGGAGGAATAATTCCTGTGTGTGCAAAACACAGTGGGTTAAAAAGGTATAATTACTGTTACTACTACCAATTTTTTCTGGGACAATAAAAAACAAACAAACAAACAACAACAAAAAAACAATGATGGTAATGAGCTCCAACAGTCTCAATCTAAAGTACCTACATAACTTGGCTGTGCCAATAATTCCAAAGCACAATTTTCATCTTTTTACACCACTAGTCTAATCATCAGACTAGAGGTGGGTATTTCAGGTCCAGCACGTTGGAAACCCAGGGTTTTGCCTGGGTGGCTCTGCTGTGGCCCAGCTTGGGATAATCCAGGTCCTCCACTTTCATATGAGCTTTGGTGATTTATGCAATAATAACAGCCCTTACTTCACCTTGAGTTCACTTTGCTAATAACGGCTTAGCAGGCTGAGCCACGGCCGAGCCAGCCAAGCAACCATGGCCTGGTAGTTTGTGACAGGAAGGTTGCTGGTTCAAATCCTTGAACTGGTAGGACATGATTGAAGTGCCCCTGAACAAGGCACTGAGCTCCAAGGCGAGTGCTGTGGAAAGGGTTGCCCACTGCTCCGGGCATGTGTGCTCACCCGCTATTGTGTGTGTGTGTGTATCACTATGTGTGGATGGGTTAAGTGTGGAGGACTATTTCCTCTGTGTGCAGCAGAGTGGGCTGTGTGAGCATCTTTGACTTTCTGGACCTGGATTAACCACCTCTGCTTATCAAATATTTATTATTAGAATAATTTGTAACAAATGTAAAAATGCCTGATACCTGAGCGTTTCATTTTAATTATACTTATGTCTCACATATCAAAAACAAAAATCCATCTTTCAATTTTCTCAGGTTTATGATATGATATTTGATTATAATTGATAGTTTGTGATACTGATAGCTGTTCAGATATTTTAAATATATCAATATTTTGACAGCACTAACCCTTAATACAGAATCATAATGGAAAATGTGTCCCCCAGGTCTTGGAGCAATATTCATTGAGGGGTTTTAGTTACTACACTCTGCACCCAGAAGGACGTGTGGGATTGCAGTTCTGTTGGGAAGGAAGATGAAGGTGATCAGGATCAATAACTGATTATAACTGTAGTCTGATCTGATCAATATTTATTGATTGATTTATTGTCTCTCAGTACAGCGTCGGGTTTAACACAACCTGCCCGACGTCTCTGCATGGAGGTGTAGAGGTTCCTAATGGTGTCCTGTGATGATCCATCCCATGCAGCTTGAAGTTTCTCACTCAGTTCTGCAGATGGTGTGGTAGGGGTGGAGTGTTGATAGAGCGTCCAATAGCGTCCCACACATTTTCAATCAGGGACAGGTCTGGAGATGAGACTGACCACGGCGTAGTATCTGTGTCTTCAAGACGAGATCTTGAGACGGCAGCAGTGTGTGGACGAGCGTCGTCCTGTTGGAACAGAGCACCGGAGTGTGTGTTCAGAAAAGGTAGAACAAGTCATTGACTGCACGCTACCATTGCAGTCGGTTGATTTATTGTGAAAACAGCTCGATACTCAGGAAGCGAGGCTGCGCTTTAAGGCATGCTTTGCTCCTCAGTCTTTTAAAGGCAGAGAAACAGCAAAACATTCTTCACTTAAGAAGTATTTACTATAAATACCATGTGCTGCTACTCAATGACTGCACGAAGAAGCAAACACATTCCATCACCTGACGCGCACGTTCACAAGCTTTAATGGCTTCAGTCCGGGTTCCAAAATGTTTTTCAGAGAACCTCGTAAACCTACGCCTAATAATTGACAGTTTGTGCACATGAAGCTGACTGGCAGACGAGCGTCTGCTGATGTTTTCTTACACATTAGGTTGTTAACAACAGATTGCACACAGTTGCCCGCAAGGTTTGGAAGATTTGGCAACTGTTTGTAATTCTGTATCACTGGAAACTTTCGGGGCATTTTTTTCCCCATGAAAACATCCACGCTCTCGGAAGCAGAAACCCAAGTGCCGTTGTCATAAAGACAGCTTGTTAAATCTAATATAGTTTGGCATGTTTAGTCTGAAGGGTGGAGAAGATAACACGCCAGGTAAGGAGTGAGTGTCTGAAGTTACAGGTGCCAGAAGACTTGTCTGGTGCAATCCAAGCATACCTGTAGATTTCTGGTAACTGGTTGTGTGCCTGACGGTGACTTTACACACAAATAATGTCTGCTTACCGACATGCAATAGATATGATGGGTTATTTGGAACAATTAGATTGACAAGGATACTTATAATTATATTGGACAGTGGTCCAAATAAAAAAAATCAATTTGAATATCCTTTATTATTTGTTTTATGTATGTATAAATCAGCAGTATCAAATCAAAGTGAATTTATATATCACTTTTTACGACAAGGAGTTTACAGAAATCCGGTTCCGAGCCTCATATGAGCAGCCAGCAGCAACAGTGGCAAGGAACAATTCCCTCAGGCTAGGAGGAAGAAACCTTGAGAGGAAGCAAGGCTGAAGAGAGGAACCCATCCTCCTCTAGTCAACATTGGAGAGCAAAGACAAAGGCACATACATGGGGGAAAAAGTATCCCTTCTCAGGACTTTTATTCTGAAATCTGAACACTGGGTGAGCAAAAACAGAGCAAAATGCCTTCTCATTTGTCTCTATAACCCAATATCTGGGTCAGTGATGTCATTAGTCCCACCCCGTTTCTCTGATCAGTCAGAGTCTGTATGCAGGTTGATCATGTACACGTGGACAGAGCAGTGAACATGCACTGGAAGCTCCTCTGGCATTTAAAATGTTTTCTGAGCTGAATTATTCGCTGATAATTCACACAACAATGAGTTAGACTTGTCTTATGAGATGTGCATCATGTCTGTAGGTTACTCTGATCCTGAGATATGAAGCCTGGAAAACTGCAAGTGACTGAATGAGAATTGCAGATCTCAAATTTTTAAGTGTTTAAGAACCATCCAAGAACCAAGAACGTCTTTGTTCACCTTGAAAATGTACTACTGTATCTCCAAGCCAGGACCCACTGAAGATTCATGCAGGGTGATTGAAATGACATTTGAGTTCCAGGTGTCTTCAGATTTGGGCTTTAATGTAAGTCTGGCACAAAAATAAGCAGAATATTTATGCCATTACTGCCTGATCATAACTGACATATGACAGGTCATTAAACCATAAAAAGCTCATTTGCTCGCAGACTCTCTGCTGACGTCTGAGTTGACGTTCAATGCTGAGGTGGCTTCAGCACTGAAACTCATTTGTTTCAAAGTCAGACCTCTCTGTCATTGCCATTAGCTGCTTATGAATGTTGAGGAAACTGAAAGCACTGATTAGAGTGGACGGTTGACATATTGCAAAACAACTGACCGTTCCTTAATCAGTAAATGGATGAACATATGAAAAATCATAGTAATCCAGGAGCTTTGGCTGAATAATCCCTTTGGTTCAAGACCAAAACAAGTCCAAATTTATAGATGCTTGAGTGAAAACCCGGCAGGCACATGACTTCAGGCTTCAGTGTGGAATTTTGGTTGAAATAATACTGTTGCTTCAATATTGAAATTATGAATGAACATAAACATTTAGAGGCAAATGTGAAAAGAAACATTGCACCCAGATGGTAGTGAGGGATTGCATTGGGAAGGAAGATAAGGTCAGTATCCACATGGAGGTGTAGAGGTTCCTAATGGTTTCCTGTGATGATCCATCCCATGCAGCTTGAATGTTCTCACTCAGTTCTGCAGATGGTGTGGTAGGGATGGAGTGTTGATAGAGCGTCCAATAGCATCCCACACTTTTTCAATCAGGCACAGGTCTGGAGATGAGACCGACCACGGCGTAGTATCTGTGTCTTCAAGGTGAGATCTTGAGACGGCAGCAGTGTGTGGACGAGCGTCGTCCTGTTGGAATAGAGCACCGGAGTGTGTGTTCAGAAAAGGTGGAACCACTGGTTGCAGAACCTCATTAACGTAACGTTGGTCGTACTAAATTGCACCCACACCATGACACCAGACCTTCTGGACCAGACCTTATAACATTAACTCTTTGCTCTACAACAACACCCTTGTGGATTTTGTACGTTGAACTTCAATGTTGAGCAAAATGTAAAATATCGGCTGGATTGGTTCCGTTATCCTACCCACGTTCCTTCTTCTAGCCTGGTGTTGTGAATGAGCAGTTAACATGCAAAATATTATAAACTGTAATAAACGAGACATTAACAAGCAATCGGTGGTATCAACACGGTTCATTTTAGGACTAGAACTTTTTAGTGGTAAGTAGATCAATCATAAAAGGTCTGCAGGTCCATTATTGTCCATCTCAGGGGCTTTCTTTGCTTTATGGCATTAAAAGATGACACTTTCCTTCAAACATGTATTAGGAGCATCACTTAGTGGCACAGTTAATCTTTAATCTGTCTTATCACAGCACCCTGCCTTTTTTAAACGTGGCACTGAAAGGCCAGATCAGATTAGATTATGAATGTATGAGCAGAATGTTGAAGCTGAGTTGCAGAGCAGCAGCAGGTACAGTATGTACCATAGTAACGGAGGCGCTTAGATCACGAGCAGGTATTTCAGTCTCATTTCTCGGTATGGCCCACTGGATTGTTTCTTGCACACTCCTCGTGCCTCAGTAGTCTTTCCTAGAACAACTATCACAAACACTGTTCCTATATATTCCAACCCTCTGCGTCCCTCTGTGAGAGGAAAGGCAATTGTGCTTCGGAGCGCAGCACATTTCAAACACGGCTATTCTCCACTTCATGAGGAATGATATGTTTTTTCCTCTCCGGCCTTCTTATATAATATTTCACATTTTTCCTCGTCATTCACTCCAGAGCAGAAAGGTCCGCTCCTACCAGACCTAATAGGTCCCATATTTTTTTCCAGGAGTGAAACTCTTGATAAGTAGTGAAAGGAACACAGTGTTGTTGATACGACAGAGATAAAAGAGGTGTGGCTTTAATAGGGCTTAGGACAGGGAGTAGCTGAGCTGGGCCTTTGGCAGGAGCCCCTCCTTTCTGCTGTGTTGTGCAAAGAAGAACTCAGTGACCTTTTTTAAAAAAGCTTCATGAGTTTATTTAATGTGTTGAAACGCACCCCAAGGGTTTCAGATTTCGGCTCAGCGGAGGTTTCGACGCTATTGCGCTTTCATCACTCTGTGGCGTAGAATGGGATTCAGCAACCTGCGCGAAATGCAGCTTTTGTGCTGCCTCCATGATCTGCTCACCTCACCTGGGGATTAGTTCAGGGTGCAGATGTTGACCATTAGAATCTGTAGCCACGCATTGCTCTGCATGCTCATAGGGCTGGATTGAAGCTGAAGTCATCCACATGACAGCACGACAGCGCTGATACTTGCAGGTTGCGGATTGGTCACACCTTTTTAGAGGGTTGGTGAACACTGAATTTGACCCCGTGATACAATATATAATCTCGCCGCTGATATAATGCACGAACTCTTATAACCTTACACCAATTTTGTGGGATGTTTTCATTGTTTGACATACTTTTATTGACCTAAAATGACAAATTATTTAAAGGACGCAGTCACACATACCGGATATTATTTTCAGGAGGTCCCAGGCCCCTCAAATAAGTTATAATCTGGGAGGAATTTAGATATTTGTGTGATTTTCCAGCCAGACTCTCACATTGTTACAATAATTAAATTCCCAAACAAAAAAAAACAAAAAAATTTAAAATGTAAATAAAATCTTGAAAAGCTTGAACTATATCACATTAAAGGTATTGAATATAAAATGTAGGACTATATTTGTTGCTTGTAAGGACTATAAAAGCAATATAAGTCCTGTTGGAAATGGATCATTCACAGTGTTTGTGAGCTAAAATGCAGTTATTTTAATGATGAGTAATAATATGATAGTAGCCCGAATAAATTAAAACCCTGAATATCCTTTATTAATTGGTTATTTATGTATGTAGTCAGTATTATCTCTTCCCATGACTTCTATTTTGAAATTTGAGCACTGTCTCAGGGTGTTATTGCGTGTTTTGGCTGTATACGAAACATCCTACACTTTGAAACAAACTTCGGTGTCAGATTCTGGGTCATTGATGTCATCAGCCCTGCCCCCTCTTGCTGGTCAGTCAGAGTCAGACATCAACTGCATGCAGGTTGAGCATGCACATGTGGACCGAGCAGTAAACATGCACCGGATGGCTGCTTTGGTATTTAAACTAGGTTTTCCAAAATGGAATACTCGGTGACGGTGCATGGCATGTTAGTGTGGCTGTACTCGTTACCCAGGGTAAATCTCGCTGTAATGGCGTGTGTAATATGTCTGTAGGCTCCTCTGAACCTGGGTTATGAAAGCTAGAATAACAACATGAAGCCACCCACAAAGTACAGGCCTCTGGAGCACATACTAATACTGTGTATTCGTCATGTCTATCACAAGGCAAGCAGACAGCAGTGTGCAGATAGCAATGCTGCCACCTTTGTGAACTGAGGTCAGCTTGAGATAAAAACGTGTGGCGCTGAACTGTTGAAAATGTTGCCCTTCAGCCCTCCAGGCACTCGCTCTATACTGACCAAGCCATTTGCCTGGCAAACAAGGCCCAGAGTCAAGCGCTGGGCAGAACATTCAGTTCTCCAGCCTGCGTCTCAAGTAGGAATTTCTTGGCTGTTATTTTCACAGCGTCGCTCTAGTTCTGAATATCGTGTCCTTATTACTGCAGTTTAGTGAAGCAGCAGCGAACGTTAAGCAGCGGCAGCTGTGAAAAGAAACACTCGGCCGCTGGCACGCAAAGATAAACGGCTTCGGCGTTGTCGTGTCTAGAATGAGAACTGAACAAAAAGAGCACACGCTCAGTCATGTCTGCAACACAAACCGCGCAGAAACAACAGCAGCACGGTGGCAAACTCAGGGACGGAGACTTCGTCTCCAGTGTGTGAGGGAGGGAGTGGCGTGCTGTAATAAAAGACATCCCAGACATCACATGTAGAAAGAGGAGCAGGGACACTGTGGATGAGGGTGCAGAAGACTTCGTCTCGTGCCGTAGCTTCCAGTACCACGGGTTGGAGAGTGGGATTGTGCAATAGTGTTCAATCCCTGCCCTTTTTTCAGCTTTCTAGAAACAATACGAATTTATTTCCTTTGCTTTAGTGTGGAACGTGTAGAAGATATCCACTGTAATAATAAACATACAGAATGAGCTGAGAAATATGCTCAGATGGTGCCACAATAATAACTGAGCAAAAACACCATCAAACGATGTGAATACAACATAGGTTCCAGGGTGAAAGCTGGTGCAATGTCTTTTAAATGTCTTTTACTGATCACTAACCCATCTTGCACGCTCATTGATGTCCAGTCTATCTATCGAGCTCATGAGCCCGTCTTTCATGTCCACAGTTGAGGTCCAAGTCAGGCAGTTAGATACTGAGGATATATATACGTCCACTAGACGTCCAAATGCAGATCAGTGTCAGAGCATTTTTACAAACATGGCACAAAAAAGATTGGAGTGTTATGAAAAACCGTATAGCTACTTTATATCCACTGCCTCTTGAAGAAACCACAAAGACAGCAAAATGTAACATCCATCCAAATGTCTGTCTGTCCATCCATCCAACGTGCTACGTGAGGCTTCACGAGAGCTTCAGATCCAAGCCATTTGTCTGAATAAGGGTGTTCTGGTGTTGGTGTCCCCTCCACAGAATGGTATGGATGTTTGGGTGGATGTTTTGAACTTATCTCAGATGAAGGTATAAATACATTTCTAAAGTTTACTCTTATTGGCTGCAACTGGTGTGACCAGTCAAGAGGTTGGCACTTCAGTAGGTCACTTTGATTTGCTGAAAATGCAGAGAGTTACACAATAAGACAAAAAGGGTTGCCGTTGTTGTGATGTTTTTTACTCGGCACTCAGTCATGAATGAAAAATGCAACAACAGCATCAACCCTTTTTGTCTTATTGTGTAACCTATTCATATGCCCACGTCTTGACACACCCACAATTTTTGGCCAATAGGAGTAACCTTTGACATGCCTACCTCTTGACACACCCACAATTATTTGGCCAATAATAGTAACCTTTTGACATGCCCACCATTCCGACACCCTCTGACTAAGTATATTATATTGCTCACTATCTGTAACTGTGGATCCACTGCTGCTCTGCAAATTCTGCACAACACACAAAGATACTCTGTTCATTGTTGTTACTATATTATTGTAATGTAACGTATTTGTGTAACAGTGCTACAGTACCTCGATTGAAAGAACCAAAATCACTGGAGAATGAGACACATTTTCATGGATTCTTTTCGAGTCAGCAGGCTACTTCTTGAAAGGAACATTGAACATTGGGCCAGACTGGTTACGTAAATGCTTCTGGGGTCATGGAAGGCGGTTGAGGTTTTGGCTGAGGAACTTCCCTTTGAAAGTTGTTTTGAGAAAGCCAGCCTGATTCTGCAGGATAGGGTGGAGAAAATCAGGGGCTTTGAGGATCCCATGCTTGGATCCTTTGAGGATAAATTCCCTCCTACCTCAGGCTCCCCATGGGATCTTCAGCCTATTTGTATGACATGGCCACTTCTTGAAAGAAGATCAGCTGAATGCATTACACAAGTCATGCTTCCATCTGTGTGAACAGAAGCAAGAAGGGCTATATTGTGAGTGTGTCAGAGGCACAGTATGAACAGAAGTGCTGACTCAGGGTGACTTTGCCACCAAGGTGTTTGTGTAGGAATTTCACACAATGGAAGTGATGTGAAATGTACAGTCACTAAAAAACAAATGCACATGTCTTAGCCTTCAAAAATGGAAAGTCAAACAATGAAATGTCTGGTTTTGAATGTCATTGTTTTTAACGTCCGTCTGTTGTGAGGGACCCCCTCCCACAGTTGAACAATGAACGTCTGAAAGGTGGCAGATCTATTTCACACACAAGCTCCACAATTAATTGACTGTTAATCCTTCTGAAAACAGCCTGGTCAAGCTGGTTATGTTGGTTAAGCTGGCTCTTGACCAGCATAGGGACCGTTTTCGCTTAAGTTTGGTGTAACTCAACTTGGTTGGTTTAGCTGGTTAGGTTTACATGTTAGACAAGCACTATGACCAGTTGACCAGCAAGATCAAAGCCAAATGTAACACATACTATGCTGGTCAAGAGCTGGTCAACCAGCTAGGATACAATCATAGGGTATGTTTACGTCTTGATGACCAGCTCTTCAACCACCTTGAGCATTAAAACCAGCTTGCATT
Organism: Acestrorhynchus altus; assembly: GCA_034509495.1. Taxonomy (NCBI): domain Eukaryota; kingdom Metazoa; phylum Chordata; class Actinopteri; order Characiformes; family Acestrorhynchidae; genus Acestrorhynchus; species Acestrorhynchus altus. Next base: position 31,644,736 of record CM067512.1, read on the forward strand.
TGAAACCAGCTACCAGGAGATGGTTTCCTGAAGGGAATACAGTATCTTAGAGATTTAAGATTTAATTGCTTTAATAGATGGTAGTGGGGTACACCAGTGGCATCACCCAGTTGGGTGTTGAGAGGGCAGGTGATTTGAATGGATGCATTTTAATAGCTTTGTCTAATGATGATCAAAGCAGGCAAGGCAAGCAATGCCATGATCTGGGCTAAGAGGTTAATGGGTTTGGAGGTAAAATAGCCCCAGTTTAGCTGTCACAATCAGACAGTCGTGAACAGAGGTGTATGATATCGTTTTAATTGAGCAGATGAATAGCTGCATTGTTATGACTGGGTCAGTGGAGGGCTGACAGAGAGCCAAGGGCAAGGGGCCAGCCAAGGCTTTTGTTGACTGGTATAAGGTACTCCTGTTCACAGAGGCAGGACTCCAAGCACTAAAAGCCACTGTCTGCAGGGCACACCCAGCCGTGGCATTCACAGAAACACCCAAAATACCTGGCTGAAGGTAGAGTCAAGCCTCACATGCTTGGGATTGGTGGACCCAACCTTTGGTAAAGTGCACAGTAGGCAATGAGTAATAACTAACAGCAGGGTAATTCACTGAAAAGCCTGTATGAATACCATCTAAAAGATGTTGCTTCAGGGTAAGTATGGTGAGAAATTACTAAAGGGGATAAATGCAATGTTCCCTTGCAGGACAAAATGTTCTTTGGGTTGTGAGGCAAAACAGGAACCAAACAGGATCCTGAAGCTCATCCAAAGCTACAAGATTAGTGTGGAGACCAAAGCAATGCTGTCCAGTGTAAATAACACTGGCAGCTTGTGGAACACTGAAGGGTCATGGCTTTCTGGCTAGATTAAACAGAGATTCCCTCTTGGATGGCTTCAGTGATGTTTATCACAAGGACAGTGGAAGCCTGATCATGCTCAAGTGATTGCCAAGCCAGACATGATGGCATTTGATCCATGTAGGAATGCCTAATCGTATTCCAAAGCTCGCATCATTAATGTAGAAGAAATGGACTGCCTCACTGGTTTCTTGCAATCTTCTACTCTGAAATTACCTTCCGAACTCTGCAGTGCAAAGACAAAAAGTCAGCAAGTGAAAGTGTTGGTCTCAAACCTGACTCAGAATATTTGTGGGGCAGAGGGAGTTCAGCTTTATCCAAGACAGTCTTTGTCATGACCTCATAGGCCCCTGACAGCAGTGGTGGGAGCACTGGACTGAAATAGCTCACCTACGTTTTCAGACATGGCACAAGTCCAAAACAGACCAAATCCATGCCCTGCCCAATCGCCAAGCCTTCACTTTTAATATAAATCACTACTATGAATTAAAATCCTATCAAGTAGGCAGACAAATGAGCTTTAAATTAGGTTTTAAGGAACTACACACAACACTTGCTGACGTTTGCCTCATTGTTTGTAGCCACCACAGCATTTGGTGTGGTTGCCAACCAATTGGGTTGCATAAGAGGTGGCATGAGTGCTGAGGCAAGGAGCTGGCCCGCATTAGTCTTATCTGCTCACACTCGAGCCATGGCATCAATTAAGATAATGCAAGGGCCTGTCAGCAGCAGTTATCCTCCATCAGTGCCGTATCACAATTTTGTAGTCTGCAAGCCAAAGTTGACGCATGCAATCAGGGTTCTTGACCTAGACACTGGAACCAGTGAAGCCTTGCAGAACTTAAACATGGCTAGTGCAACACTGATCTGTCCATCCATTGTGCAAATAACACAATAAATATATCCAAAAATATATCCATTCTGAGAAATAAATCCAAAAATGAGTTGTTGGAATGTTTATTGAGGGAAACTGTACAAACGAAAGTCCTCTAGCCTTGATATAAGATGAGATACAGTTGTGCATGATGCATGCAGGTTCTGTATGGCATCCTGCAGCACATTTACTCACAGATGGCCCATAAATGCTCAATTAGTAACATCTGGCAGACCAAGGAAGTGTTGCAATGTGGTGGAGCCATTCCTGGGACTCCCTTGCTGTGTGTGGGAGCATTATCCTTCTGAAAAATGCCAGTTGGAAGCCACACAACTTGGAAGCCTCATGACTTGGAAGCCAGTTGGAAGCTGAGCCATTAGTGTCCCTCGTATCACTACTAGGGGTGACTGACTGTCGTATACAATGGCTCCCTAGATCATCACATCAGCATCTGAGGCAGTGTGTTGCTCCACAGCAAATGCAGAAATTAGACACTCACCATGAGGCTTACAAAATCAAACCCATTGGTCACCAGATTCTGAACAGAACCTGGATTTGTTGCTAAAGACAATACATATACAGTCTGTAACAGACCAGAATTGAAAATAAAGACAACAGTGGCTTGAGTCCAATTATGTGCTCCCCTCTTAAAGTCTGGGCAAAATGTCAACGACCTCTCACCAAGAGGTACACTACCCAAAAGTAGACTCTGAGAGCTTTTTTACAGGGCGATGGGAGGAGAATATTTTGTCCATTCGTGCCAAGACCCAGTGTCTAATCAGTCTACACCTGTAATCATTCACATATCTGCCTGAGACACAACTGCATCCCGAGTTTTGTAGCGTTATCAGGTTGCATTTTTGTCAATGAGTGTACAGCAAACAGTTAGGTCCAACTGGACACCCCTGAAGACTGTAGAAAGGAACCTGTTTACACTAGAGGCACCTTTCAAATGCACACAGGGTAGTCTAGCAGCAATCAAAGGATTATTGGTGCCATGTTTACAACACTATATAAGATTAACCCCGACAAGTCGTGGCTGCTCACGGGCTTGGCCTGAATGGCCCAGTACATTGCGTCCTGCCTGCGTATCCCACGGGAAAAGTGAATCACCCGGCCATCACAGCTCATCCTTTGTTATGCCGGAGAGCTCCAAATAATGCTTCTCCACAGACTTGTCCTTTGGCAGCTGAAAGATCGCGTCCCTACACACGCACTTGCCCAACAGTTTGTATTCCCACTGCATACCATTGAAACAGTAGGCTACTACTGGGTTACGTTACCTTACGCTGCTGTGCAGGTCATTGTGCAGGCACCGTCTGCTGTAAATTGAGAACGGCTTGCAAGTATGCACTGAACTTTTTTCTCTCTCTCCAAAACAACCCTTTCTCATGGTAAACAACCCTGAACTCTCTGTTTTGGTTTCTTGGCCGCAGATGGTTAATTACAGGAGTGTCTTAAAATGCCACTCTCACGCAACAGCACCGAATGTATAACAGGTCACGAACAGACTGTGATTTTCTGAGGTGTATAGTTTAGGCCTAGTCCTCTATCAGTGACCATTTGTCTGCTGTTCCAGACTGTTGTTTATCTCAGGCTGGTCTAATAAAAGCACTCCCGTTTGTTTAATGCTCCAAGGTTGGAGAGAGTGAACTTTATCCACCTTTTGTGTGTGTACAAACAGAACATGAGGCAATGCGGCTGGCACACTGTCCTTAACTTTATGTTCTGATTTTAATCATCGAGTTGAGAAACGACATAAGCACCACCCTCCTCGTCTTGCACAACGATTTCGATAGCAGAAATCGACCCTGTTGCAGCAAAACACCTTTACCATTGGTGCACAAAGTCTGAGAAAGGTTTCTCAAGGCGTCACATGATGAGATGGAGACAGAAGGTCTATGCCTTCAGCTCAGTTTGGAGGACACGTTTGGTTGAGCAACTCTTTAGCAGTGTTGCAGCGACGCAGTTCTTACTTAAGTGAGCTCTTGATGTTGCCAGCCTGCAGAAAAGCACTAAATGAGAAAAGGAACTATGTAAAGGGCAACCGTGGGTTGATTGTATTAACTTAATTTCATGCATATGTTATTATACACACATGCATAAAACTGTATGCATGTATTTTTCACCTGCAAAATTAATGTATTTCCATTTTTTGTATGATTTGGACTAAAATCATTTTACCTTAACTTCCACTTAAAGTTTTTTGTAGTCATGTGAAAAAGTTAGAGCACCCCTCCCACACCTCAACTTTAACACACATTAAAATCAGGTCTTACTGGCTATAAAGGCATTGAGAGATGGAGGTGATATAACTAAACACATAAAAGTAAAGAAATGTCTTTTAAACATCATTTGTAAAATGTAAGTATTATTAATAGAGAGGACTTTGAAATGTCTCATCCTCAGACATAAGTTTGGTTTGCTCTTGATTGTGGAAGTGAGTCATATATATACTGTATATATAGATAAGATCATTATCATGACAGGTGTTTCTACCAGTATATATATATATATATATATATATATATATATATATATATACATAAGATTTAAGATTTCTGCTGTTAGATTTCATGGGTAAATTTTGCTACCTCAACATCCAGATACAGGTATGTAGAGCATCTAATCTAATCAGTTCAAACAGAGTTCAACTATATTAAAGTACAGCCATTGCTGACACAGTCATTCAGTGGTTATATGACTTATATAATCCCTGTAGAAAAGCAACATTGGCAGTAGAATGGGACATTCTGCTTACTGGGGATGTTGTAGAAAGGTACCAACTGGTTTGATATTGTCTCCAGCTATTGATTATTTAAATTATGGCTTAATCTGCTGATTAATCCTCCAATAATAAACTGATTGTTACTTTAAAACTCTTCAAAACAACATGAAACCCATCAACTTTCACACTATAAACCCGTATACCACTGTAACCTGACTCAACACCAGCACTTGGCCTCACTAATACTTTTGTGGTTGAATGGTTCAATGCAACCAAATCCTCACAGCAATGTTCCAATATAGTGAAAGGCTTCCGCAAAAGAGGAGTCACAATCCCAGTCATTCCGAATGGGTTTCTTGAGTTGCTTTGTCCTTTCCAATACTTTCTTTAATCTGTCCTTCCCCTCACAGTCTGTTCTCTTGTGTTTACTGCAGCTGTGGGAGAACGAGACTCAGGGCAGCGAGAAACTGAATGCAATAGTTAGGCAACCTTCCTATGGCTTTACAGGAAACTATCAGCCTGTCCTGGAAGCAGCCTGTTTCATGTCCGTGCCAAAAGCCGTCTCTGTTTTCATGTATTATAATATGATGATTTATTCGTCTTTTTTTCATCTCATTTTCTCTGCCTTACAGTGTTAGTTTACCACTCGCTAGACCTTCACACCGTAAAAATGCATATGTGACGTTAAGCGAAAGCCAGCAGATGAACTCTTCATACTCTTTCAGGCTCCGCACGTACGGTCATGTCGGGCGCAGAGTGCTATAGAAAAAGCTCCCTCTGCTCTAGGCTCTGCTGTGATTGTCTTTGGTGCTGGTCCAGGTGAAAAGCAGACTGAACCTGGCGAAAAATAAAAGCAAGGTGTGTCCTGTACGATGCTGTCGGAGGAGCATATGGCACTGGTACCACTTTGCACTCTAGCACCACTCTGCACTCTAGTACTGCTCTATACTCTAGTACCACTCTGCACACTACTACTATTCTGCACTCTAGTACCGCTCTGCACACTAATACCATTCTGCAGCATAGTACTGCTCTGTAGTCTAGCACCACTCTGCACATTAGTACCACTCTGCACTCTTGTACCACTCTGCACATTAATACCACTCTACACACTAGAACCATTCTACACTCTAGTACTACACTCTGCACACTAGCTCCTCAGCTATCCTCCATGCACACTAGTTGCCAACGCCCTTTAATCAGTTTGTGGAAACATTCTTTCCATTAAGATGTCACAGAGCGAAGGATCAATGAGGGGCAGTCTGTCAACTAATACAGCAAACAAACGCTAATGGTTAGTTGAATGAGTCAACCCAGAACCCTGCTTAAAGGTCCAACTGAAGCCCTGCCAACAAACCCAACAGACTCGGGGGAGAGGAATGTGAAATATTCTGCTTTCTGCTGTGTCTAAAGGACTGGGTTGGACTAGATTAGTGCTACTGGACTGAGCAGTGGGGTTTTCAGAACCCCTTAAGGGTTAGAGTAAGGGTTAGGGTTAGGTTTATGATTAAGGTTAGGGTTAGAGTAAGGGTTAGGTTTATGGTTTATGGTTAAGGTTAGGGTTAGAGTAAGGGTTAGGTTTAGGTTTATGGTTAAGGTTAGGGTTAGAGTAAGGGTTAGGTTTAGGGTTCTATCAGTTAATTCAATCTTAATGTTAAAAGCACAGTTACAGTTTTTTGTTTTAGAAAGAAAGACACATTATTAATATTCACAGCAGTTATTTCAGGGACATTGTATCATCCCAAAAAAGTTATTTATCATGACAGGTCTGGTGGAAGGAAACTGCCCACTCTTCTGAACATCAAGTTTGAGTCAAAAAAGGTCATGAAAATGTCTAATTGAGGAAGTCTTTGTTCTTGTGTGTAACATATTGATGTTCTATATATAATCAGAGAATAGTTAGACACGTTCCTGTTTCACCACTTCAGGAATACAATGCTTTTTGTCGTCCCGCTGTGTTTCACAGAAACAGTGACAAAAGAATGTTTTCGGAGAAATAAAGGCTTGTTTACAGAATTACCTTCAGCCGACCACAGCAAAACCCAAAGCAGTGGTTTTCGCTTTCAGATTAAGAGCACTGAGGTGAATGTAGTGACCTCGGCTCCAAGTTCACGATCATGTTTAGATTAGTTCAATGTTCTGACACGGATGAGGACGTTTCGTAAGAGCTAACATTTACTTTAAACTGTGCCAGAGCCAATTTACACACAATGCACTGCAGCACAAAAGACTGGATGCATTCTTTATTTTAAGGCCGAATCCTCAGCTTTTTGCCAGAGGCTTGGAAAAGCCAAAGAAAGCTATAGAACAGCAGGAACTGATATATTTGAGCTGTTTTTCATGTATTATGTCTAACATGCTGTAACTGATTGATTACAGTTTGACTATAAGGAAGGAAAACCAACTCGTAGGTCATAGGATCTGTTTGGGGGAAGGTTTGAATAGTGTCATCTTACGTATGCTTTCCTTTCCCATTCAAGCCTTTAAGCACATTTAAAACAGGTGAAAGGGTGTGTATAATAGAAGCGTCTCAATGCGTAAGTGGAATCTAATAAATACAAAAGTAAGTTTGATGTGTTTTTTTTGTGTTTTTCTATTTTTTGTTGTATTTGGATGCCTGACAAATAGAGGTGGAACTGAATTTTCTTTAACTTTTTCACTGTGATTGTATGAAATTCAATTTTAGGAAATTCTAATGTTCACCGTCTCTTTGGCATCTCATTCACAACAAACAATAATGCCTTATGTCGCCTATATTTAAAACTAGTCACGGTATGGTGACACTGCAGGACAGCCTCACCATGCCAAACATCTGAGGGAATTTCGGGTTCTTGTTTGTCAATAGGACCTTCATAGGTTTTCAGACGTTCAAAAATCTGATCATCCATGTCACACCAAAGGAGCTCGTATGCAAAATCACCACTCAAAAGGGTTCGGGAGGCAGCGCTGCCTCTGAGGCAGAACAAATACAATTGGTTTAGACAACAGCTGATTAAAATCACCACTAAGTCTTTTTTAAAGATTTTTTTATTCATATGGTGTTGATTTCTCAAAAACTGAAAGCCGTTTTCCCACAGCTTCTATCCAATCTCTTCTTTACTGCATAACAACACGGAGAGTGCTGTGATGTTTTCATGTGACAGCATCACAACAACAACCACATCTTCAGTGCCATTATGTGGTTGTTATATGTCGCTTAAAAACAAGCACCATCTTGAACTGAATTTCACACCTTTCATCCATATATAAAGCTCTGAGGAACAGCCTGAATAGATCTGAAGGATATAAATGCTCCACATACTGATTATTCGGTTCCGCCTCAGAGGCAGAGCTGCCTCCAGAACCTTTTTGCACACGAGTGCCCGGGACAGCATTTTCATTTCAAAACTTTATTTACTATGATTATTATTGTAGGGGTTTTCTGCATTTCAGAACCTTATTCTGGTCAAATAAATGTGCATAAAGTAATGCCAAGTAATGTCAAGTCACCTACTCATTTCTACATGCACAAGCCACTGCTAAGAGCCCAGCCATGTTCTCAGACAATACTTGACAATGAATGAAATGGATTCCACACTTTGGCCTTCTAAAGCTTAGCGAAACACTGTTTGCCTCAACAGACACCTCATTCTCTGCTTTTAAATGCACTGTGTGAGGTTTGATAAAGGCCTCCAAGCTCATGTTTACTGGCCTGCTCTCTGGAGACCTCCTCCAATCTAATCTCTCAATCAAGCCTTGGAGTGGTGCATGGTTTTCAAGATGGTGTTTGTGTTAAGTCTTTTGAATGCAGGCAATTGATCACAGTCTCATATCGAACATCAGATCTAGGCCATTAAATACCCTGTGGTTGTTAGCTGCTGACAGTGAGTCCAGACCGACGTCTTTACAGGTGTCATTGGAAGTGCACTGAAACTCAAGTGGTTATCTTGAATGGTCGTTGCCATGGCTATGGGGTGACCCACTGACGTTGTGTGACCCTTTGGAGCTGCACCCTCTGCAAGTCCCACTTCTACGAAGGGTAACGTGTGAGGAACAGATTAAGGAATTAACGTCTGCTCCAAAAGCTGATCGGGTGATAAGAGGCTCATGCTTTTCCATATGTCAGCACGTTCTTTCATTTGATGGGTGACAGCTTTAATAGAGGATCAACATGGGCCGCATGTGTACTTGGTAAAGGGATGAAATGCCTGTGCATCATGCATAAAGTGGTCAACCATTGCTGAAAGAGATAGCATGTCTGATGAACCCACCCAGAAATGAAGGGGTGGATGCATTGAATTGATCTGATGTGGTCTGATCTGATCTCGGCACAAGAGAGTGTAAAGTGTTTCCCCTGGTGCTCTATGAAAAGACTCTCTGAGGCTACTTTTGGGTAGTGTACCTCTTGGTCAGAGGCCGTTGACCGCTAGACATGCCTCTCTGATATTTGTCGACTTGACAGACTTTGAGATGACACATCATTGGACTGCTAGAAGAAGGATGACTGTTTCATCATTGCCAGGTTGAGCATGGTGGCCTCATGTTCAGTGCTTCAATCCTGCCTTTGCCTTTGTCAACTAGCATATTTCAGCAGGATAATGCTCCCACACAGCAATGGAGTCCAATGAATGTCTTCCTTGGACTGAGAATTCACCATATTTATCGCCAGTTGAGCATTTATGGAAACAGCTGGGCTATGGGCGTGCAGGATCTAATGGCCCAGCTACAACATCTATAAGTAAATGTGCTGCCACACGGAACCTGTAACCAACTTTGTATGCAGGCTAGAGGCCCAAGAGGGTACTAGTTCCTCCTTTCAATCATAGTTTTTTCCAGTAAACCCATCCTTTCACTCTAACACACATAGGAAGCTTCATTCAATTCCAACAACTCCTTGTTGGTGCCAGTTTGTTCTTAGTTGTTTTGCAAACAAGATCTAAGTTCATCAACGGTGAAAGAGCAATGAACCAAACCCATTAAAGCCTGAGTTACACTGAAAATAAGGGCTCGGGTCACGCCTGATATCGTCTTAGCAATGCTGCCTCGTCTTGCACATTGGCATCATACTTTCTTCATAAAAACGCTTCCAAGGTGATTGTTTTTTCTACAGTTTACCTAAAGAACTGGGAGTACAGCCAAGACCACTATCAGAGGAAGCACAGCAGAACAACAGCTGTGAGAGCCCTGGCTCCCGCCTCTTTCTCTTCCTCATTTTTTTAATTTCCCTCTTTCAGTGTTCTCTCGCTCACACACAACAGCCGCCCTCCCCCACCACCCCATGTACCCGTCAAGCGTTTCAGACAGTGGCACTGGTCACCCTTCGCACGAACGATAGTCAGGGGCACATCACGCGAGTGTCTGGAGCTTGACGGATGTGTTTTAATGGAGCTATAAAAAACTGTGAGTCGTTACTGTTTCCAGTTCCAGAGAAAATCTGCACATTTATAAAGGAGCTCCTTCCTTATCGGAGAAAATGCACAGAGCTCAGTCTTACACGCTGCCAAGTAAGCTGAGTTATTGGCATTGCTGTGGATTTTGTACAGCACTGGTTGTTTGTTATTTAGGGATGTCACATGAAAATTGGGGCTCTGCTTTAGAAAGACGGACTCTAGAAATAACACAGGCCTTTCAAAGCGCATACAGGTGGGCTACTATTGGAGGTTTCTTCTGAAATCATGATGAAACACCATCAGAAACCATGTTGAAGTCTGGTGTAGTGGTAAAACTAATCATTTCTTTAAAAGTCCTTAAAATATACAAACATTCTTCATCATAATCTCAATTAAGACCTATAAGTAACCAGACCCACCTGTTTAAGCAGTGAAACCTGCTGTAAAACCCTGAAAACAACAAGCTCTCATGACTCATTCGAGGCTCCCTAGCTTTGTTTTGAGCAGAATCCATATATACTGTGTGTTCTGGATACAGTTCACTCGCCGTTGTTCTTCCTCAGGAAATGCATCAGCAGAGGAGGTTCAGCAGCATCTTGAAAGCACAGGGGCCTTAACCACCGCTTCCATGCTCATGTCACTGGGGAGCTGTCTAATAATAGGGCCTTTCTGTGGCCGCTCTCCTTGCTGTCCTCATGCGAGGGTCATGCACAGGCTCGTCTTGCTGGTCTGTTTACGCACCGCGTTGCCAGGAAACTCTTGGTTACCAAGTTTGTATACATTACAGTTCGAAGCGCATCAGTCAGGAGCACAAAGTCATCTCGCTGTGCATGTAGGTTTAGGCTGAGCCTTGGCAGATTGTTCATGTTGCATTTGTTTTGCAAGGCTTGTGGCTACTAAATAATTCCTTATAGCATCAGAATCAGCCTGGTAACCACCAACTAAGTCTTCATAATGTGCTTTTATTATTCTTTAAAAATGGCTAAAAGGGAACTGAGTGGATACTTTACATGCTACTGTAAATACTACCCGTAAGAAATGGGTGCATATTGCGGTATTATGCAATGAAAATGTGCATATAGATCCAAATTTGTCCCCTGCATTCAACACAACCATGCAGTGAAACACACACACACAAATTAGTGAACTCACACACCAGAGAACCGTGAGCACACATGCCCGGAGCGGTGGTCAGCCCTAATCCTTTCAGTAGGACAGGGAATGACATGCTAGACATTAATCAATAACATAAACTCAAATAACATAAATTCAAGAATGTAAAGCCTAAAATATATAAACAAGAAAGATGTGGGACTGATGACCAGCGAGGGCAGAGACAATCCGAGCACATAGACAAGCACATGGGGACAAAAGGGGACAAAAGAAGGCTGAGCTTGGAGTTAGACCTGTTGGCTCATCTTATTGTCAGCAGCTTCATTTTTCAGGCCCTGTCTGATAACAGTGGGTCGAAGCCCGTGATCTACGGGGACTGCGTGGGTAGACAAATGCATACATATCTCCAACCCTTCATAAATAAATAAATACATAAATAAACAACACGTCCTAAATAAACATGGGCTCAGCATTGATGCCTTCTGGAAAGAGTTTCATTTGGCCAACCTGCTGTATCAGTGTTGTGAGTACAGTCCACAAAGGTTGACTGATGTACTCAGAGAGGTTGAGGACAGTCAACAGTGTGTATCAGTGGAGCATGCAGGAGCACAAAGGGCAAGGGCAGATGCCTGCGAGACAGTGTAAACAGGGCTTTAATGCTGAGCAAACAGGCAGATCACGGCAAGTTGTGCAGAACGCCTCACCTTGCTGCACGCCCGAGGGCATTCCTGATGTCAGTGCATAAAGCCCGACACCTTCAGCCACGCCAGAAATAGCTGTGAACCAGACAGCAGCCAAGTCAGTCGCAGACATGTCAGAGACGCACTAATTACAGGGCTGGGCCTGTCGACAGCGCGCTCGCATGCTTCGGGCTGCAGGGGCTTAGTATGTTGACACAGTATCACAGTGTGAAGATCATGACACAGAGGGTGGCTGGCTGTTATATAAGGTGGACTGGAGCTTCGGGGCCTGTGAAATGTGCAGGGACGCCGAACTTTTCAAAGTGCATTTAAACCAGACGGGCATGTTTTCTTTCTGCAGTGACCTAGAATAGCGCGATAAAAGCTTGTATCTCGGAGGCAGAGACGATGGTAACTTATATCATTGTAAGCGATTTGTTCCCACTGTGTATGTACACATATCAGCTGCCAACAAATAATAATGCAATGACAACTACTGTACTCCATCTACCGCACTTACAGTACTGCCTTGAATCAAGTTTGACTCAATTAATTACAGAAGTGATTCTCAGACCCGGTTTCTGCCTGCTCACTTTGTGTGATGTCTGTCTGGGTTGTATCCTGGTACTCGGTAGTCAAATGTGTCGGCAATTAGTTAGGAATATACAAATGCAGTTGTTACACCAGCTGCAGGTCCACTGAGCCGGTTCCTGTGGTGTTAGAGATGGTGCTGTTTTTTAACATACGGTTTTCTTCAAACGTAGGAGAAGGAAACAAGTCTGGAGTCCAAGCTGATGAAAAATGCTGGTTTTGAAAGGCGTGGAGAGGAGATTTGGTCATATTGGGAGGAGTTTTTATTGAACTGGGAGCAGTTCGGGATGTGGGGTCTGGATCAAACTGGGAGGAGTTTTGATTGTACTGGATGGGTTTTAGTTATATGGGGGTGGGGGGTGGGGTGTACTGGATGGGGTCTGGATCATACTGGGAGGAGTTTTGATTGAACTGGATGGGTTTGTTTATATATATGTGTGTGTGTGTGTGTGTGTGTGTATGTGGCACCAATGTATTTTTATTATCGGTAAACATGCAATAAAAATAAATGAATCTGATCACATTACTTTGCACAGTGAGAGGAAAGCATGACTCTTTCGTTAATAAATTATAAACACAAACATCGCCAGTTGTTTAGTACCGATAAATGCAGCTTTTTGCATGACTGTCCTTTTCACGTCGTTTTCATATATGCAAAGAAGCTTTTGGGCAGGACTGTCCTTTTTGCCTGGTTTTCCCTTATGTAAATGTCCTCTCGCTGGAATAGGTTTAAATACAACACAAGCTCCCGATAATAAGCTCCTATGATAGGCATGTCAGTTCTGTTTATAAAGCCAGTGTGTTTTTCACTTCTGCGGTCGAGGTCTGGGTAGAGGACATACTGTGCTATACAGGCTGACCCAAACTGCCAGTTTTTCTTCCCTCAGAACCGGTCAGCTTTTTCCATTTCACCATATAATGGACCAGACTCCTTCTATCCTGTCGAAAGTGGGATCAGGCTTTCCATATGGGACGAAAAAGGCTGAAAATGACTCAGAGCTCATTATATAACAGTCACTGGCAAAGAGTACGGAAGGGCAAAGAATTTGGGTGTGTGCAAACACAGCAGACACGCTTGTGTCAGTTACAGCCTGTAATAAGCTTTATGTCAGTTTTGTTATGGGTCATAAATAATCAGAGTATTTTTCTTTTTCTTTATTTTGCTTTCAGACACTTTCACTGACTCACTTTCACTTTCCGTCTCTCATTTCTTCACACGGCATGTAAACGGTGTTGATAATTATTGTTTTTCTTTGGTTAAGATTCATTTTTTCATTTAAACCTTTAACCAGACAATTAAAATCTCTTTTTCCACTGGAGACCTGACCGAGACCCGCCCACCATTTCCATTCAAAGGAATTTTACAAGAATAATAAAATCAAACATATCAGACAAACAGACAATTTACAGAAACATATTCAACACACAGAGCCAGTTACCAATTCAAATGCAGCATCCAGCTCAGGAGCACATGCTACATGCTGTTTTCTAAACAATTACATATAAGCTGTACATTTTCATATTCATAAGGAGGCCATTTCTGTCTTCTTATTTCTGTCTGTTTTCCTTTATCTAACAAAAAATAAACAAAAACCCTTTGCTAATGTTAATGATCCTTATTTGTGGAAAAACAAGGTTCATTAACTCTGTTGACTGTATTTTTCACTAAACTGCACCATAAACATGTCCTGTGGTGTGACATTAAATTGGTTTTTAAACCCCCAACATAATAATATATAAACAGCACACGAGGGCTTCAGTTTATTTATATATAATGTTTATTAAAATGAATTTATGAGTGACATTTTTTCCACTATTTTCTTTCACAGTAGCTTTTTGTTCTCACTAAATAAGTCAGGTTTTGCTTCCACGTTGTTGGATATGATAGTGACGTACGATGAGTGATAATTATATCTCCCATAATGTGAGACCCAATGAGCCCGTGTTTTTGAAAGGTAAACATAAACATGCATACAGACCCTCTGCATTTAACCCATCCACACACACACACACACACACACACACACACACACACACACACTAGGGAGCAGCTGGGGAGTTGCGTGCCTTGCTCGAGGGCTCTTCAGTCATGCCCTGCCAGTTCAGGGAATTGAACTGGCAACCTTCTAGTCACAAAGCTGGTTCCCTAAACACCAGGCTTTGGCAGCCAGAAGAATTATATATACTGTATACACACACACACACACACACACACACACACACACACACACACACACACACACACACACACACTATACTATACTACTGTGGGTTAATGTATGGTCTTCACCTCCACTGACCCCTCTGTATGTAGCATGTTGCTGAAGTGCTGGCACTGGGCCAGCATCTCTCTGCCTTTGTGGGAACCACCAGTATGTCTGCACTTTCAGATTGTTCTGGAGATAGCATGACAGCTTGCTGGCTCTGAACTTTGCCTACGTGTGCAAATCCTACACATCATCTACCTCCATCTCTGCACTGCTCTTTTCACCTGCATTCCTCTCTCTGCCCGGTTAACTCCGATCAGAGCTCGTACGTCACTGCCACGGCTCCCTGGACCTGTATCAGTTTTTCTCACTCAGGCTTTGAAACCGTTAAATCCTCTCGGCTCATTTTAGGAATGCACACCGTCTCATGGAGAACATGACACACTTTCAGTGCATTTCTCATCGATTTGCACAAACGAAGACATGCAAACGCACTTACAGTATCTGTGCCCCCTGGAAGTGCATGCGAGGCATAGACCGCTCATGCAGGCATGCATGCACTCAGCAAAAGGCCGGCTTTCAGTCAGATCAGAGAGCTGCACAAAGCTGGCCGATTTCTCTGGAATTTCTCTCGAGCTAAGCTCCATTCATGGCCAGGAGCAGGCCCGGGAATGCGTGTGCGGGGCACTGGGGTGGAAACTGAGAGGGAGGTAAGGGGAGGCAGCCTGAGCCAGGTGCACTCAATCTGCCCTGCCTGCAGCCTTGACAGCAAACACTGAGCCTGAGCGCGTGCCTCTGCTTTTATAGTGTTCTCACCAAAACACTGAATCTAGACCAGAATGGATGGCTTACACAATGCTTACATGGCCTTTTGTGTCTGTTTATGCTGTAGACTCTGCGCACAATACACAGATTAGTTATAACAGCTTCGTGTTCATCAGGGTGCCTACCCTCGTGTGAAGAATAATGATCTGGCAGCTCACTTTTCCAAGTTCTCCTCAGGCCCAGAGCAGAGCTGGGCAATATTGATCAGTATTGTGATTCATTGAGATTCGTTTCTAAAATCAGAGACAGAAGCTCGTCTGTTTCTGCACAGTTTGTGCTCTGTGTTTTATGCATCTCGTTCCGTAATTAGTCTGGTGTGAAACACTTCTTATAACTTCATTAGGACGTGTATAAATGGGCGGGGCTAAAGGGCTGTAGGGGGAACAAGTGGATATATGCAAATGTCTCGGTTTTATGTCCACATAATGATCTCAGGCTGTTCTGTATGTTGATATATATGAACAAATACGAGCCCTATAATAAAAGCAGACTTTGAAAAGACAACATCCCCGAGGCTTTAAAAGCCGTGAACGAGGCTTCGCTGCGGTTTATAAGGTAACCGACGCAAAGGGCTCTGATGAACGAAAGAGGTTTATTTCTGCCCCGTTCTGCATTTTTCAGCTCAGAGATAGTAATGAGAGCTTTGATGTAACTAATTGGAGCGTGACTAAGCCATGTCCCTGATCACAAACGTTCTCTTGCGGTAGATGAAGAATGAGCTCAGCTCGAGCAGCAATATATCAGCGTTTGTTGTGGTCACTCATATTTCCAGAGAACACCTTGTTGTCTCGCGTCTTCCCTTCCCCCCCTCCCGTCCTCCCTGGTTATGCTAATTATACTTTGTGCACATGAGGTAATGAACTCATTAAAATGTGGTTGTCAAGAGACACCGCGAAAGAGAAATATTGAATTTCAATACATTAGCATTCATTTTCAGGCCTCATTGCCTGCAGCGAACAAACAAGTCCTCCACTAGGCCAGGGATGCTGAGCAGTACCTGAGGAGATAAATTAGATGCACTGCACGAACCCAGGGGGGATGGGGTCTAATGAGTGAATCTGGGAACAGTCTTTGAGCCCCAGGAAGCCTGGCTCTGCCTGCCTTGCTGATGCCATCGAAACTGTGCCAACCCACCTTCCTCCTGGCACGTTCGCCCAGTGCTCAGGCCAAAAATCACAGCGACCGAGCCCTCAGCAGTGCCGCTTTGATGGCAGGAAAGGCAGGGGCCCCTTGACCACCCAAACAAAGTCCCTGTGGCGTGTTCTGTACCTCCTGTCCTCAATGACGTTACCCGCCGTAGGGTGGTGAAATAAATGTAGTAATGGAAACCTTGTATTTCCAAAATAGGAGACACACCAAAGCAAATGGTTGAACATTATACACAAATCAACCATAACATTATGACCACCTCCTTGTTCCTTTACTTTTTTACATTTACTGTCCATTTTATCACCTCCTTGACACCTTGTAGATGTAAAGTCAGAGACAGAAGCTCATCTGTTTCTGCACAGTTTGTGTTGGTCGTCCTCTAGTCCTTCATCAGTGCTCACAGGACGCTGTCGGCTGTACATTTCTGGTTGGTGGACTGTTCTCGGTCCAGCAGTGACACTGAGGGGTCTAACACTCCAGCAGCACTTGTACCAGCAACACACACTAACACACCACCACCATGTCAGTGTGACTGCAGTGCTGAGAATGACCCACCACCCACATAATAGCTGGTCTGTGGTGAAGATCATGGTCATAATGTTATGCTTGTTCAGTGTAGGTGTTTTATAAGTTAGGGTTGGAACTGAGCATCAAATCTGAACAATCAATCAGTTCTCCTACATTTGGACCCATTCGAAAGCTGATGGACATGCTCTGATATCTATCCACGCATTCTTTGAGTAGCTGAATAATGGGGTGAAAGCAACAAACTGCCCCCTGGCTTCCTTAAGTCAAGTTGCATGCAGATGGGGTCGGTTATATAAGGCTGCCGTGACAGCGAGACCACTTCCTTCAGAACGAGCCACAGCTGAGCCCATAGGAGAGCATTGTGTAACAAGCAGCATCGATTAATGTGGCCCGTGAGCGCTCACGCATGAGTAACACGTTCGGATGTTTCTGGGCCTCAGTAGAAAGCAATGCATTATTAATTGGCCCTATTTGCAGCAGCACAGCCACTGCTGCATGGCTGCCATCACATCCGGAGCAGTCCATTTTCATGCCCGACCACTGGGGGTCAGTTTGCACAAGAGACCACCAATAAGAGCAAACAAAGTTCCTCAAACAAACCTCTCAGCTTCCAGGTAAACAGCATCTTTCTGTTGGAACTGAGACAACCTCCTTGGGTGCGTCATGGTGTAAGTTTGTTGAAATAAAAGAACAATAAAAACAAAATAAAAATACAAATAAAAGTAATTTTTGAATGCTTTAAATTTAGCAGCCTCGCTGGTGACGCCCCCAAAAAATAATTAAATAAATAAAAATAAACAAAAGACGAAATCTGAAAAGAGGGTAACCCAAACAAAGTCTTTCTAAGTCGTTTCCGTTCCGTACTTAAATAAATTAAATATGATTAACTGTATCCCATTATAATCATAAAAACGAGAAAATGTGTCGTAAAAGATCTCCAAGAGCCTCCAGCCACACTGGACAAAGAAGCACACCATTGCATCAAGTTCAGGAGGGCCTACAGTCTCCCACAAGCAAACCGAAGAACCCAAGAAGATCATTCTAAGACATTTACAGGCACTTTACAAAAGAAGCCTTTCAACAGGGATGTGCCTTAATGTTGTGCAGTCAAGCTGAAGAGTGAAACACAGTTCACTCTGGAACACCAGAGATACTGGGATAAGATAGATAGAATACAATCAGATTAGAGAAGCTGACTGGTATCATTTTTGATTGGGCTCCAGCATGCTGGTCTTCAGTTGTACGGAAATAAAGAGGAGGGTTCCCCACCCAGTTACTAAATCAGACCTGGAGAGTAAAAGAACCTGAACTTTGCATCCTTAATGTCAGATTGTGCTGAAATTCAGCCCTTAAATATCACTGCATCTGTAAAATATTATAATATTGTGATTCATTTTCAATGTAATTTAACTCAAAAAGGTAAACAGCATCTTTCCGTTGGAACTGAGACAACCGTCATATTTTATACAGTTTTATTTTATAATTTAAATATTCAAATATGTAATGAAATTATTGTATATATATATATATATATATATATATATATATATATATATATATATATATATATATATATATATATATATATATATAAATAACACATGAGCCATCCACCCTCGTGTTTAACAGTTAGGGTGTTTTCACACCTGTTGTCTCTTTGCTTTGATCTGAGTTCAGTTAACGAGAATGTTCTCTCTGCTGATTGGTCAGACTTGTCTGGAGCGGAGGAAGAAAGTAACTACAGGAAGAAGGTGGTGAGATTTGTCTGCCGTGGAGCAGCAGCAGAGATGGTGTTTGTTCATTGCTGTAGTGATTATCTGACCAGCATACCAGCTTAAACTACACCTGCAGAGCCGTTCAGCTCAGACCTGCCCAGTACACCTGATAGTTGGGTAGGAACGAGGTCGGATCTCGTTTTCACCAGAACTTAAGTGAACGTTTGTCTGGGTCCAGACTAGGACCACCTGCTTTAAAGGGTCTCTGTGCAGTTATTTGGGTCTGGAGTGCACAGCAGCCCAAACGAACGACACCAAGAGTGAAAGTGACTGAGTTTGATTTAACTGGACCTACTGGTTTCTGAGTCAACATTAGCACATATCTGTTCACAGTACACAGTGCACCAAACTGGGACGATGGTTTGGGACGAATACATGTGCCGTTACACCCCTAATGGGAGCTCGTTGTTCCTCAAAAACGAGGAAATCTGTAAACCATCAAACATGGATTTTAAATAAAGGAATACTGTCAATTCACCAAATTCCAAAAGCATTAATTATCGTAGAAGCAGAAGATTTGAGAATAAATGGCTCGAAGTAGATCTTTATGTTCATAGAGTCTCATTACTACAATGCTAGACATACTGCGCAAATCCTTTCTGCTTATAATAAACAGTGTACAGTAATGTACAGTTATGATTAAGCAGCAGTAGTGAACAGTAGTGCAGAGTTGCTCAGCGCTCATTACGTTTATTTGGAATATTACTTGATTCAGCAACTCGTAATGGACCGCTCAGCACTTCGGTTGTGAAAAACACTCCCTCAGAGGAGCTGAGCAGCTCGCAACACCATGCAAATACATGCCTTGGACTCCTGCGACCTTTTGTTCTAGTGCAAAAGCAACATTAACTTGCTCCATTGGCGCACTCTCAAAGCCTCTCAAAGCTTCTTTGAGGGAACGGAGCCGTGGTGGACGGGGAACTCTTCAAGCTGCTGTCCATGTTCATATGCAGACGGTCCCTCCTGCGTGACAGACTGCAGTGACAGCATAATGGTTCCGTTCACACCTACTTCATTGCCGCTGTCGAGTCAGTATGCAAAGTATTCAAAGCATTGCACTGAGCTGACTGCCTTTCATCAGACCCAACACCGCGCTTCTTGGACCCGTTTCCTTCTGCAGTTAAACTGTCTGGCCCTTGTGCAGAAGGGTGAGATCAGATATCAGCTGTAAATTGGATTTCCCCACCGCCCAACCCTGGAGGTTCGCGGTACATTGTTCAGGCCACCGCTGATCCAGGACAAATCCCCAGCTGGGTCCCACCACTTCCACACCCTTCACACCTTGAAAAGCTTCAGCGCTATGACAACAGGCACTAAGAGCCGAGGAGCCGACACACGGAGTGTGTATCCTGGAACAGTGCGCAGCTCGGAATAAGGTGTGAAAATCCAGTGGCCCCTTGGCCGCAGAATGACCCAAAGCCTCCCCGGCTGCCTCGAGCGGCTACAGCGAGCGTCTCTTATTCTCAGTCAGTGTGCGTGCGGACGTAGTTTGTCTTCACGTCCTGATTCGATCCATTCTTTACTGACTGCGTAGAACATCCTGCCAAAAAAATGGAAAAATATTTTTAGGAGACACAAACCAGATATTGTTATTTTTAGGAGATTATTTTTCAAAGGAATTTAAAGGTAAAGGTGCTCATGAACCCACTGTGTTTTGCACACACAGGAGTTTGTCCTCTGCTTTTAATCCATCCACACACAGTGATACACACATGCTCGCACACACACACACACTAGGGGACAGTGAGCAGTGGTAGGCAGTTGGGGAGTTAAGTGCCTCGCTCATGTGGGATTCACACTGGTGGAACATGGCCTAGGTGGGTTCCAGGTGCAGAAATAGAGAAATTGATATATATATATATATATATATATATATATATATATATGGTGTTATACAAGAAACAGCAAGTTGTGCCATACAAGAAATGGTGATATAAGCCCCAGGTCTGTATGATCTATGCCCGCCCCTGGCATCATCCTTCTGGAAACCAAACCATTTCCACACAAATGACCCTCACATTAGGGGAGTGTACAGCTGGGCTCTGATAGATAGCAAAGATATCAGCAGATGTCAGAGCCGTAGGATCAGCGGCAGGCTCCCACCTGGTTCATGAAGCCATATAAACCTTATACATATGCTCACAGTCTGTTCGCTTCCTATTCAAATACAGCCTTACATAAGTGTTCCCTCCGTGTCATCAGATAACGGCATCACGCACAGCCTTAGCAGTCCTGATTGCACAGAGCATCACATGACTGCCACACAGAATTACTTGTGTGGGCGTGAAAGTGAAATTATGGCAGGAGTAGCAACCCATCAGTGCATGTTGATGGAAGCACACGGACTTGAGCCGTGCATATGTGGCGGACGTGCCGAGGCCAGGGGTCCACATGAAGACGTCCTCAGAACAATGCAGAGTGTGTTTATAATGCACACAAAGAGAGAGAGTGGAACAATTTGTACAGTTTCCTGCACTGCTGTTACAGTGGTCTGCTTCAGAAGAAAAGCACAGGGCTTTTTGAGTGACGGCCAAGTCAAAGGTTTGACTGCTGATGCACCAAGAAGGTGTTGTTAGGACCTGTTGAAGGAAGCTTTTCATGTGTGAATGTAATGATGATATAAGTGAATATAATATTAGAGTTTATTGGGGAAAACTGTGCAACTGAAAGGAGGATCTAGTTCCCTTTTGGGCCTCTTGTCTGGATATGAGATGAGATACGGTTGGTCATGGAGGTACAGCTACCGTATGGCATCCTGCAGCACATGTACCCACAGATGTTGCAGCTGGGTCTGTAGATCCTGCACACTCATAGGTTGCTGAAGCTGGAGTCCAGCTGCTCCCATAAATTGCAGACCAAGGATGTGTAACAAACTGGTGGAGACATTCCTGGGAAACCCAGGCTGCTGAGCTGTTGATGTTCCTCGTATCACTACTAGGGTGAGTGACTGTCATACGCGATGACTCCCCAGATCACCACACCAGCAGTTGGGTAGTGTGTCACTCCACAGAAAAGGCAGGATTCAGGCATTCACCATGAGGTCTCCTTACTCAAACCTGACCACTGTTGTATTGGGAACAGAACCTGGATTTGTTAGGATGTTCCAGTCTATAGCAATCAATGCTTTTCTTAACCCCACAGCAAACAATGGTGGCTTGGTCAGAATGACATTGATGGACAATTTAGAGCAAACACGTGCTTCTCTCAGTCCAATGATGCCCCTCTAAAAGTCTGGACATTGACTGGGCAAATGGACATTTACTAGCAGTCAACAATCTCTCCCCAAGAGGTACACTACCCAAAAGTAGCTTCTGAGAGTCTTTAAATAGGACAACAGGGCAAACACTTTTATACCCTCTTGTCCCAAGACTTGGTATCTAATCAAACCACAGGACTGGCTGCTCATAAAACTGCTTAAGAAAAAGATAAGCGTGTAAAAATCTGCATATTACTTTTGACAGTCATGTAAGAACAGTAAACAATAGGGAAAACCCTAGTTTTTCTAAATTTTTAACCTTCGTTAATGTAAAAAGTGACTGCTTGGTGATGAACAGTGAGCAAAAATATAACCCGAGTGCAGATGCAAGCTGAGTGTCTGAACGAATGGCCGGCACAGTGAGAGCGCAATTTTAAAGCACGCTATTAACCTGTCTTATTGCATTTGGCAGGTAATTTGTAACCAACAACCACTGTGCAGTGCTCTCAGACGCTGATATCCCCTGTGGAGTTGAGTCGAACACTTTGCCTCATTTCTATTACATAACAACAACATATGGAAATATTACACCAGAGGCAGAACAGTCAGCTGCTAAAAACACTACTATACAGCGTAAACCCAGTTTAAAGGGCCAGCATCACACAGAACTGAATTTTTCAAATAAATGACTTGAATAAATGGTAAACATTAGTTTTATAATGTACCTTTAATCCCTGCTTCAAATCATTCTGGTGATATTCACAAAAACATAAATTATAAATCATCGCATAAAAATGATAAATCGTCGCATAAAAATCATTTTGCCATTTTTTTTTTACATTTTGTCTTAATACAAATCTGGCTATTCCTTACTTTCCTTCCTGATGAATTGACCAATAGAAATGCAATTATGTAATATTTTAGTTTTTGAGAATTTTTGACTTTTAAAACAATACTGTGCAGCTTTAAGGACACATCATACAGATGTCAGTCATAGCAAACCTGGTCACACAGACATTCTTTAAAACGTTTCGGCAAGTTGATGCTGCTGAGTGCCTGCACTGCCCCCTAGTTTTTTATGTGTACTGCGTCTCGTGTGCATGTCACCTTCATTTCTGAGAACCCACACGGCTGAGGTGCCAAACAGACACAGGGTACGCGTGGAAGCCACAATGCGTACACATAGTTACACACTATTGCCTTTGTTTCGATTGCCTCATTGGTTGGCCTCCCCTCTTCTGGAAAAATAAAACTGCAATTTAATTAAAAATTAAAAATGCCTTTGTTGTGCATGAACCCGTGCAAATATTATGTAACTGTAAACCTAAACGCATTTTGGGCTGAACCAGTTTCTTGAATCGCACCTTATCCAGGTAAACCCTCACGCTCTCGACCCCGCCCAATCAGACAATTCAACTAATTCAACGGATTAAAAGAAACAAGCTTTGAGTTTCCCTGGGTTGAAAAGGCAGCTCCTGCTAAGACATGTTTAATTTTTTTTTTTTTTTTGCATAAATACTGTGCAGACATTCCACACATACTCAATAATGCTGGACTATGTATGTATGTCTTCTCTGGAATATGATCAGATGTTTTTCCCTGAGACTGTTTTTTGCCTATTCTTTCATAACAGTATCTGCTGGTTGAACAGCAAAACAGTTGAAACATGTCGTCCGAAGCCTTTGAACAAAAGCACAATTATCTGATGCAGAAGAATAAACACACAAGATTTATGGAATCACAAAGATTGGAATGATGATAGCATTTTTTTTTTCAGAGGAAGATCAAGGGAAGCAAAACAAGGCAAAGGATTTAATCAGAGTGGTTTAGTGTCATTAGTAAGGGGATATTGTGGCAGGTGAACAGAACACACAGCCTTGAACCTTGTGACCTTCTCTCTCAGTGTCATTCACAGTGCGTTTGATAGACTAACAGTGATGTTTAGTAAATATTACTGGTGAGATTATTTTTGTACAGTTAAAAAAAACAGAATTTGGGGGAGCGGGTCCTGACCTTTGTTTTTAATTCATTGCTGTGGGTTTCCAGGCAGTTGTTCATGGTCTGCGAGGGGCTCAATAATGCACATAAAGATTGCTTTTTCAACATGTTCTGGCTTCTGCACTAAGATCTCAATATAGAGGTCTAGTGCCCCCACATGCATGTTGACCTGCCTCCATCTGTGGCAGCAAACCAGCAAGCTGATGGACTCTTTTTGTTGAAGGGTGGGACTTCTTAATTTTCCTTATAATTTTATTCCTTGTCCCCCTAATTTTGAAGTGCCAATTATCCAACCCTATCATGACTCTCCTTCTATCACACACAATGCTCCCAACACTAGGAGGGCGAAAGCAAGCACGTTTCCTCCCATACAGCCAGTCATCGCCTCTGTATGGGAGGAAATTTGATCAAATTTGCCAAATTTGATCTTTATCGGATCTTCGTATCTTCTCCGAAGCAAAAAATACATTGGAATTTCATAATGAGGCTTGGAATGAGAACATGGCCTACTTTCACTCTTTTCCTCAAGCATCTACTTTAATTTTGAAATCAGAAGATAACCTGGTTTCCCAAAATCCATTTTCCCCTCTTTTGCCCTAAGACTCTTTCTGGAAACCCAACTCTGTGTAGAATATAATAATATAACCCAGTCTTGACCTGAGAATCAAAACTGATAAAACTCATCATCACATCAGAACCACCAAGCGGTCATGACCAGAGGCCTTCTATTGGTCCCATTGTACTGAGAGGCAGTGCTGAGGTGAAAAAAAAGAGAAAACGCTTCCCGAGCAGAGAAAGCGTCGCTGTCTGTCCACTCTCCTCCCATTCAGCTGAGAGAATGGGACACTTTTACCCACGTCCTGACCACTCCAAGCAGCCTGCACAATACCCAGCTACTGCCTGCGCCCGGCACCAACCTAACCCATCCGCAACATCCCACTATCCGCTTACCACTCCGACCATGAGCTACCAGCCCCCCTACTCACCTAGCCTATTCAAGAGGAGGGACAGCAGGCGGTAAGTCCTGTACAGGCCAGGTTGTGTAAGTATCATTAGTGCTGACAGCTGATGGATTAGGTGCGTGGGTGTGTGGTGAGAGTGGAAAAAAAAAAGAAAAGGAAAGAATAACCGGAGTGCTTGTCTAACCGCTGCCACAGTCCCAAGGTTAGGCTTGCAGGGCTTGTTCTACAAGGTGTGAAAATTGTTAGGTTCAGGTATGACTGTCATGAACGGGCTCATTACCCGCCTAACCTCATCACCGTAATCAGTAACAGATGGACGGGTCTCATGTTCTACAATGTTCTTCTGAACTCTGTGGTTACAGTCATTTTTAACTCTTACCAATACAGAAGAAAAGTACACGGTGGAGCATGTAAAACAGCATACCTGAAGGAAACTGAAGGAAATGGGTCATTTTGTGGCGAGAACTCGAATGCTTTGAAATATACTGGTTATATGTAAAGTCTTATTGATCCAAATAACACTTTCTACAGTGCGGAGGGGAGTTTAATAACATCATTAATATCATTAATCATATAGATATCACTTTCGTCAGACTGAACGAGGTGGGTAGTCCTTTAAATAAGTTCAACAGAACAGCAATATCTATTTAAACATCTGTATCCAATTACATTCCCAATCGGAATGTTTAAGCAGGATCTGGTTGGAGATAATGCTGCACTCAGCACTAGAGTCTGGCTTGTACAAGGCGACAGCAGCATGGATTATTACTGGAATACTGGAATGGGCTTAGCTGCACTTACGGTCTGTTATGTGGGGTTAAATCATCTTTAATCAAGCCACATAAAATCCTGAATTAATTTTGTGTTATATGGTAATTTTGCTTCCACTCAAAATCTGTGAATTAATAAGTAAAAAATATATTTTTATACCACATTTAAACAACCAGAGTTGCACCAAAGTGCTTTACAAAACTAGTAAGCATTACTTTGTAGACCACAAAAATTCATATTTCTCCAAAATTTAGCCAAAATAGGCATGTTTTGATCAGTATATCAGCACAATATCAGTATATCAGTAGGGAAGGAACACTGTTCCAGAGATTTGGGGTTGCCACTAAGTGTGCTCTCCTTCATTCATGCGGACACGACCTCGTCCTCTCGCCTCTATTCTATCCTGAGATGTCATTTTAAAGATATTTAAAAACATATCGACCGACTGCAAACTCACGTCACACACTGCTGCTCCTCTTACTCTGACTCGAGTGATGCTTGTTGTCATGGTAATGCACATCATTTTGGATCAGTTTACTGGTAGTGTGCAGGTAAACACAGATAACATATGAACATATAAACACCTCAGTCATAATTTACAATCATAATGAATTCAATCAGATTGGAGAAAGTCTCATTGTTGCCATGCAAAAACCTTGTATCTCCAAAAAGGAACGTTTACAGCTGGTCAGAGAAACAATATTATATTTAGTCACTTTGGGGAATTTTTATTGGTCCATTTGTCACCAAAGTTTGATGCAGTTTAACCACCAGATTCAAATAATGTCAAAAAAGTGAAAAATAATAAAAAATGAATGGAAGGTTTTTATGTGACAGTGACAATATCTTAGCTGCACCATCACCCTCACCAGAGCTGAGTTGCCACGTCTACTATCTTTTCTTTGTAACTCCATATCAGTGTTTGATATCAGCCCTAAAAGGTCTTAGAAAGCATATCAATTTGAGTGCAGCAGCGGCAGCAGCAGCAGCAGCGTAGAGCTCACCGTGTTTATCGGAGGGAGTTGGAGACGTCTCCACACTCACATGGTGACAGGGTACACAGTACAATGTCCCATTTGCACTAAAGTGCCATGATGTGCAAGGCTTTGTTAGAGCTGGCAGCTACTTTCTCTCTATACAGTCAAGGCTTTGAGATTGTGAACACTGAAAGGAGAAAGGGAGATGATGCCATATAATCAATCTGGTTTATGCTTTAGGACGTGCAGATTTGAGTCTCTGTAGACAATAGGAACCTGCTAATAATTTGAATACAGATATGATAAAACCACTATAGACCAAATTCTGCTTTTTTTTCATTATTTATACGGTTTGAAGTATCTTTAAATGTATTATTATCATGTAAATGTCTTATAAGTACATGTAAAGCAGCTTGAATGAAACTAC
The DNA here is from genome assembly GCA_034509495.1 of Acestrorhynchus altus. NCBI lineage: Eukaryota > Metazoa > Chordata > Actinopteri > Characiformes > Acestrorhynchidae > Acestrorhynchus > Acestrorhynchus altus. Next base: position 31,671,753 of record CM067512.1, read on the forward strand.
TAGAACATTAAACCTGCACCAACCTTCCACTGAAAAGCTCATTCCACATGTTTCCAATCATCAACAGACCAGTTTCTGTCTTTTAGCCCACCATAACTGCAAAGGCCTCCCTTCCACCCCATATGTTGATGGTTCCCTGTGGAGGGTTCTTTCAGAAATTGGTTGTGAAGGACCTGTGTTGACTTCTAGAAGCATTTCTTGCCTGAAAACCACTGGTGGATTTTGAGGAGTGTGTCTTGTAGACTGGGATTTCGTCCACTGTTGGTAGACCTGTATGAGCTTACGCTTCCACGTGTCTGCAAATCAGCTCCTTCCTTCCCATGTGCCTTACGACCCATCTTCCACACACCCAACGAGACATTCCGCCCTGTACCGTCTTTTCTCAATCTATGAATCCCATTGCACACCCCGCAGGTATTTGTAGCCCGATCATCCTTGTGCAGTGCCATGTGCGGGAGCTTGAAGTTACAACCATATACCACTTTCACATAATGCTGCGATTGCACGGGCCCTTTAACTTTCACTCGAGTCAATTTCCATTAAGGTACATCATCTTTCTCTTTCCACAACACTGAGCCTAGTGTGGCAGGCACCCGGCTGTCATCGTATGTGTAATCAGAGTGTGTCAGGCTGCCGCTTCAGTGCGCGGCTGCAGCAGAGGGAGTCCTTTAATTACGGAATAACATTATGCTGTCACGTCGGTGCGCTCTGCTTTTCCATCGCCGCAGCAAGCCGAACTAAAAGGAACACCATTCCCTTGATGATGGTTGCATAACAGTGAGCAACGTTGCTAAGTGTACCTCGCCACCTGCAGGGATCTCACCATGATGCCCAGCCCTTCAGATTAAGAAGGGATTTCTCCTCTGTCCTCTGCCTCTCTGCTGCCGTGATTGTTTCATGCAGTACTCAGTGATCAGCCCTCGCCAATTAGCCTGACCACAGCGCGGTAGGAGGGCCGTGGTCCAGGAGAGAACATGTAAAGGCTTACCTCTCGGTGCAGGCACTATGAAATCCAACCTGGCAGCTTCACAGAGCCTGCATGAAACAAAACGTGACAGGAACTATTGACACTAATGTGTGCTCACCACTTGCCTTTTAAAAATGTTTAAGTACTTTTGTGCACTCGGCACAGTAAAGGTTCCTCAGCGGCTTGAATGAAACTGCTAGAACATTGTGTGCAGATTGGTTAAACCTACACAAATCTTCCCATCCGTCCATTGAAAAGCTCATTCGGCATGTTTCCCGTCATCAACACAAGGCTGGTTCCCTAACCACCAGGCCATGGCTGCCCCAAAGTTTGGCAGGAAGATGTGATCAGAACTTGGTTAGATCCATCCCTGTCTATGGATGTCTATTGATTTCCCTAATAGAGTCTGGCAAACTGACACCGATGTGTGTTCACTGTGTGCCTGTTAAAACTCCATTTACATTTTGTGCAACGTCTACAAAGACATGCGTCTTCCCAACCTTTCATCGAAAGATTCATTCGGAGTCAGTGGTTCATACGGTATAACTCCATTACTTCATTTGCCACCTTTATTCTTTAGGGATTCGGGTCAATAAGTCTTTGTGCTAGAAGTAAGCTGCTGCTCGTTCCTCTACAAATGCATGAAGCTGCAAAGTTGTTCATGTGGTTATATTAGATCATATGGAGGGATATCGATTTTCTTAACAGAGTGAGGAGAAAGTACAGCCCCCCCACAACAATCTCTTGGGCTGATTTAAATGACTGACATTGTAAATATACTATAGAATCCAAAACCTGCCACTGCCCATCTGAGTAACGCACAGGCACAGTTCTGCTGTCAATACACCCCTAAACCTAATCTGCCAAATTCACTAAGCTGTTCCTACAGCTGTCGAAATGTATTCATTTCCAAAGCTTTAATAGAAAGCTATTGATTTGGGAAGACTGAGGTGCTCCCTCCATAGTCACTCATTAATGCAGTGCATTGTTTCTTCAGGGAAACTAACTTGCCAGTGAAAGCTCTTGATTTGCGTTGTATGAAACCCTGGTTTCAAGTCTTTTTTCATGCAAATGAGGCTACTTTCTGCTTTTGAACTGCAGACAAATCAATACACAGCTCCTTGTTCTCTCTGTGGGGTCACTGTGGGTCGCCGTGTGAAGGTGCTGCGCAGTGCTGTGTTTGAATAGGTGGACGGACACAGTGCGGTGGGCCTCATTGTTTCCTTAATTAACTTCATTTTATATATGATCTTGAGAAAAGTCTGAAAAAAGTCCAGGTCAGATTCAGAGGTGAGTAATCCAGGTCCAACGAGTAAAAATCCGAAACCGGAGACGGACTCTCACTCGTTGGACCTGGATTACCCAACTCGGGTCCGAACGCATAAGTGGGTTTTAAGAAAAGATCTGGTGCATGAGGCTGGTGAACAGAGGTGTCAGAGGGTGGGGAATGGTGGACCTTGATAACCAAGGATGGTGTGGCAAACAAATGGGGCCCCAAAAATGGTGGATGGAAGGGAAACAGCTGTAATAAACGAGGCCTAGTGCTATACACACTTAGAAATGTTGGTTCTTCAAGGGTTTTTGAGTAAAGGAAGTGGTTCTATATTGAACCCTCAAAGACCTCTTTGAGGGTTCTATATAGAACCCTCAAACCTGTACTTGTGAACCCTATATAGAACCCTCTACAGCACATCTCCATCAATCTGAAAAACCCTTTCAAAACCTTTTTTCATGCAAAGGCTGTAAAGAACTCTTGAAGAATCTTCATTTTTAAGCACGGACAGGATTTCCAGCAATACCTTTATGGTATAATCATTATCGTGCAGATGCTGCGCTCATATAATGCATAACCAGCCTGCTTTGATTTCTATGTGGTTGGGTTGATTTTGGTTTTAGTTTTAGTGCCTGTTGATGTGAAAAGCTTCTACAGACTGTATGCAGATCTAACGTCCAGCACTGCAATGACATGCATTAAAAATAAACTTCTGCTGTCTAGTGCATTGGTATCTGTCCCAGCATGTTCATGGATGAGGTGTGGATTGAATGGTTGATGTGAAATCGAACATGTGGTCTGGACATGTCCCCCTCCCCAAGAGTGAAGACCACTGGGGTTGGTTTTGAGATATCATTTATGCAACTATTCAGAATGCAGGCCGAGTGCTGATAGCCGAAAGTAAGACTCTCTGTTTACAACACTTTATACTTCGTAAGATGACCTTTCTTTGTCTGCATTTGCTGCAAGAAGCAATATTTCAGCCCCATCAGGAAGGGTTTGCAACAGATGCAGAGTAAGCGCATCTTGAAGTATGGCCTGATTCTCTGGTAACATTCTGTTCCTATGAGTGTTCTGGGCTGTGTTTTGGCTACTGCCCATCCCTGCCTTCTGCCATGGGGGAAGCTGAGTGTAATAAACAGGTCAGCCACTAGAGGTCGTGTATGAGCTGATAGAGAGAAGCGAGGAAAAGGAAAAACAAAAACAAACAAACAAAAAAAACAGCAATAAATAAATAAATAAGTAAATAAATAAAATAAGTAAATAATAATAAAAAATAATTAATTAATTATTAAAACACCTAAAGTAGAATAACAGACCACTATTAGTGTGCAAATATTGTGAGATATATTAATATTAAAGTCAACATTAATTATTTATTTATTCATTAATTCATTTATGTATATGATATTATATATATATATATATATATATATATATATATATATATATATATATATATATATATATATATATATATATGCTGTATACTGTATAACACTGTGCATTTGTATAAGGACTTTTATTTTTTGATATTGTGGGTCACATTAGTAAATATAAAGTATTTAATTCAGAGGGACTTTTATTTTATTTTACTCTGGGGTTCACGTTAGTAAATATAAAGTACTTAACTCAGACGGACTTTTGTTTGTTTGACTCTATGGGTTAGTAAATATAGTGTTTTAATTCAGAGGGACTTTTATTTAGTTTGACACTGTGGGTCACATTAGTAAACAGTATTTTAATTCAGAGGGACTTCTATTTTGTCTGGTGTTCTGCTCGCTGACCGGTAGGTCACTCTCCGCTCTGCCCGTTGAGTTCAGGGAGGGGTCAGCGCTGCCCGGCTGATTTGCATAATGTATTCAGCGCGTCACGCGGCGTCGCGCGCAGCCCGTATTAAAGCGGCGCTGCGTCAGAAATAGACTCAGTCCGACAGAGTTTCAGAGAAACCGCCGCGCGCGCGCCTCCCTCCTGCAGCAGCAGCGCCCTGAGCTCAGATCGCAAACGTGGCGAGAAACATCATCCAGACGGCTTTGGTCCTCAACATGAGCACGGAGATGTTCAAAACACCCATGGAGCTCGCCGTCTACCAGCTGCACAACTTCTCCATCTCCTTCTTCTCCTCTTTCCTGGGAGGAGATGTGGTTTCTGTTAAACTTGACAACAGGTAAACAGCAGATACGCGCTCCCTACTGGTTTCTGTTGGGCTTGTACTAGTTTGCATTGGTTTTGAACTGGTTTGCATTGGTCTTGTACTGGTTTTGTGCTGGTTTGCATTGGTTTTGTACTGGTTTCTATTAGTTTGCACATGTTTGCATTGGTTTCCATTCATTGTACTGTTTTTTTTTTATATGTATGTATTGGTTTGGACTGAATGGGAGCCATTGTTTGCATTTTGTTTCTGAAGTTTTAAGGACTTTTTTTAAATTAATAAACTAATTGATTTATTTATTGTGGTGTTTGTGGTGGTTTTCTTTACTGGTGCAGTAAGTTAGACTGGTCGTGAATCCCATTCCGAGGTTCTCGCAACTGGTGATTTTGGAGGATTTGTAATGTCTAATGTTTATTTACAGTCTGCTGCCTATTTGTCATCGTTTGGGCTTTGCAGAGCACCCAGTATCACCATTATCACCAGTATTGCCATTACTAATGGAGTCTTAAGTGTGGTCATTTTTTGCTTTTCCTTCTGAAAGCTGACTGTTCTTCTTTTGTTTCGTTTACAGTGCCTCTGGTGCAAGCGTTGTGGCCATCGACAACAAGATCGAGCAAGCAATGGTAAGAAGGCCTTCTTCTGGAATTTATTGTTTTATTTATTATTCTTTGTAGTACATTTCATGCACATCCCGTAGTGGTTTCAAGAAAACCCAACATTATAATATTTAAAAACACAATCAAAGGTCACATGGTTCAACACATTAAAGGAAGTTATAATAAGCTTAATTCATATAGAACCTTTCATGCACGGTTTGCATCCCAAAGTGCTGCACAACAGCATATGTTTTAATGAATCGAATGCAATTTTACATTGTTATTGGAAAAATAAACGAGAAACAGGACTGGACTGTCTCTCTGAGACGTCTGGTCCACTTTTGAGAAAGCTAAAGAAGTTCTTCCCAAGACGGGCTTGAGCAGCTTGTTTATATCCCATCAGACTTGTCACGCGTCCACAAGTTCTGAAAGTGGTGCACCTACAGTGCACGTGGTACAGTGTGTGCTAGAAACCTCCACTGTCTTTTGAAAGTGGAACTACATTCTGCTGCTCCTCATGAGACGCATGCATTGACTTTTTTGGTTCGTGTCTCTTGTCAAAGCACTTCATTCTGGGTATCGTTTTAACTGTTCAGCTCCAGTGATCAACCAAGCTGAAGGTAAAACTTAACCCCCCATCTCCTTGTTCTTGTGCAGGATCTTGTGAAGAACCACCTGATGTATGCGGTCAGGGAGGAAGTGGAGATCCTGAAAGAGCAGATCAAGGAGCTGGCAGAGAAGAACAACCAGCTGGAGCGTGAGAACAGCCTCCTGAAGAACCTGGCCAGCCCTGAGCAGCTGGAGAAGTTCCAGTCGCGCCTTCCCTCGGAGGCCCTGCTGCCCATGGAGGCCCAGGAGCTGGAGTCCTCCCAGCAAGGTGGCCCATACAGCAGTTTGGGCTCCGCTGTATAAGTGGCTCTGCCATGGGGCGGGCAGAGCCACAGCTCTCACCTGAAATGGACCTCCTGAGTCGTTGCTGTCGTTGTCGATCGTGCAACTTCCACCCGAAGCTGGCTGTACAGACGAAAACGAACTTGACCTAAAAAAGCGAAAGATTCCGATCTTCCAGTGGCCTTGCGTGTTCTGTTATATCCGACAATCTCTTCGGACTTACGCGGAAAAGAGAGAGACGTAGACGTCCGTACAACGGGACCACCAGCCATGCCGCGGCGGCCCGGCCTAGCCTTGCCTTTCTCTTGCTCCTTCTACACGTGGAGGAGGAGAAGGTGGCATCATTCGTGTGACTGGGCTGGCCCGAAAGCCGGGAAGCGTCACAGCCCGCACACCCTTGGCTTGTCCGCGCGGCACCAAGGACCTGTTTCCTAAGAGACTCCCTTCCAGTCTCACAAGAGCCCCGGTGAGAACGTGGAGTGAGGACATGGGGTTCTCACTGCTGCAAGCTACCTGGGTCACACAAGGTTCCGTCCTTGGCTGCCTGTACCTAAGCTTATAGTCTCACGTTAGTGGACCCTCATACATGACCGCTAAAAGCTCAAGTAGCTTCTGACTGAACTGGGCTTCTTTGCAAGATACTGGTCGTCAGTGGTGATTTTTAACCGTATGATTCATAAGAGTTGCTTGTATTCTCTACCGTCGGGGCTTGCTGCTTATGGGGGAAATATTGTTTTTGTAACTGAACAAATCAACTTGTTTATATGGGATGTGTATAAACTGATGATTGTTTTGATGGAGTAGAAGTATGTATACATTTTGCTTAGTTCTGTAAATAGTGGACGACGGAAAGTGAAACGCTTCGGAATGATGGAGAAGGAGACTTTGCTCTCGCTGCACATGCACTCCTGATTGACCTGATGTTTGTGTTCTTTGCCACATGCCAACTTACCCGCTGGCAGGACTTGTGTGTATGCGTGTTGTCTGAGGAGGACGACCTAATGCTCCTTGAATTAACTGTTTTCGAACTACCAAAGACTTGCCTCATACTCACAAGCCAACTAGGACCATGTGTTTGTACACAGGGCAAAGGTTCCTTTGGGTTTTTTTTGTTTTTTTTTGGTCCACAGACTTTAAAACATAGGTTTTGTTGCTTCACTGTGTCCATGGAAAGATTTAATATTTTTTTCAATGATGTATGGATACAAAATGCACACTGCAATAAACCTCATGTTTACACTAAACCCTTAAGGCTTTCCGTCCACTTACTGTTCTGACTTTCTTCAACGCAGTAGACATTGCCTTTGGATAATAAACAGCTCGGCAGCTGGGATCGGGTTTAACCGATCCTGGGTAGGCTATCCCAGTCCCGGAGTGCCGGATTCCGCCACGTTTTTTCCCGCTTTTCCTGCTTGAGCACGGCTGCCAGGTTAAGTAGGCCTGTTTGAGCAGGGAAATCAAACATAGCCTTGCGTTTGGTTAACAGTCTTAATTCTTAAACGCTTTAAGACCAAAAGGGAGCTACGTTTCTCATAATCGTAAATGATCCCAAGTCCTTATTTAATCAGCATACTTGTCCTAATTGTTTTCCACCCTTCAGCTTAATTTTCCAGACTTTTTAGGGGAATCTGGCACGAGCACCACAACCTTTGCTCTGCATTAATGGGAGGGGAGAACACGGAGTTTGAATGGTCTACTTCAACACACCCTTGTCATACTTGGGTCTGTGCCATTGTATTGCTTTGTTTATGCAACATCCCTATGGCCCATCCGTCCCACTGGTATATTAAACTAAATATCTCAAGGCGTTTCCCAAACCTGGCCCTGTTGCCCCCCCTGCCGTGCACTCTTAAGTAGATTCTCTGGTTTAACACAATTTGTAACTCTGAAATGGCTGATTATTGAACTGGGAAGTTATCAGGTGTGTTGGGGCTTCAAAATCTACTAAATATGCAGGGCAGGTCATCGCCCCCGTACTGGGTTACGGTTCTAGGTGGATTTAGGTTGATAAATGATAAATTTGTATATCTATAACGGTTCTAAACCCTTGTTTAGGGACCAGTATTTTGTGTCTTGGAAGGGTTTTATTCTCACAGTAACTCCTTTTTGTATTTTAATAGGAGCTGTTTAGTCATATCGTACCTTTTTGCATTCAGAATATATGCCATTTCAAATTTGGCTGATAACATTGCCTACTGTGTGGCACTTTTGAGATGAAACCTCGTTCTATACCAGTGGTCCAGGGTTGGTGACTCCTGGTGATCAGTTGTCACACACCCAGCTCCTATCCACCAAATGTTATCTCCAGACCTCATTCATCTATCTGTCTTCAAAAGTCCTTGATTCAACTTTTTCAATCAGGTTTTCTTGGGTGTAAATCACCAAACTGTGGTGGATCCTGGTTGTTTAGGACAGGAACTGAAGAATCCTGCATTAGATGTTTAGATGGTACGTTTTTCATTAAAGATGTATACTCTTAAATATAGATTTCATAAAGGGTTCTTTTGCCAGGACTTCCCAAACTCCGTGTTAAAGTAGGGAATCCTCTAAAATGTACAGAGCATTAGGACTAGGATCACAGAAATACACTCCTAAGAAACTTTCTGTGACGGTGACGACCATTTCACCATGTTGGACAAAGATGGAATTTAATTTAACCCATTGTGAAGTGCAAATTGGTGAGCTCACATGCCCAGAGCAGTGGTCAGCCCCTGCCACAGCACCCAGGTAGCAGGATGGATAAAGGGCCTAACAGTGGCAGCTTGGCAAACCTAAGTATCAAATCCACCCTGTCAGTGATAATCCAGAGCTCTCACCACTGAGCCACCGATGCCCTTTGAGTTCTGCTTTAGAGAACTATGTGAATCTTCTTTTTTTGGCCCAGTGTATTTTGGTATCGAGCATTGAGGTACAACATTTGGTATCAGCACTGAAGTCCAAATGCTGGCATTGTGACAGCTCCTAGTGAGAGAGCAAGATGAGCCATTGCGTGTGAGTCTCTCTCTGTTCATGGCAGAGGAGCTCTCCATGCTGGATGTAACTAGAGCTGTATAGGGTTCCCTAGTGGCAGCTTTCCATGTAAGAACAACAGCACCCCTTTTCAACAGCTCTCCTTGTAGGGTTCACCGTCCTGGGTATTTCCAAAGGTTATGCTGTTCGGCTATCACTCTAGGAATGCCCATTAGGTCATATTTCACATGGATTCGGACTTCAAAGGTTCTGGATACACTCTGTCCAGAGACTCAATGAGCCCTAATGACTTGTCTCATGAGGTGATGAGTGTTATAAAACTGGCAAATGTGCCGAACGTTGGGTGGACGAAATTAAAAAGGCCTGTTGTGCTCCAATAACAGGCTCATAAGAGTCTCTTTTGAACGTGCAAAACTGTGGAGAATGAGGCCTTGAGTCTTTTGGATCCTCGATTACGATTACAACGATGGAAAAAAGCAAATGGAATACTTTTGTTCCTCTGGCCACATGAGTTTAGATGTGCGGAAATGGCTTTGATTGTTCTGGAATGCATGTTCTGATTGGGATGGCCGATGTTTTGCTGGCCTAGTGCTGCAGCTCAAACCAAGCCAGAAAGAGAAAGAAAGAAAGAAAAAAAAAAAAGGCAACAGCTGGGAAATCTATGCTGTTATGCAACTCTCCAACATCTGGTTTCAGTGTGGTATGGCAGTGGGCGGCTGTGGATATCGGAGCCCTGAATGAATGTGGTCAGGCTTGCATGCAAGTGGATCGTTACATTGCGCTGGGCCTTCTGCATACCCACAGTGCATGTTGTCCCTCTGTGTAAATATAGCCTCACAGAAGGCTGTTTGTGCCACTGCTGTATACAGCTGACATAATTTCCTAAACCTCCTCGAACGCATTATGGAAAAATCACGAGTGTTATATGATGTTTGCACGGTGTTTGATGGTTAGATGGTTCGCGCTTGGCACAAACAGCCTTTCTCTGGCTTCCAAGTGCATCCTGTGGTGGCAACATGAAATGAGAAAGGTGTTTACGCCAGGGTCTAAAGTCATAGATGCACTAAGCGCATAAACATATGCAGCTTTTTGGCTCCAGCCTCCGTGTTTATGAAACGTTTCGAGGTGTTAAAGGACGTAAACGAGCAGCAAATGGTTCTACACGCTCTAAAATGTGCTTTTGTGGAGTTCCCTAAAGGGTTCTGGATCTAGGCAAAGGAACACTTATAGAGTCAGAGAAAACGTTGACACCTCATGAGCACCTTTGTCGTATTTAAACATACCGACATTTGATCTTCGTTTGAACTATATCGAGAGATTTATTAAGTAACAGAACCTTTCGATTCCCACTCCTCCATCCGGAAATCTTTCAGCTCTGTGATCTTTCAGCGTCAGTCTTTGTACAGACGCTCTCACATTCTCCTCAAACCCCCTCTGATACAATAAAGATCTCAGAGTGGTTTCTATGATGGAGAGATCTCCACACCCTGCTGCAGCAGAGCAGCTCCAAACCATCACACTTTCTCCACCATGCTTCACAGCTGCTATGAGGTTGTTCTGCTTAAATGGTGTGATTGGTTTGCACCAAACATGTCTTCTGTTTCTGTGTCCAAATAATTCATCTTTGGATTCATCTGTCCAAAGCACATTGTTCCAGACATCCTGCTCTTTGTCTAGATGTTCTCTGGAGAACTTTAGTCTTGCCTAAGGGTTTCCCCTTTGCTCACCTCCCATAAACATCAGACTTGTTTGGCCCCTTTCTGATGGTAGATGCTGCACTGACATCAAGTGTGCCGAGATCTACCTGTAGGTCCGTAAAGACATTTTAGGATCGGACCTTCTTGACTCATCCTGTGGTTCTGCCCTTGGGCTGAATGACTCCTCCAAAGTCCTGTCTCAACATATGCACCTGATTCTAATCTCTTCTTATGTTTTACAAATGATGTTTAAAAGACATTTCTTCACTCCTCTTTAGTTATTTCACCTCCGTCTCACAATGTGGTTACGATGAAGATCAAAGGTCCAGATGTTTTCATATGACAGTCAAAACTGTCCTAACTTTTTCACACAACTGTAATGTAAAGCATTCTCCTTCTTTCACTTTGGTTTGAAGTATGCATTATGCTGCTGTGGCTGATTTACAGAGACGTACTTGAAGAATTCTGGAAAGACATCGAGTAAATTTCCTTCCCAGCAGGGCCGAAGAACGAACGTGCGAGGTTGCAAGTGCTGTTCTGGGCGACCCGCAGTTCCAGTTCTATATTGAGAAGTCAACAAAGTGCAGCCCGTTCCTACCTAAGTGGCACGTAAGTCATAACTACTAACATATGGCCTGTATTAACCATGGCCCTGATCCCTCATTTGTGGTTTCGCATGACTTCCATACACCTTCATGCAGCCTTTTCATGTGACTGGTGTCATCAGTGCATTCCCTTACATAAGCAGACACAGGTTGCTCCTGTATCCTCAACATATTACTTTCAAAATTAGTTGCAGTCTAATTCTTTGATGGGATTATTGTTATGTATTTATTGTAGAAAAGATCTTTGTAAATGTATTTTCTGCTGTGGATTAGTAAAACAATAAGCCACGAGAGAACATCTGGTCTATTAATGGATTACGTAGCAAAATAGCAATTGAAATGTAGAGCTGAACAAAGGATAAATAATTGATCATAATTGCAAACAATAATAATTATTATTATAAATAAGTATATATATATATATTTATGTTTTACCTCTAAAAACTGACCTGCTTAACCTCTAGAAACCTAGGCCAGTTTTCTGTGATGTGTTTGTAGTTTGGCAAACGTTTATTCAAAACAAACAAACATTACACACACTGTATTTATAGGAGACCGTCACACATGCCAGTTCTCAGGGGCTCCTAGGCCACTCCGATTTTATTTATTTATTTTGTTTGTTTGTGTGTTTGTTTATAAGACCTAAAAACACTTTACAGGTTCTTCAAAGTACTGAACAGCGATCCAAATAAAATAAAAACAACCTGAATGTCCTTTATTTTTTTTTATTATTTATGTATGCATCAGTTTGATCCCTTCTCAGGACTTTTATTAGTTTGTTATATGTGTGTCATGTCTGTAGGTGTTTCTGATCCTGAGATGTGAAGCCTAGAAAACAGCATGTAACTGCCTAGAAGGTGCAGATCCTGGGTTGCAGAGATCATGTTAATCCATCCGAGTTGATCAGATTCAGGGTCGTGGTGGGTCCAGAGCCTACATAGAATGATTGGGACCATCATTGGGTCATTCAAAACCCCCTGTAGGTCTCTGCACAGTTGACTCTAATTTGGTGCTTCTGATTAAATTTTAGAAACTCATAAACATGAGTGTTAGGATGGTTTATGTTTAAACTAGGCTACAATCGGACCTACGTTCAGTGGGGGTAACTGGGCACTGGTTCTTATCTCCATTGTTCTAAGTCTCTGAATTCTGTACGTTGCTCTAGATCAGAGCATATCACACCAACACACTCGTGACACACTCGTGACCTTAATCATGCTAATCGTGCAGAAATGGGGACTATTCGTAAAACTCCCATAAACATTAGACCGTGGTTGCTAAGCAACATATCAATTAATGATTAACTTAAAGATCATCCTGAAGAGCATCGTATTTTTTTACTCGGAACTGTTTTATCTGTTTTATGGTTCTAAGAAGCCGTATGGACTGAAGTGAACAGTTCCCAAGTAAGGGAGCTGAGATTATTATCTTTTTTTTTTTATTCATCTCATAAATTGTTTTGTCTGGATCAACAAAAGCCCTTTTCCAAAATATCCACTAGTGTCTCCAGACAGAAGCTGGAGACCTCACACAGTCAGCTCCTCGGGTCAGTCGATCAGTCTTGCTTGGATATTCGCCCTCTTGTTGTTCTCACGCCTGACTGGCATGGGTGTGGAGTGTTTTGCAGCTTATTGCAGATTATTGCATTGAAGAAAAGGTTTTGAAAGTGACATTTAGTTACGTTACACCACCCTGGGGATGTTGCCAAACTTGTATATTTTGAGAGTCACTGTACCAATCTCGGTGTTGCTTAAAACCTCTTATGACTTGAGATCCACGCTTTGCGGGCAGTTACAAGCTGGTTACATTCTAAGCTTCATATCTCAGGACCAGAATAACCAACCGACGTCATAAACATATTATAACAAACTGCAAGACTGCCATATCTAACCACGGTGGACTAACCATTGAGAGATGAATTATCAGTGAGTAATCCAGCTCAGAATACCTCCCAGCTAAAATTCACAAATTTCCAACGGAACTAAAGGAGCTTCCAGTGCATGTTTACTGCTCTGTCCATGTGTACATGCTCAACCTCTATACAGGCTCTGACTGATCAGAGAGAGGGGGCGGGGCTGATGCTCAACCTCTATACAGACTCTGACTGATCAGAGAGAGGGGGTGGGGCTGATGCTCAACCTGCATACAGACTCTGACTGATCAGAGAGAGTGTGTGGGGTCTGATGCTCAACCTGCATACAGACTCTGACTGATCAGAGAGAGGGGGCGGGGCCTGATGCTCAACCTGCATACAGATTTTGACTGATCAGAGAGAGAGGGGGCGGAGTCTAATTTTTACAAATAATTCATTATAATTTACAACTCTAAAAACCCTCTGGATGAGAATTTCCAACAGGATATCTGAGATATAAAGTGTTTTAATCCTTATAAGCAAAATAAATACATAAATAAAAAAAAAAAAACATGAATCTTAAAAGGCAAAATGGAGAAGGATCTTCAGGGTCTAACAATATTTGGTCTGTGACTATCTCCTATAAATACTTTTCTAATTTTCTGGCGAATAAAAGTAAATCAAACTATGAAACCATCCCAGAAAATAGCCTAGGGTTCTCAAGGATGATTGGTGCTGCTGTATTAGAATCATACTAATGCAAGAATGAAACTGCTAAATTGTTTAAGGTGGAATGGAAAATTAAACGTATGCACGTGGTTGTTTTCTTTATCTACAGCCTGTGTTTACTTTCGTCCACAGTTTTCATTGGCTGTTGACAGATTCGCTGACCAGCACTACCAGATTACGGCGGGTCAAAAAAATCAAACGTTCAATATACTGCAATTGGTCTGAAGGCCGATCAACAGGCCAAAAATCACAGTCTGTGCCCCTCACACACCACTGGATTCTCTCTACAACTGTTGACTCTGCAGAAAAAGATCTGCGGACTAGAGCCGACCTGCCTAAACACGGCCTTAGAACCCTATAGACTAAACTGTGGGTCTATGTGGTATATGGGTCAATTACAGGTACAAAGAGTATGACTTGAGTTTGTGTTCCCTGATGAAAAATCCAGCTCAAGGTGGTTTAAAGCTGGTCATCCAGACCAGAAAAAAATCCTATACTGGTGAACTAACTGGTTTACCATCTCAGTATAGAGTATGTTTACACCTGCACCATCAAACACCAGAACATCTGAAATCACCTACAAAATTAAAGCTGGTATTGAACTGGAATTGTCAGCAAATGACCCAACAGGATTCCCCCAGAGTTTGGGTAGAAGCACAATACTTTAGAGCACTGGTTCCCAGTCCTGGTTCTGGAGGCCCACTGCCCTCCACTTTGTGTTTTCCTGGCCTTCACACCCACTTTAACTCATTAAGGATTTGTCAGTGAGCTCATTTGTAAAGTTAGTGCTGGAAGCAGGGAAAGCACTGAAATGCAAATCAGTGCTTAAGAGCAGTGATTCTCAACCCTGGTGCTGGAGGCACCCTCACCCTGCATATTTTAGAGGAGGGGCTAAAACATGCAGGCGAGGGGTTCCTCCAAGACCAAGGTTGAAAAACACAGCACCCTCTCTGTTTTCAGAAAGAGCATCCACCAACAACAAGTAGCATATAAAGATAATTTATTATGAATTTAATTTGAAAGAAATTTGATCCTTTGCATCACATCGGGGACACCTGCCTTGTGACTGGAAGGTTCGACTGCTGGTTCGAATCCCTGAACTGGAAGGATATGAAGTGCCCTTGAGCAAGGGCCCGGCTGCTCCCTGGGTGCTGAGGATAGGGCTGCCCACCGCTCCGGGCACGTGTGCTCACTGCCCCCAAGTGTGTGAATTCACTAGTGCATTGCCAGTGTCAGTGGTTATGTAAAAAGTCACACACATATAAGGTTCATCTTACAAGAGTTAATAATAACTAAATGCCTTTGTGTTATTGCTGATAGAATAACAGGCTCCACAGGGTAGACGTCCCTGAACCTGAGGAGGTTCAGCAGCAGCAGCAAAGGCAAGATTACGCCCTTTTACATCCACTGAGCAGTTTGTTTCTTCGCTTCAGACTCATATCAAAGTGATTCTCAGAAAAAGCTGGAAGCGGCACAAATCACTGCTTTGGAATGTGGTCTGCACAGTCTGTGACCTGTATCACCCAAGGGAACCCTTGTTTTGGTGCTGTCTGTCCTTCCCTCTTTCTTTCTCGTTCTTTGTGGTACCGGCCATGTGAAGAATGCCGTCTGCCCAGAACATCGCATTCTTAAGACGTGGGCCAGAACAAAGGGCAGCAGCATGAGGAGGAGGATTTGAGGTAAAGCCTTGGGGCTCACGGTTCCACCATGAGATTTCACCCACCATGCATGCGAGGGGACATGTGTGTCAGGGAGGTCAAAGGGGGGAGGAGGTTCCCATTACATAACACACTACATGCTGAGATAAACCGGTGTGCTGTCGGAATGAAGCATAGATTATGTGTCTTCCTGAGACTGCTAAGACTGCACTGTATGTGAAATAGGAGCCCACAGCAACATATACATAGACCTACCATGTAATGCGAATACCATACAAATATGACAGCATAGCGGTCCTGCATTTCCATTATACTGCATCAGGCCTGAAATGATCTCACAATCTGTAAAACAAAACCGTGAACACTATAAACGTCTTTATAAGCTGTAAAAAAATGTATTGGTCATACTTTCATTTGATCGTCTACCCTTTCTCTAACCCTAACCTTCACCATAAACCCTAAACCTAACCCTTACTCTAACCCTAACTTTAACCATAAACCCTAAACCTAACCCTTACTCTAACCCTAACCTTAACCATAAACCTAAACCTAACCCTTACTCTAACCCTAACCTTAACCATAAACCCTAAACCTAACCCTTACTCTAACTAACAACCTACCATAAACCCTAAACCCTATACTCTAACCTAACCTTCACATAAACCTAAACCTAACCTCTATTCTTTAAACATAAACCTAAGCCAAGCCCTAACCTTAGCCATAACCTTTACATAACCATAAACCCTAAACTAACCCTTACTCTAACCCCTAACCTTAGCCATAAGCCTAACTAACCTTACTCTAACCCTAACCTTAACCATAAACCTAAACCTAGCACTTACTCTAACCCTAACCTTAACCATAAACCTAACCTAACCTAACCCTAACCCTAACCTTAACCCTAAACCCTAAACCTAAACCCACAACATACTCTAACCTATTTAACCATAAACCCTAAACCTAACCCTTACTCTAACCCTAACTCAAACATAAACCTAAACTAACCTTACTCTAACCTAACATTACCATAAACCCTAAACCTAACCCTTACTCTATAACCCTAACTTTAAACATAAACCTAAACTTAACCCTTACTCTAACCCTAACCTTCACCATAAACCTAAACCTAACCCTTACTCTAACCCTAACCTTCACCATAAACCTAAACCTAACCCTTACTCTAACCCTAACTAGCTTATAAACCCTAAACCCTAACCCTTACTCTAACCTAACCTTCACCATAAACCTAAACCTAACCCTTACTCTAACCCTAACCTTAACTATAAACCTAAACCTAACCCTTACTCTAACTAACCTTCCATAAACCCTAAACTAACCCTTACTCTAACTAACCTTCACATAAACCTAAACCTAACCCATACTCTAACCCCTAACCTTAACCATAAACCTAAACCTAACCCTTACTCTAACCCTAACCTTCACCATAAACCCTAAACCTAACCCTTACTCTAACCCTAACCTTCACCATAAACCTAAACCTAACCCTTACTCTAACCCTAACCTTCACCATAAACCTAAACCTAACCCATACTCTAACCCTAACCTTAACCATAAACCTAAACCTAACCCTTACTCTAACCCTAACCATAAACCATAAACCTAACCCTTACTCTAACTCTAACCTTAACCATAACTTAAACCTAACGCTTACTCTAACCTATTGTGACCTAAACCTAAACTCGCCCTTACTCTAACCTTAACCGTAAACCATAAACCTAAGCCTTACTCAATGCCTATCCTTAACCATAAACCTAACCCTTAACCTAACCCTAACCTAAACCATAAACCTAACCCTTACTCTGTAACCCTAACCTTAACCATAACCCTAAACCTAACCCTTACTCTAACTCTAACCTTAACCAATAACTTAAACCTAACCCTTACTCTAACCCTAACCTTAACCCTAAACCCTAAACCTAACCCTTATAACCTAACCTTAACTATAAACCTAAACCTAACCCTTACTCTAACCCTAACCTTAACCACAAACCCTAAACCTAACACTTACTCTAACCCTAACTTTAACCATAAACCTTAAACCTAACCCTTACTCTACTTCTTATGACCCTAAACCTAAACCTAACCCTTACTCTAACCTAACCTTAACCATAAACCCTAAACTAACCCTTATACAACACTAACCTTAACCATAAACCTAAACCTAACCCTTACTCTAACCCTAACCTTAACCATAAACCTAAACCTAACCCTTACTCTAACCTTAACATAAACCTACCTTACCCTTACTCTAACCTTAACCATAAACCCTAAACCTAACCCTTACTCTAACCCTAACCTTAACCATAAACCCTAAACCTAACCCTTACTCTAACCCTAACCTTAACCATAAACCTAAACCTAACCCTTACTCTAACCCTAACCTTAACCATAAACCCTAAACCTAACCCTTACTCTAACCCTAACCATAAACCCTAAACCTAACCCTTACTCTAACCTTAACCATAAACCTAAACCTAACCCTGTATGGTTTGAATTGTATTGCACACTGTTATGTTTAAGCTGTGTCCTTCATCAGCAGTGGCTGCAGCACTGATAACGTTATCAGATCCTGCTGCTCTCATTGTGTTACGCTTGTACTGAAATGTGCCACAGATTCATTTGATGTGAATATAATTCGGTCGGTATCATTAAAAGCACCGACTTTGCTTCCCAAACATCTGAAATGTGGATTTGATTAGTATCGAATCTGTATTTCTGAATTAAATTTGAGATGGATTGAATAGAGTTACCCCTCCAGGCTGTCAAACTCCACTGCTGTAGAGCAACACTTTAAACGAGCTGTTTTATCTTTTATCTTTACCTGCTAAAGCTGAGGCAGGTGTTTTCCCGACCTGTGCTGCAGGTCTACAGGATTGTACTGTTGCTCATTTCGGTTATGCAACTTATTCAAAAATGATACAACCATATGCCCTGCAGACCTTTCGCTCAGGAGATACAGCATGTTCAAACTAAACACAGGTCAAACGTATCAGTTTGGGAGGTTACAGTATGTGTCACACGAAGCCTGAGCACAACAGGCAGATTTAACACATCAGCAAGATTAGTGAACAAACACTTACACCAGTCAGCCACAGCATGAGCACCACCTGCATAATATGCAGATATGCACACACACACACAGACACACACACACACACACCAGCGTCATTTAGATTAACGATTCACAACAACAGTTCACCTGATCTCAGAGTCTTTGGAATGTGGGAGGAATGTGGGAGACACGAGGAGAACATGGAAATTCCACCAAGACAGGGCCTTGAACCCAAGACCTCAGTGCTGGGAGGCGAATAACAGTAAATAAAAGCTAATGAAATAAAAACCTGTTTTCACTGTTGACCTGGGGGATTGCATTGAGCACTAGGGGGGGTTTATACTTTATATCCTGGAATAAAGACATAGATTTACTCATGACCATTATCTTCTTAAGCTGAGGCAGGTGTCTGACCAGTGGTGCGGTTCTCCAAGAATCCCCCAGAGGATACAGCATGTTCAGACTAAACACAGGCCGAACATATCAGGTAGAGAAGTTTGTGTGACAGTGTGTGTGTGACAAGAAGGGTGACCACAGCAGACGGACAGCACATCAGCAAGATCAGTACAATTGCACCAACCAGCCACAACATTAGTACCACCTACCAATACTGAGCAGGCCCACCTTGAGCATTGAAGACCTGGTACTCTGAAAGCATCTGTAAAGTAAACATCGATAATAAAATGTATTGCAGGAACAAAATGATAAGGGTTCGATCCTAAAATGAAAGATACCAAAAATATATATATATCTATAAGCCACACCATGTGGACAAAAGTATTGGGACACCAGTTCATCCATCGTTTCTTACGTAATCTGGGGTACTGGCTGCCACTTGTCGCCAGTGTGTGCTGGTTGAGTGCTGATTGTGATTGTGAAAGGTGCTGATTGGGTATCGTGTAAGAGTCTATAACTTCATTCATCACTCAAACATTTAGAAATGCTTGGATATAATTGGATACTGATAATTAAACTGATTGTGAGCTCTGGGTATGACCTGTGCTCTCTCCTTCTGAGTGACTTGCAAGAAAGTCCAGGACATAAGGATTGTCTGTCACCATGTTGGCCCTCATTTCCGAACTCCGTGCTTTGAAAATAGACCAACAGCAGGAAACAAATACAGACAGGTACTCCCTTGTGTTATGCTGGCAAGGCTCTTGTTTTTTCCTCCTAATGATGCTGAGAAACAGTAACTTGCTGCAGCCCTTTACCAGAAGTGTCATTCGATAGTAAACCATGCAGTGAGGTTAGAAATGCCCACAGGGTAGAAAAGTTGCGCCATCCCATATGAGAGCGCCCTCAAAAAAATGAGTCATTTACGACCATGTGATCAAAGTCCTGACAGAACTAATAGGAAACTCTGGTTTCACGTAACTGTAATTATATTTAATACATTGACACAGGCCGTAACATGACTCTGTATACTTTATTCTCCTCCTTTCACCCCGATCTTCAATGGTCAGGAACCCTCAGGACCCTACAGGACCACCACAGAGCAGGTATGATGTGGGTGGTGGGTCATTCTCAGCACTGCAGTCACACTGACATGGTGGTGGTGTGTTAGTGTGTGTTGCGCTGGTACAAGTGTTTAAACCTTTCAGTGTCACATCTGGACTGAGAACTGTCCACCGACCATAAATGTCCAGCCAACAGTGTCCTGTGAGCACCGATGAAGGACTAGAGGATGACCAACACACACTGTGCAGAAACAGATGAGCTTCTGTCTCTGACTTTACATCTACAAGATGGAGCATCTAGGTAGGAGGGTCACAGAGTGGACAGTGAGTGGACTCGTCACCATGTCATTGTGACTGCAGTGCTGAGAATGACCCACCACCCACAGAATAGCTGCTCTGTGGTGGTCCTGTGGGGTCCTGATCATTGAAGATCAGGGTGAAAGGAGGAGAATAAAGTCTGCAGAGAAACAGATGAACTACAGTCTGGAATTATGGTCAGAGGAGAGGATAAAATGGACAGTGAGAGCAGAAACAGGGAGGTGTTCATAATCACAGTCACATGAATATGTTTTGTATGATTGCTGCCTGTGTTTCGATTTTGCTAAGAGGAAATGATGTATTTCAGACAGACAATAGAAATGTTTCAGTCTCTAGTTTTCATTGCCAGTGCCCAAGGGGTCCTGGCTGCTCTCAGGATGGAAGAAGGCAATATGTCTCACCATGAGTCTGAGGAGCCGTCAGGTTTCGTAACATTTCGTGATAATAGCAGCATGGACTGCTTTCGCGGGAATCATCTGAAACCTATTTTTACAAGTCTCTGACGCCAGCGGAGATGATGATGGGAAATTTAATAACAACCCTAGGAGGTTCGGTTTGTCTTGGGTGGTGAGCTGGCTTAAAAGATCAGTTTGTAAAATCATCTCGGCTCCTCAATCACAACATTCACATGCCACAGCAAAGGCAGAGCTGCTGGCATGCCTGGCTGTACAGGAGTCCTTCTTATATTAAGACCACCTCATTCTCAGGAAGAATGTCTGGACCTCGTTTCGGAGACCTTTGCTCCATTTTGTATGATTATGTAATTGATGTTTATTTCTGTTTTTCTTCACTGTTTGGGGTTCTTTTGCAAATGTGGCATAAACACTTCCTCCAGGTTATCAGGGGTTGCCACAGTTGTCACTTTCCCAGTGCTTCCAGTGCCCCTCAGGAAATGTATGTTCGTAAACAGACCAGGAAATGACCTCGAGGACAAGTGCTGTTAATAGCAAATGTTTTCAAAACACTGGCCAGGATGCTTGCTTCGGCTGGACATTGTTTTGTTGTTTTATGTCGTCTACTATCAGTAGTCTTATGGCACGATTTATAAAGCACAACAGACAACAATAGAGAGGTGCTGCCAATACAATAAGACTCAAACCTATGTCGACCAAGCAGTGTTCTCCAAAACATCTGGGATTGTTTATGAGTTGGGAATGAGATGGGGTGGTGATCATCCAAGATCCTGACCTCTCTAATGCTTGTGTAACAATGCAATCAAATCTTCACAGCAACACAAAATGCAGCAGAAAACCTTCCCTGAACAGTAGAGAGAGTTACTCCAACAAAAACAAGATGAAATTATTTTAATGCCCTTAATGTCCAAATACTTTTGTCAATTTCTGCTCTAGGAGGTGGCCTTGTCTCGCTTGCTCACTTTTGAAGTGGAACATTATTTAACCTTTAACCGAAGCCTGACCCTGAGACAGTAGAAAGTAATTCTTACAGCTTCTGCAGGTTTATTTTTGTTTATTAATTCCTTTTGTAGAAGCTCTTTAATGGAGAAGAACAGCACTGCGGTGAGGCTCTTTTCTCAATTCTTCTTCATGTACATTCAAGGACAAAGTTGCATCCAGTGCATATTTATTTATTGCTCTGTCAAAGTGTTAATACATAAATAAACAAAAATAATAAACATAACATTTAGGGGCTTATTTTCTTTATTTTTGGAAGAACATATTTAATTGATTAATAAAATTGGTGAATAAAATTATGAAAAGCATCTATGAAAGCATCCAACAAAGTTAGCCTAATGTTCTAAAGGTTAATATAAACCTTTTGTATATATATATTATATAGCCTTTCAAAAAGGTTCCACTCTCATTGTAAGCCAAAGAGCTTTTTCTCAGTACTAAACAGAACCCTTCCCAGCTCAGGATGGAATTTGATTGTTCAAGCCCAGCTGGGTGGCGAAGCTGTTTGAACATGGTGAAGTGTGGTTGTCTTAATCATCATTTTCCAGCCACCTCTGGGAAGAACCTCACAGCTATAGACTTATTCCATGGCTATTTATAATCAGACAGACTACTGAGTTCCCCTTCCTGACAGGAACCCGGCTCTAGGCTGTCTGGCCTGAGACCATTTAAGGGAAATCTGTTCTGTTAACTTGGGAGGGGGATGGGGTGGGTGGGGTTGAGACTCAACAACAGCTTGTGAACGATATAAATAAAGCTTAGAGTAAAATCACTCGAGCTGGTTATCAGGTATCAGTATCTACCTTCCAGGGACATCTGTTTTAACCTCGAAATACAAACGCGGTCTTTTCCTTACAAACGGCCCAAATCTACTGATAAGAATAACCGCGGTGGACACCAACTACGTTTCTGGACCCAGTCATCCACAGTGGGTCTCTAGTTCCCACGGTCAACTGTATTACAACAGATCCTGTTATGTACCATGTGCAGCTTGTGAAATTTGCTGAAATAGGCATGGGCAGTAATTGCTGTTGAGAAATCCAGGAGTATTTGTCTCTGGGGTTGTAAATGTGAAGGTTATTTAATATTTCACAGATATATCTGATATGTGGTGAAGTCTGACTCAACAAGACGAGTCGTGAACACATTAATCAAGCGATGATTGGTTATGAAACTGTAATGTAATGCTCTTGGCACGGAGCAGTTCCAGTAATAATGGTGCGTTCACTAAGGTCACGGTTTACCTTGGAAAAGTGAACTACGTTTAAGCATCAATTGCGGTCTGGACCGCACCTGGTCTTCAGAATGCTCTGATATTACGTAACGCTGAGAACATGATGTAATATGCTTACAAACAAGACTTTTACCCATTCAGTGAGACGGTTCTGTATAACAGTGTAACATACACCCCGAAGGAACCGCTGATTGCAGTACCTGGGGTCATGCCCTGGTGTCAATTTCATATGATGCCACATCACCTTTAATCTTCATTACAGGCACTTTAATAGGCCGGCGTTATGTTAATGAGGTTCTGCAACCAGTGGTTCTACCTTTTCTGAACACACGCTCCGGGGCTCTGTTCCAACACACGACGCTGCTGCCTTCTCAAGAGCTTCTCAATCATGAATATGGTTCTTTATTAAAGCACAATCCCAATGATTCTGCTTCTCATTTCAGGATCATTCTGCTCTACCTTACTTGGAAAAAGAGCTGTGTTAGTCAAAGCTGTGGAAGATGCATGGAATTCCCAAGGATTTGAGAATTCCATTGCCTTAACTAAAGCCCTGTCAGCAAACCAGTAATCTGAATCCACTTCCCAAAACACTCGCTGCTTACGTGCTCGCGCCCTTATGGAAACTGGGTCTCACGGATTCTCGGATTCGTATTAAAGCCACATACAACAAAACACCCCGCCTAATACTACAACACGCCGGAGAGTACGGTTTCAGCACGAGGCCCCGCCTATAAATGTTCTAGCTTCAACTGAAGCCTGAGGTGTTCTTTAAGAAGAATTACAGCCTGTCATTAAGGTCACATCAGACTGTAATCAAACATGTTAAGAGACTAATCCTGCGGTGCTCAGAACACTGGGTAGGGTCATGGGAGTGGAGGCGGGAGCTGAGCAGGTATGACTACCTGTCTTCATCGTTGCTCATAGCATCATATAATTTCACGTTATAATTAGTACTTCCAGTTGGGAAGAGAGGCACTCCTGAGGTGTCTTTGGCGGGAAGAACACAGCGTTCTTCACAGGTTTCACAGCTTTGCTGTGGCTTTTGAGGTGGCTGCACATCGCACGGCTGAACCACACATGCAGTAGATCACGGGCCTCGGTGAAGATCTGGCAGGGTCTCACGCTCAGAATCGCATCCCACCTCTGTTTGTTTACACGTTTTGTGCCATATTTACTGTAGATTCTTTTCTTGATTGGCTGTAGATGAGGAGAAGTTCTAGTTTACCGGAGTTCACACGCATTTCCTGCATGCACAGTTCATCATCATACACTCATCATCAAACAAATAGCTGCACCCAGAAGGAAGTGTGGGATTGCAGTGCTGTCGGGATGATCAGGGTCAAAAAATGATAATAAATGTAGACTGATATGATCAATATTTATTGATCTACACATACAGAAGGGGTGTCTCTCAGGATGGCATATCTGATGCGTGTTGGATTCTGCCAAAGAAAAATAAATAAAAAATTATTAGTAAAAAAAAAAAGCAAAGATTTAGTTTTTGTGTGACTGCAATTCTATACAGTTTTAAATGCAAAATAACAACTGTTATAAAATTCACTAAAACTCTGGAAATTCTAAATGTTGTAAAATGCCTGGAATGTATTATTATAATATTAAAAGTATTATTCTTCATTTATTTATTTTTCTTTTATCTTGGTATAGCTTATAGCTCAAAATCAGAAATCTAGTGTATTCTAATGTTTTAGAAAATATTAGGGATGCTACAGTCGGAGTCCCTTTCCTGGAGACGTCTGTGTGGGGGAGCTCTTGATGCAGCCTCAGTCTCCAGCCTCGGTCCACTCCTTGTGAAGATCTGCCAAGTTCTTCAATCCACCTTTCTTGACAATCTTCTCAAGGCTGTGGTCGTCTCCCTGTTGCTCGTGCACCTTTTCCCACCACATTTTCCCCTTCCAGTCAACTTTCCGTTCATATACTTTGATACAGCACTCTGAGAACAGCCAGCAATGACCTTCTGTGGATCACCCTCTTTGTGGACGGGGTCATTGATTGTCTTCTGGACAACTGTCAGGTCAGCTTTTTCCCATAATTGTGGTTTCTGTACTGAACTGGACACTATATTTATACTGTTTGAGTAGAAATGAACAGTTTGATATTCTTGAAATATTTCACTTTATGTGTAATGGATATAATAAATATGACCCGGAGATGCACGTGTTTGAACCATATCACGGTTTGCATATATTTATATAGCTGTATTATCTGCATCATACAAGCAATACTCTATTTAATTTGTGTGTGTTTATGAACGTGGACGAGACAGCGTGAGACTGCCAGCAAACCTGACATGTTGTAAACAGCAGCCTCTGGAAGTCCGTTCCAGACAGAATGTTCCAGATGTTGCAGTGCTCTGTTTAAAGGTGTGATGGCTAAAGTAGGCACATAACACAAACAAGCAGCTTAAATCACTGTAAACGTCAGTGAACACCCTTTAAAGGAATGCCAGTAACTGCATCTCTGCTGCTGGACTCAAAAAGAGCGCCAACATTTTAGTCACCTTTGCACTTGCAACGGACTGTGTGATTGATTTGTTGCCTTAATTACTGAAACGTCAACTTCTGCTGAAATGACC
Source organism: Acestrorhynchus altus (assembly GCA_034509495.1). Lineage (NCBI taxonomy): Eukaryota > Metazoa > Chordata > Actinopteri > Characiformes > Acestrorhynchidae > Acestrorhynchus > Acestrorhynchus altus. Next base: position 31,697,230 of record CM067512.1, read on the forward strand.
AAGTATATCACTGTACCAAAAAATGTAGAGTCAGATTAATAACTTAATACGTCACTGCATGGAGGTGTAGAGGTTCCTGATGGTGTCCTGTGATGATCCATCCCATGCAGCTTGAATGTTCTCACTCAGTTCTGCAGATGGTGTGGTAGGGGTGGAGTGTTGATAGAGCGTCCAATAGCATCCCACACATTTTCAATCAGGGACAGGTCTGGAGACGAGACCGACCACAGCGTAGTATCTGTGTCTTCGAGATGAGATCTTGAGACGGCAGCAGTGTGCGGACGAGCGTCGTCCTGTTGGAATAGAGCACCAGAGTGTGTTCAGAAATGGAAGGACAACTGGTTGCAGGATATTCCCACTTCTCCATGTGGAATTCTTTCAACCCCCTCGTACCATGAAGATTTTGGAGTAGAGAGATTTCCAGGCCCTGCTGCAGCAAAGCAGCTCCAAAATCTCACACTCTCACCTCCAGTGTCCAGAGTGTCCGTTCAGAAATGGTAGAGCCGTTGATGAAGACTAAAGGTGATCTGACATTGTACACAACGACACCAGGCCTTCTGGACATGTGACTTGACAACAAACTGACAAACCACGGTGCCTCCACACATGGATTCCAAAAGTAGGACTCATCACTGAAGACAACTCACTGCCATTCTGATTGACTCCATGATTGACCAGTCTGGCATGAAGTTTGGAGTTGATTCCATCCGGGTGCAACTATTCTAATACTGGATGGCGTGCGTTTACACTTCCAGTTAGTGTTGTTCTCAAATTTAAGATGAATAAATGAAAGCTTGTGGAAGTTCTACGAGAAGTCTCGAGTGCCACGTCTTCCTCCCTTCCTTAATCACCTGTCTTTACGTATAAAGACCTAAACTCACACACCCCTTTGCTGTTTATACAGGTGCTACTCCACCTCCATCCTTTCTTCCGTCACCACCAGTTCGGTCCGGTTAGTCGTCCAGGGTGGTGGCTTCCCCATATCATAGGATCTGAGAGGGCATATCAAGACCTGGCCCAACTACGGGGCCCAACTCAGAATATTTACACTAAGACCACCAACCTGTTTTGCATTTAAAGTTTAAATGAATTGGCTTTTATTATCACTGCGGTGTCTGACTGTGGCTGGGATTTACACTACTGCTTTTTTACACTAGTGCTCGAAATTTTAAAGCACTTTTAAACTGTCAAAGACGCAGTTTAAAGTTGATCAAAGCAAATATGCACACAAGAGCCCAACAAACAGCTACTCGTTAAATTTCTATAGAATAATAAAGCACAGGGTTGATGTGAACGAACTGTAAGCGGGAATAAGCTGGTTAGAGAAGGGGGTGTAAAATTCCCAGCTGTTGCTGAGACCCAGGCTGGCATGGAAGACTTTACACAGGAACACTAAGACTCCTCATGTACAGACACAGAGACAGACAAACAAACAAGGGCTCAATTGTTTTCCTACTTTGCAAAAAGGGCGGATGATATGTAATATTAATATGCTATTAATAAGTGTCTGTACATAACAAAGTACATAAACATAACAACAACAACAACAATAATAATAATAATAATAATAATAATAATAACAATGCGCAAAGGCTAATACATACTGTATATAATAATAGTACATAAAGCAAGAACCCATATTTAATAGTAATATTAAATTATTAAATTATGAAGCGTGTACTTATACATAATAAAAGTGCATAAATGCAAGTACATTTAAATAATACAAGTACATAAAGCAAATTCTTACCGTATGTAATATACAAATGCAATAATAATAATAATAATAATAATAACAATAATAATAACAACAACAATAATAATAATAATAATAGCAACAACAACAACAACAATAATAATAATAATAATAATAATAATAATAATAATAATAATAATGCATAAAAACAAGTACATATAAAAATAGTACATAAAACATATATGTATAAAATATATATAAATATATATAACAATTCAAAACAAACAAAAAATTTATATATATACATAAAACACATTTATATAATAAAAGTGCATGAAAGCAAAACTTTATACTATATTTTCATTATTTTAATTATTGTCATACAAATACTCTAAGTTATACTTACTTAGATATGAGTATAAAGTGCTACTCATAGTTCAAGCCAAAACTGCTGAATAATGAAATCTTGCACTTGCTGTTAAAACACACACACACACACACACACACACACACACACACACACACACACATCCCAAGGTCCGCATCGACTCAAAACAGAAAAACAGAAGGGTTTCAACTGTGTTGACCCTGCACGGAGCACTTTCACGTTTCCAGCACCCTGCGGCCTGTTGGACTCCATCTCGTCCACCGCTGCAACCGGACGCTCTGCCTAGCCTTTAGCAAAGCTCTTTTGATTTTTGTGGTCACAGTTCATATCTGCACGTCCTCTGTGGCCGAGGTCCCGGCACCCCGACAATGCTGAATCGTTAAGCGGGTCTATTTCTGCTGTGACACGTTCATCAGTCACTTTAACTGTGAGGGGCTGCAGGGCTCACACATGACAGAGGCTGAACACTGTGTTCTAATTTGGTGGAGCACGTTGGTAAGACCAGGGTAATGCGGACTGATAAGATTAGTATACCATCACACAGAGCACTGGATACTTGGCCTCCACTGGCAGAGGCAGGGCCGCAGGGCCGCAGCCAGGACAGGCATGGCAGAGCTGGCAGGATGGAGCTTGGGTGAACTTATATAAGGTTTTAAAGCTTGGTCAACTGTTGGAACATGTTATTTAATATTTTTACATCACTTTTCACAAATAGCAAACTGTTAAATTGCTTAATAAAATAAAATTTCAGACTTGTAGGGATATTTTATAAATCAAAATGGTTTGAATCACCATAAATATCGGCGAACCCTCTGGAACGCTTTGCCATTGATGTGAAATGTACTCCTAATGGAATCTGACAGGAAAGGACCAGTCTAACTATGTTAGTCACTCTCTCACTTGCAGCTTTAATGTGTGATTGATTTAGTGTCCTAATTGTAGAAACATGTCCACTTTTGCAGAGTTCAGAAGGGAACAGTACAGCTGGATTTGGCAGAACTGTATTATGCTGGGAAGACTGGGAGCAAAACAGGAAAAGGCAAATAAACGTCAGTGTGGGAGTGAATAAAATGACATTGAAATGACGAGAAAGGTTGTTGGGGCACTGGTTTGTCTATTTGTCCCCATTTAACTTGTCATAAAGTCAGTCGGTCATTATCTTATCCACTTCTTCACACACATACACACAGTGAGTTCACACACTATGGGTGGTGATCGCACGTGCCCGGAGTGGTGAGCAGCCCTCTCCACGGTGCCCGGGGAGCAGTTAGGGAGTGCCTTGCTCAAGTGCACTCCAGTCATGTCCAGCCAGTGATTCAAACTGGCAACTTTCCAGTCACAAGACTGGTTCCCCAACCACCAGGACATGAGTTTTCTGTTTCATCTTCTCCAGCATCATAAGAGCTATCAATAAGCTCCAGTGGCCGGGCTTGACACTGAGAATGTGTTTGTGCTCTCTGTTAAAAGGCCACATTATCCAGCCATGCCCACTTCTTTGGTTTGCATTCTTCATTTCTTTAAACTTTGCTTTAGGCTTTTTATTTTCTTTGATGATGCACCCCCACCCCCCAACCCACCACCACATTTGGACATTTCTTTAGAAATTCTTTAGAAGAGCGGTCACATATGGGCCTTTAATTTCATTTGAACAGGGACATCAATGAGACAGCGACAGTGCCCGCTACCTTGCCATCCCACCACTGAAAACCTCCCTGTGGTACAGTCACATGACTGTTAATCGAATCTGTATTGGATTACAATATCGCATACGAAAGTGGCCCAAATAGGAATCAAAAATATCAGATTCAGTGTGTTTTTCGCTGTTTACATTGTGACTCAAACAACACACACATATTAGATCATTAAGTGCAATACATTAATATCATAATTAAAATAATAAAGAGAATATGGGTCATGCACCAAGACAACGACCCTAAGCACACAAGCCATTCTACCAAAGAATGTTTAAAGAAGACTTAAGTTAGTCTTTTGGAATGACCCAAATGTTGTGGAAGGACCTGAAGCAGCAGTTCATGCGAGGAAACCCCTCATCATAACAGAGCTGAATTTTGTATGGAGGAATGGGCTGAAACAGGACGAATCAATTTCAGATGCTGAAAACAAAGGCTCACATTCATTTGTCCTATCAGATATGTAATATTGGATCATTTTCCCCGATAAATAATCCAATATTGATAAATGGGAATATTTTTGGTCACATTTACTGAGAAATATAGACAATTCAGAAGGGTTCACACACTTTCAAGCACCCCTGTATGAGGAAAAAGATCCAATTTGGGCCACTTTTACCTGCAATGTGAATGCAGCCTCATTTTGTGAGGTTGAATATGAACATCACTGTGGCTGTGTTTCTCCTCCAGTCAAGATCTAGCTCCCATGAAATCAGAACAAACCAAGTGGCCCGAATGAGCACCATTATTTACCCCCCAAACTCATTTCCCTGTTTCAGAGTTGAAATGTAATGACGCTTATTACCACCATGGGGTCTAAACGAGGCTGGGATGAATCCTCCTGCATGCACATTTAACTGAGATAACTAACTCAAGAGTTCTAGCTGTAAATCAGCTACAGTACTGTAGTAATGCAAACTGATATGATTAGTATAAAAACGCTTATGAGATTTCTTGGCCTCCTGTGGTAGAGCTGGAGCTACAATGCGGTTATTGTAACTATGTGAGACAGGCAGGAGAGTGTCTGCATTTTGGCGCTTGGAGGCACCTTATATAACCCAGTATAATCAGAGCGTAGTATCTGAGCATGTGAGAGACCATTCAACATGACCGATCATCCAGAGAAAGGAAGTTGCCATGGAGATCAAAAGCCTGTAGTTAGGAGGCCCAGTAGCAGGTATGAGTAAGCCTGATGCTGAAGGCACTATGTCAATAGGTCAACATTGCTCTCTATATAGTGGGATAGTGGGCTGCACCAATTCCAAACTTTCAGAAGATCCTGCAGTTCGGTCTCAGGCACATATGTAGTACAGGTGTGGTTGGATTAGACACTGGTTTTTGGCACATGAGGATGCCCTTTATAAGGTTCTCAGAGGCTACTTTTGGGTAGTTTACCTCTGAGTCCACTGATGGTCTGAGCTGTTTTCTGACCTGGATCATGTCTCTGATCCTGAGTTATGAAGCCTCGAATACTGGCATGTAACTGCCTGCAAAGTGCGGGGCCTGGGTGGTAAGAGTTAATAAGGTCAGAAGGTTGGTTTGTGAGCTTCTCACCTTCTCACCTACACACCACAGACGGGGCAGAAGACAAATACGGGTGGTGAAGCTCAAATTTTAATATGTTTAAATAATAAAAATAATAAAAAATGTGTGATACAATAAAAAGATAAAAATAAAAATACCTTTCTCACATCATGTATCGTATCATATATCGTAAAGTGCCATTTACCTAGAATATGTCGGGGTAAAAGTCCTAGAAATGCAAAGTACAATTACCTAGCAGTGTCTCACACCTCCCAGAAGACACGGGATTCTCCCAGTTACTCAGCAAATCATATGCAAGAACCTGGAAAGGAACAAGTCATGAGGAGAGGGTAATTCAGAGCGAATGCCCCTGACCACACATGCAGATTATCATCATCCACCCCTCCTCCACCAAATAAAGATTGCTTGGGTGGGATGTTGAGCTTGAAAAATAAAATAAATTAGCTTAAAATTTATAACACATGCCATAGCAAACCAAGATGACCTCTGAACAACACTCAGCTCGCTCACTCACTCACTCTCAGCAAATCTAGGAGGATTCGGTGAACTTGTGTAAGAAGCCTCCCACCTCGTTGCATAACTGTAAGCCTAGAAGATATGAGAGAGCATATGGGTGTGAAAGTGTCTCCTATATGCTACTGTCACATTAAAGAAAGGCTGCAGGGCCTGAAATGACAGCTGGCTGTAAATATTTCAGTGACAGTTCGTTTAATAACAACTCAGGCTTTAACACCTTCTCTTGCCCTAATTGTTGTTTTGGTTGTAGAAAGTATTTGGAATGACTTCTGCCCTTAAAGACTACCTTATCACAGTCCAAATCACAGAGCTGTCCGGGACATGCACATTCACTGTCGTCAAATCAACATCCTGTTAAAAACTAGCAATTTGTTGTGTATAGTGACATGTGTAATTCATGTTTGCTAAAACAACCGCTGTGTGAAAAACTGTTAGGACGCCCCATGAACACCTTTGACCTTTTTTAACTACAGTAGATCATTGTTGGAAAGGACAGGGTAGGTTTCTTGAAACGTCACACATTAGTTTGGTTTGCTCTTGATTGTTGGAGGGAGTGGGACCACCATGGTGAGATCCAAAAAGCTCTCTGTCAACACGGTCACGTCATGATTTCAATCAGCGTTGGACAGCACTGGTGAATCACTATGAATCAAAATGAGTTCCATCTGCCTTTCCAGCATCTTCAGCCCAAGAGCAGACTGCAAAATACGTCTTGCTCTCGCCACAGTTGATGGCAAAGTGCAGCTTCTATCATCAGAAAGAGATTAAACAAGTTTGATTTTCATGGGAGATGAGTGAGGAGACACCCTTACTGTCCAACAAACATCAGGACAAGACTAACGTTCTCCAGAGAACATCTAGGACTTCTGGTACAATCTGCTTTGGACATATGAATCCAAAGCTGTTCTGGACACAGTAACAGAAGACAGAAGACACAGCAATTGAGCACAAGAACCTCATACCAACTGTGAAGCATGGGGGTGGATGTGACATGGTTTGGGGGATCTGGAGAGCGCTCCATCATAGAAATGTGGAACAAATGGTCAATATGTTGAGATATGTATGTCTTCATTGGGGTGTCCTAACCATTTGCGTATCTTCCTGTTTCACTTATAGAGTCTTCTTCATAATACAGCACCGTTCAAAAGGTTAATGAACATGTATTTTTGAAAATGAAATGCAGCATGTGATTAAAAGTGATTAGAACAGCAAGTTCTAATCTCTCAACAGTTCAAACTCCAGGAGCTCTCAGAGATAGACACCAGAGCCTGGCTTCCATCACAACAAACCAGGTTTCAGAGTAAACAAGCAGCTCTAAAATGCAGCATTGATCAGCTACCAGCATTAAGTGACAGCTGCCTGCACATTTGTGCATGTGAGAGGTTGAGCCATTCAGTCTCGGCGGTACATTTTGTCCTAGTTGGACGGTTGCCCCTGCAAGAAGATCTGCTTTGCCTCTAAACAGTTCCTTCAGCGTCTCGCATAAAACGCTGATGTGCACCAACCAATTCTTCCTGATTAGCCGTTTTATGGAACTATGTTATGTAACTTTTAGGGTATTAAAACCAATATTTTGCAAAACACCTTGGTTTTTTTCTTTTGATTTACATTTTTCATTGTTTTTTTTTTTTTTCAAAATGAATAAAATACAAACTTCATTCATTTAGGATTTGCAGGATTTGTATAATGTTCATAATTTTGCCTGAAACTAAACTGTTGCTAAAAACACAAACTCAAGCCGAGCAGCAGCAATTGTTGCAGAACAAGATCTAAGATAATGCGTCCATATTTGAATCAAGCGATTTGCTCACACTTATTTCCTACATGTATTACAATTAAAAATGAGCTCACATGCACTTCCAGCCTGCAATGCACACAATTAAGAATAAAGCAACAGCTGAAAAAGAAATTAATGGATGGAAATTCTTGCATAAACAGTAAGAATTTTATTCACCATACATTACATGCAATTACGTATGTATATATATATATATATATATATATATATATATATATATATATATATATATATATAAAACACTTTATGTCTCAGAAATCCAGTTGGAATTTGATCATCCAGAATGGTCTTGAGTTGAAAGTGCAAGAAACTTGGTAAATTATTTGCAATGAAAGGATTGATAAGATTTTTTATAATAATACGTTCTTCAAAATAAAATAAAAAAAGAATTAAATTGTTTATGATTATCATCATTATTATTATTATTATTATTAATCATTATTATTTATTTATTTATTTATTTATTTATTTATTTATTTATTTATTATGTATGTGTTGGTTTAAGACTTTTATTCTGTCTGGGTCTGTCTATCTGGGTCAGTGACATCATCAGCCCCGCCCCCTCTCTCTGATCAGTCAGAGTCTGTATGCAGGTTGAACATGTACACGTGACCAGAGCAGTAAACATGCACTGGAAACTCCTTTGGTATTTAAACTGGGATTTAATTCAGTTGGAAACCAGTGAATTTTTCTGAGCTGAATTATTCAATGATAATTCATCACACAATGACGGGTCCATGGTTAGATTGGGTGAGGCTTGTAGTTTGTAATGTGTCATGTATGCAGGTTCTGGAAAACAGCATGTAACTGCCCCCAAACTGCAGATCTCGTGTTCTAAGTAAAGTAAAGTAAGAGTTAAGTTTAGGTTTAGGTTGAAGTCTGAATGAAGGTCAAACTATTTCTATGTGTCTAAAATGCCTTTTTTCATCAGCTATGTATGAATTTTGACCGACAGTATAATTCTGGAAAGGACTGAGCGAGAAGCCTATCAGGCCATCTCTGTTTAAACACAGCTTCAAGGACTCTTGGCATGAACAACCATGGGGTGTTTGACCATTTGCGTGTTTGCTCATTAGAACGACTACAGATCAGTCCAGGGAGTGCGTGAGGTATGTGTCCTGACTCTGAGTAGGTGGTTGTTCAATTTGGTTTGGCAGCAGGTGGATCTCCAGTGGGGTCAGAGACAGAATGTAGGAGCTCAAGTAGATCCCTAGGCCAGTTTTGCAAGATGTGTTTTACATCTTTATTCACATAAAATTACATTTTAGGTATTTATGAGTCCGTCACACACACCAATTTGAGATATAAATATTAATATGAAATATTATGATGAGATGGTGAATAATTTGATGAGCTATTTGTAATAGATTGGCTTTATTACATTAATTAGAATGTATTAAATATATTTTCTGTATAATACGTGACTAGTCCAAATAAATCAAGAACAGACGGTTCTTTATTATTTTTGATATTTATGTATGTATCAGGATTATCCCTTCTCAGGACTTGAGAACACTGTGTGAGCAAATTAAGTGACTATACATAACCAAAAATGTGGGTCAGTGACATCATCAGCCCCGCCCATCTCGCTGATCAGTCAGAGTCGAGACCCTAGCTGCGTACAGGCAGAAAATATGCAATAAATGGCTGCAATGGCATTTAAACTGGGATTGAAGTCAATCGGAAACAAGTGGATTTTAGGTGTTTTCCGAGCTGGATTGCTCAACGATGGTTGAGGACACCTCTATCACACTGCACTGGTTAGACGGTTGCACTGGGAAAGCCTGGCTGTTTGTCCTGGTATGTGTTTCATATCTTTAAGTTACTCTGAACTTAAATTATTAAGCCTTGAATACCAGTATATAGTCACCCACAAAGCCTCGGGCCTCGGGTTCTGAGAGTTACATTCACATGTTCCGTGTTCCATTGGGTTATTTTCATTGCATCTACATATCAGGTTTTAGTGAGACATAGTAATGTGTCATGCCAAGTACATTAGGACCAAACAAGCCAGCTACAGAAAATAGAACAGACATGGCTTTTGCAAGGACCTGAGTAATTGGGGCAGAGAAGGAAAAGCAAAACGTCCCTGCATGACTGAGGAAAAAACGCTTGAGGGCAAGAAGTTCTCCGAGAACAGAGTCTAAACAAAGCAGACTAAATCAGTGCCCTTATATGACTACTCCAGACACAACTAGCGGGTTGATTGCACTCAACTGCACTCTCACTACAAACAACTCCCTATTTATTACTGCTCATATACACCAATCGACCATAACATTACGACCACCTCCTTGTTTCTACACTCACTGTCCACTCTTTCAGCTCCTGTAGTTCTATAATTCCAGACCGTAGTTCATCTGTTTCTCTGCAGACTTTGTTCTCCTCCTTTCACCCTGATCTTCAATGATCAGGACCCCACAGGACCACCACAGCACTGCAGTCACACTGACATGGTGATGCAGTGGAGTGTTTAAACACTGTGTCCACTCACTGCCCACTCTGTGACACTCCTACCGAGTGTCTCCACCTTGTAGATGTAAAGTCAGAGACAGAAGCTCATCGGTCTCTGCACAGTTTGTGTTGGTCGTCCTCTAGTCCTTCATCAGTGCTCACAGGACGCTGTCGGCTGGAATTTGGTTGGTGGACTGTTCTCTGTCCGGCAGTGACACTGAGGCGTTTAAACACTCCAGCAGCACTGCTGTGTCTGATCCACACCACTAACACACCACCACCATGTCAGTGTCACTGAATGACCCCACCACCCACATAATGGAACTGAAGATCAGGGTGAAAGGAGGAGAATAAAGTATGCAGAGAAACAGATGGACTACAGTCTGAAGGGCTGATCAACTGGACAGTGAATGTAGAAACAAGAAGGTGGTCATAATGTTATGGTTGATCGCTGCACTTGCAAGTTTTAAGAAATGATTTGCTTTGGATCCTGAAGGTAATCCACATTTTGGCCACCATATCTATGGACCAGTTCCTGGCTGGGATTACAAAGAGCAAGTAATTACATTAATTTGACCTTAGTAGAGTGGATCGCATCAGAATGAAGGCGCGATTAAAGCAGCTTAGTTTACTTGGCCGACAGCATCACAAAAAAAAACGAAGAAGAAAAGAAAAAAAAAAAGAAAGCAGTGGGTGAATAAAGCTCACTAACGTTTACACAAAAGAAGATTAATCCCCAAGCCGACTAAACCCTCTAATACAGCTTTGCTTATTTATTTTATGCCTAAAATGTCTATTAGTGTTTAATGATCTATTTCTACAGATGTCTTCACCAAATCCCTCGGGGGTTACCATGTAGGGTGGAGCGTGTGGGCTGGGCTTGTGGAGGACCATTGTGCTCGGTTGTAAAGACCAAAGCCTAAAACGCCTGAACCCTGGGTGAGTTCAGTCTATCAGCTGACCCGTCCTACTCTATAACAGTGACCCTTTACTCATTCTGACATCATTTTAACCATGGAGAGCCAACAACTGTGCTTGCGTAGGTCAGACCACTTGACTCAGACTCAGTCAGCAGTGAGCGCGCACTCCCCCAAAGGCCTTAGTGGGAAAATATGCTGCATCTTGAGCTGATTATTACATTTCAAACTTGTGCATGAGCAGGCACAGCGCTGGGACACGAGGCCGTTGGGGTCATTCACTAGACTGGGTTTATAACACTGTGGCACATTTGAAGAAAGCATGTTATGAAATAATTAATATGTATTTATTATATTTTTTTCTAAACAATGATAATGTATACAATGCAGATTTAAATATTTAAATACCAAGGCATGTGTTTCATTCAATAAATCAAATACTTCAACAAGGCATTTTAAACATTAGACACTTCAACAAAATAGTCATGTGAAAAAATTAGGACACTATGTGGACAATGTGGACTATGTGCACCGTCCTGTTGGAATAGGGGACAGAGTGTGGTGACAAACCATTGTATATAGTGCTGACCATGGTGCCTCCAAGCACAGATTCGTTGGTCGTCTCAACCAAGACAAAAGCAGGACTCGTCACTGAAGATGATCCCATATTTGTGTGGTCATCATGTGACCGTTCTCTTATCTGCCTATTCCTGGTCAGTGTTGTGGTGGGTCAACCTGGGCTCATTGGCTGCAATCCTTTACATGTACAGCATTTGGCAGACACTTACAAAAGTGCTTTGGTGTTCACCCAGAAAATATCGTTTGTAGAATCCAGGAATAACTTGCATGATGCAGCAAAATGCAAATGTCAGGGTGGAGACCTTGATACCCACAAAATTCAGTAGAATTCTAATCCTTTAATGAGTTAAATGCTCTTGAAAGAGGTGCTCTTTAGTCTGCGTTTGAAGACTAAGCAAGGGGAACCCGCAGGAAGTTCATTCCACCACTTTGGTTCCAGGAGAGAAAAGAGTCTGGATGCTTGTCTTCCATGCATCTTGAGGGATGGTGGGTCAAGCTGAGCTGCAATTGATGCTCGAATTGACCATTGCCATCAAGTAAGGAGGGGCTGGTCCAGTTTTGCCTTTACAGACCAGCAGCAGGTCTGATGTTTAGCCACAGGAAGCCGGTGAAGAGAATGCAGCAGAGGAGTTATATGAACTTGGAAACATTGGGAACATATATCCCAGTTCACCAAAAAAAATCATTAAAAATCATTTTTCCACTAAAGTCTTTTTCATGTCTTTTCAAAAGACACGATAAATTGCAAAGAACCAGAGTCAGCGCATGATAACCTGCAGAAAGATGCTGTCAAACCCAGAGTATTTGCTGAGCTTTGGAGAATGCGATTTTACAGCTATGAACATATACTGCGCGAATGCAGAACGGCACGTATATGCTTCCAATTTGGCTTTAAAGCCTATTAATCTGAATAAAAGAACTCACAACATTCTCCAGACAACTTCGGTGGTCCATAGGGTTTATTACAGTGCTGTCGAGTTTAATATCAGAGAAAATTCTGGATGCTGTGGTGTGTATTATTGCAGCAACTTGGCTTAAAGTGCTCTATATTTGGCTTTAATAGAAAAAGGAAAATACCTTTCCCATGATTTGATTCGACAGATCTGGAACTTTACAGCTTACGTAACAGCGCCGTTATAGTGTTGAAATTGCATAAGGCAGCAGGAAAACTGAATATGAGCCTCCCAAACAAAACTCGAGCGCTCTTGTGTTTATTGACTTGACTTCATGGGAGCATTGTCTAACCAAACAAGCTCTGCTTATTCCTGCTTGTAAGCTGCGGTGATGCCTCACTGAGCTTTCCTCTAAGACAAGCTAAGTGCAGAAAGCCTGGGGGTTTGAAAGGGAGACACAGCTGCAGCTCTGCCAGAGCTCTACTCAAGCTCTCGCTCCTTCACTCAGCCTTTTTGGACAGGACATGCAAATCTTTGGGCCCTTGTGAGCCAATGGCAGAGAAGAAGAGTGCACAGGCTTATATAACAGTCGGAGCAGACATGAGAAAGGGTGTTGTCTGGGGCTGCAGACGCTCGCACCACAGGCTTCCGCTTCCAGTGGGAAAAAGCACAAAACCAGCACTTCAAAGCCTGACCTGTTGCACATTAACCTGTTCTACTGAATCCTCAACCCTCTGCTTATTATTAACCCTTAGGAGTCTAGAATTACTGCTCTTATTTCCTTTCCTGGTAGCGTCATGGTGGGTCCGGAGCTTACCCGGAATCACTGGGTGCATGGATAGAATACCCCCTGGACAGGACGCCAGGGTACCAGAAATATCCACCCATTCACACGCATATAGGCGGCAATGTAGCCTGACCAATTCATCCACCATGTGTTTTTTGAGACCAGACCATGGTAGAAGAAGGACAATGACACCAAACACACGTCAAATGTGGCTTCTGGAATGTCTTTCCCAAAGTTTGGACCTAAACCTAAACAAAAAACATGAAATGTGTTTAAAAACTCATTTCTTTGAGCTCCATCAGTTCTGCAAAGTGTGGTCAAATGTTCAACACTGAATGTATAATGATGACCCTGCACATTCATTCATTCATTCATTCATTCATTCATTCATTCATTCATTCATTCATCTTCTTCTCCACTTCTTTCTGGTCAGGGTCACAGTGGGTTTGGTGTCATTCCAGAATCACCCTGCTGAACAATCCAGCTTAAAACCAGCTTTTGCCGGTTTCAGATGCTCTGGGCTGGTCTCTGATGGTCACTGTGGTTGACACGCTGGTCCTCCAGATGATTATATACTCCCTACTGGTAAACTAGCCAGTTAACCAGCTCTTGGCTCATTGTCACATTTGATTCTGGTAAAGATGCTCATGCTGGCCAGCCAGCTTGTTCATACTGGTTGTGCTGTGCAACTGAGAACGACCAGCTTGAGCTTTCTGGTCACTCATGTCCTCACTCACTCACTCACTCACTCACTCACTCACTCACTCACTCACTCACTCACTCACTCACTCGCATCGCCAATGTACAAACCATGTTTTTGGGACTTTGGAGGAAACCAGACAATGCTGTCACAGAAACTGATTGGTCCTACAGTCAAACCCACAACTCCAGACCTTGATACAGTACAGATTAACTACTGTGGCACTCTTCCAATCTACTGTACAATTACTTTTATGTAATCAGGTAATTAGGTAATTACCTGGGTAATTATATAGTTATGTTAATTTGCATTCCATTTCCAATCCATGTTGACAGATTCAAGCCTGTGCTTCGACATTTTTTACTTCACTTTTCTGTGGTTTTGCTGCAGAATGTCAATTTACACTCATCATCATACATATAGTTGCACCCAGAAGGAAGTGTGGGATTGCAGTGCTATTGGGAAGAAGCAGTGTCTCCCAGTACGGCATATTTCTCTGCTTCTCTGAATAAGTATCATACATACTTTGGTGGGATTGAGAGGATAAAGGGAATGGGAATGTGTTTATTTAGTAAAGAATATGGATGTTCATGCATCAGGATTTGGAAAAATGGCCATTTCAGTATCTAAACTGAAGTTAAGCGTCAGATGGAAATCAGAACGTGGGAGGAAATAAAGACCTGGCTGTTCGATCGATTTCTTTCAATGCAACTTCTCTGTGTGGTCAAGCTCACAACAAGGTCAAGCATTGTTTACAACATTCCGTTGAGTTTTTGGTTCTGGTTCTGTGTAGTGGAAAGGCGGTTTCTCAGCCAGGCATGAAACAGAAAAAACATTTTTACAGTCACGTTGACATTTGGTAACTAGAAATTGCATAACTTTTTGTTTATGGACAAAAAAAACAAACAAGGTCTGATGTTTGGCTTTGATTATACATCCTTCTCTCTACCACAAGGAGTAAAGTTCCCACAATGAGAATTTGAAGGAGTTGTTGTTTTCTGTTTTTTCTTTTTTTTATTCTGGTAGTTGAGTAAGAGGAGTTTCCAGGAAATGCAACTGTCTGATTCAAGTCTTTTATTATTATTATTATTATTATGTAATTATGTAATTATGGTTGGCTGTGATACTTCATTATAAAAGTTGTACTTATTCCAGTGTGGGCTCTTTGTAAGCCTGTAAGCTACCAATTTTTATACACTGGTCAGTAAATTGATAACTCCGGGGCGGTCTGTCATAGATCGTTGAGGAAAAGTGAAAAGCCACTGGAGAGGAGGGTCAGTGTGGTTAGGACAATGGTTAGGCTTCAACATTGAAAGCAGCTCCAAGGAGGAGGTGGCTTCAGTGTTCTGGCTGAGTCAACTTTAAAGTCATTTATTATTACGACTTCATTATCCACTCATTCATTCATTAAAAAGGCAGACGTCATGGCTCTCAGTGAGGTGTTGGGTATAATGCAACATGCCAAATGTCTTGGCATGGAGTTGTAGAGGTTCCTTAGAGTTGCATTGTCGATTGCATGTCAATTAATATCCCACACATTTTCAATCAGGGATACGTCTACAGACACATCTAGCACACATGGATTCCTTCATCATCACCATGAGCAAAGTGAGACCCTTCGTTGTCGATTGTGGGTAAGCAGGAAAGGTTATTCCCTCCAAATGGCAACATGCTGGAAATGTTGAGAAGGGCAGGTCAATCCCAAGCCACAGAGTTACAGTAAAGCAGCAAGCAGCTGGCCAGCAGGGAATCTGTGGGACAGAACTTCAAAGCACACCCATCCTCTGCCTGGGCCTTGTTCTGTCACTTCCTTTAATACGTCTGCTCAGTGACACACTGACCACAGTAAATGACCCAGTTGAGTGCCAAGAATGACACTGTGATTGTGGCAGAATCCCTTTGTTCAACCAAGGATACTTTTTTCTACACCTTTTCTGCATTATAGGATGCAGTGTAACTGCAGCAGTGGGCTCGGTTTCTTCTGCATATGTGCGGTTTACAGTGTAATATACATGTGGGTCAGCGTTTCATAAGTGCTGAGCTCCAGCTGGATCCTGTACAGTCTCTCAGGACCCACCCCTGCTGATGTAGGTCTGCACAGCTCTCAAAAGCAACAGAAGTGAAACAGGGAGGACTCAGCAGGGCCCAGAATGCCTGAGGGAATTATTGTAGGATACAGAGAAATGCACTTCGCATAACACAGCTGATACTGTGCTGCCCAGTTATAGAACTCTGTGCTCCCAGGAATTATTCGACTATGCAGAACATATCATAAAATTATCATAAAAATAATTCTACTAGCATTATTAATTGCATAACTTCAGATAATAGAGATATAAGGTTTCTGCATGACAATGTGAATGGATAATGTTACATCACCCAACCTGTATACATTGCTCCTCATTCCACGGTGTCCTATGTACACCTGGAATATGTTGTGGAACCAAATCTGTACAACTTCTGTTTATGTCCCATCATTGTGTGGGTATATAAAGTCCATGAAGGGCTGCAAACAGTCACCAAGCAGTGAAATGTAGTTACACCAGTCAATGCCATGTTTAGAAGCATCAGTGGATCCATGACAACACCCCTCACACCAGTATGGAGCCACCACCAGCCCATGGACCCCACTTCTTGACAAGTTGGGTCCATGGATTCATGGGGTCTGTTCCACACACAAACCCTACCATCCACCTGAAGCAACTGGCACTCATTGGACCATCATCAATCATTAAGCACTCACTGCACTGTCCACTATGGGTGGTAATGTCTTCTAAGATGTATTCCCAGTATACACATGACATGTCAATTAATTTTAAAAAAGCAGTTGCACCCAGAAGGAATTCCACGTCGGGAAGGATAGCAGAAGGTTACAGAAGTGGTGTCTCTCAGAACAGCGTTGGGTTTAACGCAACATGCAAGATGTCTAGGTTCCTAATGGTGTCCTGTGATGATCCATCCCATGCAGTTTGAATGTTCTCACTCAGTTCTGCAGATGGTGTGGTAGGGGTGGAGTGTTGATAGAGCGTCCAATAGCGTCCACACATTTTCAATCTGGGACAGGTCTGGAGACGAGACCGACCACGGCGTAGTATCTGTGTCTTCAAGGAGTGATCTTGAGAAGGCAGCAGTGTGTGGACGAGCATCGTCCTGTTTGAATAGAGCCCCGGGGTATGTGTTCAGAAAAGGTAGAACCACTGGTTGCAGGACCTCATTAATGTAACACGGGTCTGTTAAAGTGCCTGTAATGAAGATCAAAGATGATCTGGCATGGAATCTATACCCAGACCATGACACCAGGCCTCCTGGATGTGTGGTTGATCTCTGATTTGTTGGTCATCTTCATCTACAGCATATAGCTTTATGTATTTAAAGCATTAATGACAAAAGAATATATGATGTCATAATAATAAGACAATAAGCACATTTGAATTTGTTTCTGTATCATTAGTTTAACGTGTTGCCACTTTTTTCATCTGAACATCTCAAAATATTATTTATATCAGTTGCATTTTGGTGAGTCAGGTCTGAACGCTTGCCAGCGTTGAGCTTGTTGCTGACTAAGCCTCATAAACAACAGCAGGTAATCAGTTCTGTGCCTCCCCACCAGTGTCCAGCAATTTCAGATGAGCTTACAGCTGTAATAAGCAGATTTACTGAAACACTGCCACCCAAATCACAGCTGGCTGTCACACCTGGAAGCTACTCATGGTCTCAAACTAAAGACTTTCAGTCTGGCATCTACCACCGTAAAGGACCTGTGACTGTTCTCTGGGCCCGTCCTCATTCCAGTGGTTGGAAATTTGTATGACTACGCTTTCTATCAGCTGTTCATAAACCAGAACAACCATGTCATTTCCCGAACAAAAACACTGGTTCATCCTGTTTGTCCTGGTGTTGCGTCAGATCATTGCACAGCACTGCTTTTGGTTACATATAATTGTGAGTGCTTGGACGAGGTTATATAATATACAAGATGTGGACAAAAGTATTGGGACGTCTGCTCATTCTTTGTTGCTGCTGACCTCAAGGATATTAAAAAGATCCTTCTTGAAGTAACTGTCTCTATTGTCCAGGGCAGACTTTCTAGAGAACTGCTGTGAGGATTTGATTGCATACAGCCAGGAGTGTAGCACCAAATCTTGGGCCCTGGTTCAGCTGTTTGCCCAGGTCCATTAGGTCCTTATCACTTAACTATGCAGGGCCCGGTGTACGCAGGTCCACCTTTCCCCAAGCAGAGCATCAGTGATGTCAGGATGCTCTAAATCCTGCCTCATTTATCTCCTACTCCACAACTCATCCCAAAGCATTCCTGAGAACATAGTTCTGCTGCTCCACAGCTCAATGCTGGGGGTCTTTGTACTCCTCTAACCCACACCTGGCATCAGCTATGGTGCCAATAGGCTCATGGTTATCTACTCTAGAGCCCTATTTTATTGGCAGTACTTCTCTACAGGGACTAGTATACTATAAGCTGTGTGTGCATTTGCACATTTATGTCAGCATTGGGTGTAACCTAAAGTTGAATTCATTCATTCATTTGAAGGGGTGTCCACAGATATCGAACTTCTGTTTGATTTTCTTTGGCAAGGTTTTGGCCTAAAAAGAGTTTGAGGTTATTATTTACAGCATGCAGTCCATACTTGGAAGCTGTTCGACTTCATGGACTCGGATACGTGGAATGAACACCAATGTGTCCGGAAAAGGACAAACTCCTTTTGGACTCTGCCCTCTGTGCTCTCTGCTCTGTGCCAGTTGTCTGCCATATCCTGCTGTTGATACTGGCAGCTGTTGTCTTGCTCTTGTGGCTCCTTTTGCGTAAGCTCTAATTCATAGTGAGTTTATCAAAAAGAGCAAGAACTGTCATTTTTTTGTCAACACTGGACCTGATCTGACTCAGGTTAGGGTGGCCCAAAACACGTAAGCCTCACCTGTGCAGCGTGATCAGACTCGTGTTGTCCCACATAAGCACTGGGGAGGCGTGTGCTCCGGTTTGGGGATCATGGAGTAGAAGCTTAATTGCTGAGTGGCGTAAAGTGGGTCAGAAGCTGCAGGGAGAGCTTAGTGGAGACTGGTGGTGTGAGGTGGTGCTGGGCTTTGACCTGTGATGACCAGGGAGTAATGGCAGCCAGCTTAGTCACTGTTCTGTTACGCACTGGCACACAACAGAACCACTGTGCCTAAGCGTTTACGCCATGACTGCATAATGTGTACTTGGACGCTGCCAGAGAACATAGTTTTCAGTGCCTCATATCAAACTGTGACATTGTGTGGCATCATCGGACCAAATAACGGACCAACCTCAGAGCCTTTTGTTCACACGGTAATGAAGTAGGGTTGTTTATGTTGATCTGAATACACTGAAGCAAAAAGCAGACTAACATTTGATCTTATAAAAGCTATATAAGAGGTTTTGGCACTCTGGGCAGATGCTGAATCCTGCTGGAGAAGGAAATCAGAATCTCCATAAAACTCATCAGGAGATGGAAGCATGAAGTGCTGTTAACTCCGCTGGTAGATTCTGGACTAGATATTACACAGTGGTCCAACTCCAGCAGATGACATGACCTCCTTAACAATTACAGACTATGAAAACTTCATACTGGACTTCAAACACCTTGGACTCTGTGCTTCTCCAGTCTTCTTCCAGACTCTAGGAGCATGAGTTGAGACTCCAGGACTCTCGATTTCCAAATGCAATGCAGAATTGAAAAGAGGACTTTGGAGCTCTGAGAAACAGTCCAGTTGTTTCTCTCCTTAGTCCAGGTAAGATGTTCTGACACTGTCTCTGCTTCAGGCTTGATATTAGGAAGTCTGCAGTCGGAGCCCCGTTCCTGGAGACATGGGGACTTCTGACACCAGCCTCAGTCCACTCCTTCTGAAGCTCTCACAAGTTCTTGAATCTTCTTTTATGGACAATCCTTTCAGGGCTGTGGTCGTCCCTGTTGCTCGTGCACCTTTTCCCACCACATTTTCCCCTTCCAGTCAACTTTCCTTTAATATGCTTAGATACAGCAATCTTCTGCATGATTGTTCCTGCCGAATTATTTATACTTTAACTTGAAATTAGATATTATAATAATTTAAGTGCATTTCTGATCAATAGTGAAATAAAAGGCTTAGAATTTGTTTACGTGTCATGAATATAAGCTCTATCGCAGTTTATGTTCTTGTATTGAATCATGAAACAATATGAAAATGTTTGGTGAGATTTTTTTTTACACCTGTGTGATTTATCTGGAAATAAAAGGTCACTAAAAAAATGCTGTGATGTGTTTGCTGCCGTGACTAATGTACTAAGCAGTACTAATCCTAACACAGTTGAGCATATTTGTGTGTGGTTTCATTTTCCACTGATGTAACTTGCCCGACTGGTGAGAGAAAAGAGAAAAAAAACCCTCTAGACTTTTAAAATCACACTTTGTACAAAAGGAAATAATTCAAATGTTGAAACGTTTTCAGCATCTCAGTTTCAATTTTCAACTCCATTAATATTTAAAAAATGTTTCTTTGTAATCTTTGAAAATTAATCTTAAGTAAAATACCCAAATACAGTTACTCGAGTATTTTTCACCCCAGGCTATGAACTATTATTCATAATGAGTGACACAACGCCTCTCCTCCCCATTACACACAGGTAGAATTAAAGTTCATTTTATAAAGCAAACGAGTAAAATGTAAGTATATATCAGTCTACTATTTTATATATCAGTCTACTATTTTATATATCAGTCTACTATTTTGTATATTATACTTACTTGGAATAAACTGGAATATTGTATTATAGTATATATAATTGTAGTAGATATATATATATATATATATATATATATATATATATATATATATATATATTATTATATAGTGAATTAAATAACACAGGTAATACAGGAGTGTGTTATAAGTCTACTTAAGTATGCTACCTAAATACTTTATATTTAGCACACATATCATTACCAATCTCAATCAACGTTATGCTTTCAGCACAATTGTTGATACGCATTAACATAGTTCCATGTTAGTACACTTTAAATACATTGATCATTAATGCACCATATTCTTTCTTACATTGGGGAAGTTCTCTTTAAGTGAACTTGACATAATGCTTAAAGTTTACTTCTTATATCTTATCTTTCACACTTTAAAGTCTGCCAGTAGGTTTCATTATACAGGTATAGGCCAAATATACTATGTGCTTAGAATTACAGCAATAAATCTCTTTTTAAGGCAAGTCTCACAAACTCTTCAAATGAACCTCTGTCCTTTCTCAGTCGTTACGGTGCAACAAGCCATTGAGAGTGTTCTTTCTCACACTTTCAGAAAGCAGCAGATGTGCACCTGACAGCAGGGGGATGCTTTGATTTGTTTGCACTATCAGTCTAAAGCTTTCATTACTCGAGATTCTCTCACCCAAGTTCATGGGAGAGAGGAATTGACCGGGCTCTGCTTTATTGTTGAGAGCCAAACAACAAGGCCCTGTGTGTTTTTTGGAGTGTTTGTCCAATCAAGACGCTATGCAGACAATGCCATGGTTATCTGTGTGATGCAACAGTGGAGCTTTCAGATGGTGGCCGCCACGCCGTGCCTGTCTTGGGGCATTAATCCTCTGGACATACATCAGCCTTGGTGGTTTGGTACTGAAAAAATCTCATAAGACTGAGGGAGGCCTGGAAGCACTCCAAGGTTTAAGATCTTATGGAGAGAAGCAGAAAAACCTGCATTAAGATCTGGAGCAGAGGGATGGGTGTTAGAGAAAATTCACCCCAGGCGGAGCACAGAAGAAAGTGATTGTCCAGGACGGCTGCAAAGGCCATTGTCTGTTGTTTCAGCTGCCTATAAACCCTGCAGTCCATTTATATTAGACTTGCTTAATCTTCACATCTTTGTGCATTAACCACATTCCGTTTAATTCTATTGTATTCAGTGTTGTTAGAATGGTACATCCTGAAGATACTAACCACTTGCCATCTTTTCCCAGGGCTCAAGAAGGCAGCCTGGGGCTTGGCGTTAAATCCCAAGGTCAGATTCCTCCTGGGACACACATCTGTGCTTCTTAGCTGTGTTGGCCTTGCGCCAGAGGCTGACCCACTACTCTGCGTGTACGAGGCTGGGAAAGCTCCCTCAGCCTGGCTGGAGTTAGTGCTCTTCAGCATGACCCTCCGCAGTCCGCCCAGCACCCTCTCAGTCAGGTTATCAGGCCGATGCTTTCATCAGCCTCTTGCCTTCCACACTCTGCTTATTTTCCAGTGAACACTGTCACCACAGATGTATAGCTTAATTCAGAAGTCACATGGGGAATAGAAAGCGAGTCTGGAAATGGAGGGAAATTAAGTCAACACTTACTGACTCATTCTGTCCTACTCTGATCAAGCCTCGCTATAAATGGACCTGTCTGATGCCCACAGGGTGTAGAGGTGCAAATGACGACTATCAAATATCTACTAATTCAAATGTGATTGTGATCTCTGTGATCTCTCGAGTTGGCTTTGGTTGTTTGTTGAGAAATCAATATATATATATATATATATATATATATATATATATATATATATATATATATATATATAGAGAGAGAGAGAGAGAGAGAGAGAGAGAGAGAGAGATAGTGAGAGAGAGTGAGAGAGAGAGAGAGTTAGAGATGCAAGTTAATATGACTTCAATTAAGGATCATTGGCATCCCAATGTTAAGTAATCCAACATTTCTCAAACGTTTTTAGACTGTCTTCATTCCTTCGGCCTCAGGGAGTGTCTCTTTCCTTGCATGTCTGCTGACTCTAAGGCTGAGTCAGAGACTAAACGCAGCCACTTGCTCTTTAGCTTTAGACCTCAGGCCAGGACAGAGTACAGGCCTCTGCCAGGGGCAGGGGGGCTTAATGCATGAGGAAAGGCTGCTGATAGATGATCCTAATTCCTTTTGGGCAGCCAAGCCCCACAGCTCTTTAGGCAGAGAGTAAACACACGAGTCCCTCCGGAGTCTGGAGGAACTGAGAGTACTTTTATGGTGGAGCACTAATGGGGTGATCCAAGGACTGTGCAGAGAGTCATTTTTAAGATGCCAGCAGTGTGGGAGCGTTTGATTACCACATCATTAGGGAGTTTCTAATGCCTTTTCCTCCTGTTTGCACAACTATTAATACACTTGACTGTGCCAACGGCCCCCTGGCTGAAAAAGTGGCTGCAGACCATTGTCTTGGATGAAGAATAGCAGGAATTATCTCAAAGGAAAAACTGTGTGTGCTGCCTAGTTTGTTTTGCTCTGCACTTTCCACGAGTTTAATGCAAATATTAGAACCCCAAACGAGTGGATAAAAAAACGGAGAGCAGTGGAAAGAATGAATAGATCTCAAACTGTGAGGGGACCCAGGGCTCTTTGGGTTATCCTGACATTATTCCTCCCATTAATCGTGGAAAATACAGCCCTGCACCCGTGTTTCCTGTCAACATTATCGAAGATGTGAGGTGCACGTGAGCAGTTGTGTTGATGTAGAACCACCTCTGAGAAGCTCAAAGGAAAGACGATGCACCTGCTGAAAGGACAAGGAAGCGCTGGGTCATTGAACTGTAAATACTGAGACAGCTTGGTTTGAATAGGACACTGGTATGACCTTTTAAATATAGGACCACTTAGTTTTTTGAATAGCCTGCCAATTCCAACCCACTAGTCAAGACTCCTAATATATGATGCCACCAGTGCTGGAGAGCCAGCAAACCATGTCCTGGCTCTTCTCAAAGCCTGTCAACTGTGCAAAATGTCTTTGAGTGCATCATAGAGGCATGTGTAGCAGTTAGCAGTCTCTCACTCAGAGGTACACTACCCAAAAGTAGCCCCAGAGCACCTTTTTATAGAGCAGAGAGTTCACGTATCTGATCTGCCCAGTCACGCAAAACATACGCTCAGAAAGAGCAAGGAGGGCATGTACAGGTACAGGGACACCTACACTGGCCTGCATACGTTCACATGCAGTTTCATGAAGTTTGCATTGTGGATCATGCACTAAAGTGTGCTTTAATGGATAGAATTAGTCACTGCTGCCCAGAGAGGTTTGACAGATGGAATTACACCTTTAAAGATCATCTGAAAATACCTGGGATTTCTTGTGGGATAAAGACTAAAGCTTGGGATTACACTTTCACCTGTCATGCATTCGCTCTCTGCTCTCTGCAGCCCGTAAGTCATGAGGCTCAAAACTGCATGCATAGTTTGACTTGCATAACCTCGAACCTGGGTGTTTCCAAGGTTAGGGATGGGTCACTCAGACAGGAGGAGACAGTGAGATATAGGAATGTGCGCTTGGTCATGAAGGGTCATAAACAGGAGGCTTCTCAAGCTAATATCTATCGTACGATAGAAATGGTTCCTTATCTGATATTACCTGTTATGGCTGCTGGTTTACTGCAAACAAATTGAACTTTGATAAATGTGACAGATCCAAATCGAGGCTAAGTAATTCAGTGCTCTTGACACCACTTTAACAAGCCAATACACCAAAAAGGAAATGGTTAAGTGACCTCCTGAGATTTACGATTAATTGCAGGGTCATAGAGCAGCTCCAGGCAGTGCCGTGCCATATGGGCCAATGCTCCTGCCTGCAGGTCTTAAACTACTGCTAACTGCTATGTGTGTCAGAAGGGGCCTCTAGGGTGACTGGACAGTGAACAGACACATAAACACATGTGTTGGGACTAATAGACTAGGGCATGTTCACTCACCTGTGTAAGAGGCTCTTTAACCTTTAGAAGCCAAGGCCAATTTTATGGGATGATTATGCAATTTGATCTACTTTTATTCACCAAAATATTAAAAAAGTGTTTATAGGAGACACATGCCAGGTATTGTTATTATCAGGAGATCCTAGAATACTCAAATACAGCTCTGGGAACCATGAAGAGACCAATCCACATTACGGTTTTTCTTGTTTTACTACTTACAGGATACATTTAGGTATTTCACTCAAATTCCAAATAGAATATAACCTCTGTTTAAAGGACCTGGTGGTTAGGGAAGCAGCTTTGTGACTGGAATGTTGCTGGTTTCAATCCCTGAAGTGGCAGAACATGACTAAAGTGCCTTAAGCAACACACTTAACGCCTCAGATGCTTCCAGGGCACCGTGGATAGGTCTGCCCACCACTCCGGGTACGTGTGCTCACTGCCCCCAAGTGTGTGAATGAGTTAAATACAGAGGGCAAATTCTCCTCTGTGGATCATTGGGTCTATGTGGACCACACCTTAGATAAGCTGATTTAAGGAAATAAATGGAAAAATGAAGAGAATATAAATATTTGCATGCATTTAACCATGTTTTGATCAAAATATGAACTAAAAGCTGTTGGAAATTGATCATGTGTGTTTTTGAGGAGTTACCCTACTACAAACAACTCTATCAAATAATCCAGAGCCGTTCAGGTTTCATCATCAGCTGATAAACGGGTCAGGGTAAACATAAAATGTGTGCTTATGACCAACCTGGTTCAAACTGTGTGACATCAGCAAACCAGTGCTGCCCGCTTGATTTGACTGATGTGAGATACTGTTCTGAGTCATCAAGCAGTGTACAAAAAGAGATGTTAATGTCATCCATGCTATCCATGGAAACCAGTGACAACAATGGCACGGCTGAAACACAACACAGCAGTTTACGAGGTGCCAAAAAATTGACATATGCTGTTTGGCAACCAGTGTAGAGCACTTCCTGTTTCTTATAAGCATAGCACTTATGAAGAATGAGAACTCAGTTTGGTGCTGAGTGGATAATCAGGCTGCTGTAATGGTTTGGAAATTCCCTGGACATTGAGAACACTCAACAAATAGGGGTTTGACTGGGAACAATAGTGGGTGCATTTAGATACAACATAGACACATTTTAACACATCCTTTCAAAATCGTAGACACAAAAAAGCATTAAAGCAGCTGTTATTGATCTACAGCACTGCTTTAACCCTTGAAGAACCCCATTAAAAGAAGCATCTGCAGAATGTGATAGGCTGAGAGGTGGAGCTGCTGTGTTTCCAGCAGCCCGTCCTGATTATGGACCACCTGATGCTGGACGACGTGGCTTAACGTAAGCAGCCCTGGCTGACTGAAGGTATGAGACAGAGGAAGGAGAAGTATCAGTCAAAAGTTTCAGAACAATCCCTTGAACTTCTCTTGATTTTTCCCCTCAACATGTTAACTATAAGCACTTCAAGTCCAGTGAAGTGTGCAGTGACTTTGTGCTTTGAAATAATGGAAGTAATGCTTGCCTGGGACGAGCAGCACTGTCAGAGGAGTATAAAATAAACGGGCTTTACTAAAATGTTTGACTTTTCTTGTTTGCAGTTCAGAAAAACTGCTTGTCCTTGAAATCTGCATGCCACCCCAATGTACATCTGGGAGAGCAAACACACCAGACAGTGCCATTTGCTCTGGTGCCATTTTTCCAGCTTTGGACTTGGCATTTCAGAATGACAAAAGCAACCCTCAAGATCGGTCCATCTGTAGGGCCAGATTTTTCCAAACTGATAAGAATCTGGAACTGATATCAATTGTGAACTGATAAGACAAGACAATCATGGCCATTCTTCATTCGAAGAACCCACTTCTGTCACACTTCTAGCACATTTAAAACATGTTGGATGGAAAACTAGGGATTGATTGATTGATTGATTGATTGATTGATTGATTGATTGATTGATTCTGCAACTGGGCAAGAACATATACCAGAGTCCTTGGACTTCATTATAGTGGGTACCAGATGGATGCCAAAAGCATTTACTATTCCTCTATCCACAGTGTCAAGTGTGTACCAGGAATACATCACAGAAGGCATTACCACCCACAGTGGACAGTGCGGTGGGTGGTAATAATCACGACTGGTGAGGTCTGACTAGAATTGTCTTTGTAAAACTCAACTCATTATTATTCAGCTTTAATGGGATATGATAAATATCAGGGGACACAATAACTAGTAACTGTCTTTTGACTTGTTATATAATCAACTTTCTAATGGCAAAAGAAAGTTTAGTCCATCAACACCCTTAAATACTCATATACTAGTCACGTTTAAGCCCTGTTTTTCCTGTAATAAGCTGGACAGTCCTTGAGTGTGAAGGTCAGTTGGATCAGCTGTTGCTCTGTTTGATCTAGGCCCCCTTACGCAGGTCATTTTGTAACACCAGAGAAGGACGAATCCAACTTCAGCATATTTGTTTTCGTCTCGGCTTACACACGGTGGATGTACGAGCTTAGCATGAACATCCCTGCAGTGTAACATGATGAAATAAGAGGATTTATGTGTATAGTTCAAGCTTTGATGCTCAGTCACTCTCATTCCAAAGGAAATGAACCTGACAATCAAATTCAACCGCAATGACATTTCAATTCCACCTTTAGTGTCACCTGAAAGGCACCACCTGTTTACCAACAACAGTGACTGACACTTCCTCCATTCATTCGATTTTGCATCGGTCCCAAGCTCACCATAACCAAGAGTACAAGGGTTAACAATAAAACATCTGAAATGTTTCTTCATACTTCCAGCTTTCAATGGGTGTAGAGTTCAAGGGGAATTCCACTGGATTTCCGCATACACTTGTTGTCTAGAAAAAAAAAAGAAAAACATCAATTGAATGGAGGCTGTGGTGCACTGTTGGTGCTCTATCCTGAACACAAGATGGGATACAGTTGATCATGGAGGCCTACAGGTTCAGCATGGCATCCCACAGATGTTGCAGCTGGGCATGTTGAAGCTGTGTCCAGCTGCAGCCATAAATAGTGGATGAGTGAGCAGGCTGAGAAAGTGTTGCAATCATTCCTGTGAAACCCTTGCCGCGTGTGGGAGCATTATCCTGCTGCAACATGTAATGAGAGGCAACACACATATGGCTGAGCTGGTCTTATCACTTTCAGGGGTAGTAATAACTCCACAGCAAAGGCAGGAACGAATGCTCACCACAAGGCCTCCATACCAAACCCAAACATCACCAGATCCCAAACAGAACTTGGATTCGTCACTAAAGGTGATACGGTTCCAGTCCACAGCAGTCCAGGTTTCTTTCTACGGTTCACGACACCATGGCACAATGCCGTGGTCAACTGGGCAAAGTCTAGCTGTCAACAATCTCTCACCAAAGGTACACTACCCAAAAGTAGCATTTTAAAGCCTTTCTGTTGGGCAGTGCGCAAAGAACTTTTACAGCCTCTTGTGTCAAGACCCACACTAGCTAAGAGCGGTTTGATGTGAAATGCTCTGATCTAGGAACTTGTTTTTGATATAAAATGACAATAGATCTATAAGACTACTTCAGTCTACAGGCTGTGGCACAGAATCATAGTGCAGACATTATGATGTTCTGGACCTTAGCTGGACCTTACTGATTTAACACCCCCTGTTCCACAGCACTGCTCCAAAGATCCCTTTCTATTGGGCATGATTGTACCAGTTAAGGAAAATGACCTTCAAGATGAAAGTGGACTGAATTGTAACCGCTGAAGCCCCTCTAAAGGCAGCGAGCGTGACTGTGATGCTGAAGAGTTGTTTAGCTTGCATGAAGTGTGAACTGAAAATCAAGTGCTTGGATTAAAATTCTCGGTTCACATATGACTCAACTGTGCCCACAGACCACAATCCATCACCATCACTATTCCTGTGACCAACCCATTTTCCTGGGTTTGTGCAAACTTTCAGAAGGACAGGGCCGTTGCCATGTATACGGCTGATACGAAAGAAGATATGGGTCTCCATTTTTGCTTTCACTTGCTTGCAGAGACAAGTTCAAGTCAGTCGGTGGGAGAACGAACTCTTCAGATAAGACAAATATATGGCTTTTTTGCTTTTAAGGACTAAAAATCCCAAACATTCTATTGGAAAATGATCATTCAGAGTTTTTGAGCTGAAAATGGGTTATTTGTGATGATTAAATTGATAAGGATATTTATGATAAGTTCAAAATAGTTGACAGTGGTCCAAATAAATAACATCAATATGTAATGAAAACAATTAAAAACAAACCTGAATATCATTTCTTATTTTTCTTATTTATGCAGGTATCAGTATTATCCTTTCTCAGGACTTTTATTCTAAAATTTGAACACCGTGTGAGCAAAACAAGAGAGCAAACAGCCCCTCCCTTCTCGTTTTCCTCTAAAACTCAATATCTGGGTTAGTGACATCATCAGCCCCGCCCCCTCTCTCTGATCAGTCAGAGTCTGTATGCAGGTTGATCATGTTCACGTGGACAGAGCAGTAAACATGCACTGGAAGCTCCTTCGGTATTTAAACTGGGATCTAATTCAGTTGGTGAAGTGTCCCCACCAATGGCCATTATTAATTTAAATGTCCTACCAATTATTTGATTCCTGTTTGTAGAAATATAATGGACAGATTGACCCCCTTCAGTTCTGTACTGGCTGGTCGACTTGTTGCACATGAGAAGTTCTTGATTTCCTGCCAAATGTGAACCAAATCCATCAGCCGTCAGGATGTGCAATGAAGAGTAATGGAGTTATTGACCCTGTACCATGTGCTGAGCGAGGTGTGTGGGATCCATTTCAGGTCAAGAGGACAATGTTGTACAAGTGTACCCTCAGTCAAATTGCTGACACGGACACCAACACAACTCCAACAAGCTAATGTTACAAAGTCACCTGGTGGCCATGGTGGCTGAGATTTGGTCCAAAACTAAATCAGACACTTCAACCGTCTTAGGTATCAGGATTATATCTGTATGAGGTCACATAAAAATGGAAGGGTAAACACCACCAAGACACATTTAAACCAGGTAAATATCCCATCAGCCAAACCACTTCAGGAGGTGGTCTGAGACACAATGGAGACATGTTATAGGAGTGTAAACATATCCATCTCTCTCCAAGACGTATACAACCAGACTCCTTAAGTACAAAAAAAAACAACACCTCCCAGTACAACCAAAACTGCTCCAAGTACAACCAAAACATCTCCCAATACAACCAAAACATCTCCCAATACAACCAAAACTTCCCAAAGTACAACCAAAACATATCCCAGTACAACCAAAACTGCTCCAAGTACAACCAAAACATCTCCCAATACAACCAAAAATCCCCCCAGTACAACCAAAACATATCCCAGTACAACCAAAACTGCTCCAAGTACAACCAAAACTCTCCCCAGTACAACCAAAACTCCCCCCAGTACAACCAAAACTCCCCCCAGTACAACAAAAACTGCTCCCAGCACAACAAAAAAGCTTTCCAGGAACCAAAGCATAGGCCTATATATGGGGATCAACCAGTTAAAGATCATCACCAGAAAACACTGAGATGTAGAAGGACATTCAGTTCATACCACAGAAAACCATCAAGGTTTTGAAGGTCACGTGAGATTTGAAACAAATGGGGAATTTTGCAGTGCATTAGTGAAAGAGGGGAATTACTTTCGTTTTCAGTGCATGCAATTCTCTTACATTTACAGAAACAGGTACAACCTCCCGGGCTTTTAGGCTCCAACTACTTTTACTACAGCAACTACAAAGCCTTGTTTGGTGTTTCCTTCATCTGAGGAGAGCATGGGGAATCATTGCATCATACATTACATTCATGGCATGACTACCATTCCATAAGGTTTGGTTCAAAAGGCGTGTGCTGTTGGATCAATCCAGCCTAGTGTCGGGGACGGATTGTGAAATCCAAATACAACATACAGTGCAGTGAGTGAGACATCTTTGTCCTACCCCTCTCCCTGAGAGTGGGTGGTGTATTCAGTCACTGCTATATACAGTGTATGCTGTGGGAGTGCAGCACTGCCCAACTACTGTAAACAGTCGTTTGCATGAGAGGTCTATGGCGTCAGTGTTACATGCAACATGCTGCGTGGGATACTTTCAAGTCTTTCATTAATGCTACTCTGTAATCTTTTAGGACTGTTTGGAAAAGAGAAAATGAACTCAGGGGACATTTAGGAGAAAAAAAAAAACATAAATAGTAATAATAAGTCCTGTGAGCACTGATGAAGGACTAGAGAATGAAGCAGCGTCTAATCGAGTGGACAGTGAGTGGACACAGTGTTTAAGCTCTCCAGCAGCACTGCTGTGTCTGATCCACTCGTAGATTGATTGATTGATTGATATTGATTGATTGATATATACTTTATTGATCCTTTAGAGGGAAATTCATTGGAAAAACAATAGCAGTATACACTGTACACACCACCACCATGTCAGTGTGACTGCAGTGCTGAGAATGAGCCACCACCCACATAACAGCTGCTCTGTGGTGGTCCTGTGGGGTCCTGATCATTGAAGATCAGGGTGAAAGGAGGAGAATAAAGTCTGCAGAGATGCAGATGAACTACAGTCTGTGATTATAGATCTAGAAAGAGCTCCTGTATGAACATTGGAGATGATATAATGGACGGTGAGAATAGAAGCGAGGAGGCCAGTAGAAAAACGGCAGCAGCATTTAGCTCTACACACGAGCTTTGGTAGAGAGTGTGAAGAACATTCTGGTGTTTGGGCCAATGCTGCAGTGTGGGGAAGCCCCTGATTCACTGCAGGATGAATGCCAGACCCACATCATGACTGACCTCATTCTTCTAAAAATGACTTCTGCCCACTGTGAGTTGACGCAAGAGAGTATTGATTTGCTTCAGGAGTTTGTTAAAGTTTACCATTTTCCTTCAATGAGATGCCCGGATTCTGATTACGAACCCAGTCATGCCATGCTTGAACGGGCCGAGGGCTTCCACCCTGTGCCGGTCATGTCAGAACAATGCTTTATCTCTTCAGACTGGGAGCTGGTTTCCATAGCAATGGGCTGTGGCTGTAAACAGAGACGAGAGGAAGTAGAGCAGGAAACGGCTCTGCATGAATGACGCAGTCAGTGGGGGGCACTCACGTGGGCTCGCACACTGTCTCTGGGCACATTTCTTCCATGTGCTACAGCATTCGAGCTTCTGGAAGCCACAGTAAAGCTGTTTGTATGGGAACAGAAAAGGGGGACAGTATAGTGAAGTGGATGTCGGTGGACGTTTTCCAAAGCAGCTTCATTTGCTTTCCTTTGGAATTTTACTTTCCTAATATAGTGGCACAGTTTTCCGAAACGGAATATAGCTACACTTATGGAAATGATCCATGATCAACACACAGTCAACCTCTTTAAACCCTGTTTCTCCTTCCAAGGCCCAGTTTCCACTGTCAAAACCACAGTGTTACACCCTGAAAACACTGAAGCTCCAAGCAACCACTGGCCAGTCAATAGCAACAGCAGTAGTCATGCAGTGAAGATGCTGATTGGCCACCCTGAATGTCTTCCGACTGCTCCCCACACCCCCCTACGTGTCAAAACTAGACTTAAAATGTATTATGTCATCCTTCTCTGGTATTTTGGGTATCATTACAGCAACAGTGTTGCACTCAATGCAAAATGGTTCATTTTCACACCTACTTACAACAGCTCATTTCGTATTTGCTCTGGGCCGGGTCTTAAAGTCGGGCTAAATAAACAGGTAGGACTGCAGGATTCTAAATTTGACCATTTTATAAACTCATTTTCCTTTTTTCACCCATGAGTCACTGCCAACCTAAGCCCACCCGATTCATGTGGGACGAGAATGCGTAAACATCGCTCTTCCAAAGATGTTTGTCAGCTCTTTTTTTTTCCACAATATGGTCACTGAAGGTGACATCATTAACACAAACGGCTCCAACCTGGTAGGAGCTACAGGCGAATCTGCTGGAACTACAGTCCAGTATTATTAACTTTGTGTGAGGATCATGCTTCTATACCAAACATTATTATTAAACCAATTATTATTTATAGAATGATCATTTAATTGAATGTAATTAAATTAAATTAAATTAAATTAAATGAATTTACTTAAGAATAATGTAGGTAATTTAATAAGGCAAAATAAATGTAATGACATGTCCATTATATACTATATATATATATATATATATATATATATATATCATATCAGCAGTGGGTGCAGTTTTTTATTGTTATAGATACGTGGGGTTTAATTATAGTGTTGTTATTTTATGTCATGCTGTTACCCATCCCCTACCACATTACCACAGTAGTAAAGACACTTCATAGAAGATGATGGTAGATGGTCATATTAACAAAAAGGCACCAGGCTTGAGGGCGTTCCAGGTGAAATTCTTGATATAGGTATTATTATTATTAAATTAAATTAAATCACATTTTAAATTAAATTAAAATCATTTGATTATTTTATTTGAATTTAATTTGTCAAGACTGGTTACAGTTTATTAGCCTTATAGATCACCAGTGATTTCTCTTATGTATATAATCATCTTCTGTTTGGCGTCGTTATCCACACCCTTACCACATCACCACAGCAGGAAAGACACACTGCAAGCTTCCTCAGCAGATAGTGTTGGATGCTGACATCATCAACAAGTAAGGCACCAGGCTCGAGGGAGCTACAGGCAAAATTATTGACGTGTAAAACAGTTTAATGCATTTTGTAAGAGAATTATGCTTCATTCGGATTGTTTATTTATTTATTTATTTTAGTTTTTAGTTTTACTTTAGTTTTATTCACTTATTATTTCACCTCCCATGTGGAACTGATATCAACAACCGAACCACATTAACGCAGGTTCTACTGGCCTTGTAAGCTTATCCGGTTGAGTCCATTAATCCATGCTATATTTTATTACATTTAGTTAATGTTACAGTGAGAAATCAGTCAATCAGAGTTTATTTATAAAACACTTTTTACAACACAAAGCAGCTTTACAGAAATGCGGGTCCAAGCCTCAAATGCGCAGCCAGCAGGCAACGAGTGAAAACTCCCAGGAAGAATTCCTAACGTTGTATTCCGTAAAAGAAGCCTGTTCTGATTTATCTTCTGCCTGGAGTTAATGTGTTTACTGCAGCTCTATACATCTGCACCAGCAGCCCAAAAACAATCCGAAACCAGCTAGATCTGGTTTTCCCTCGTTCCCTCCTGACTCTGTCGAGTGAAACTGAAATCAGTTAACTGTCTGACGATGACTCAGTGCTGTTACCAAGGCCTTTGTCTCGCAATGAGAAAAACACACATGGCCGGGCCGGAGTGCCGTCTGTGTTTGTATCTGAGGCTCGCTCGGAGGGATCCCCTCATCATGGAAAATCTCACGTCACGTCTTGTGTCTTCAGTGAGAACTTGGCTCTTTTCCCACTGGTTCTAAATTGTCTGGGTCTGCCTATACTTCAACATACCTCTGCTCCGGCAGGGTCTCTGTCAGACAAAAACGTTGGGAAGTTAATATATAACTGTACCACCTGGACTTACACTGAACATCACATACATTTAAGATTAGGAACTTCCCAGAGAACATAGTTAAAGTTCTAACCAGACACGAGACAAACTGGGCCTTCCAGATAAAGGGCTGCAGCTCCAGGAAGTCCCCAGCCAAGCTTGTTATTGGAAGATGGACTCCTGAGACAATAAGGGAGCAAAGATCCTTAAAGATGTGGACGGGACGGATGCTTCCTTCGAGGCACTTTGTGATTTAACAGTCTGAACCTGTTGATATGCTTGTACACATTAAAGGCACATGCCTGGAGGCTAGGTATCAAATTGCCCACAGAGTTATTCAAACCCTATTGCTCATGCCAAGTACCTGGTATTCAGTTAATGTGTGACTTCAACAGAACAGTTCTGTTATGTGAGGCTTACAGAGTAATGAGATGTTTGTACTGTATGCAGTTTTATGTCCTCAATCTGGACTGTTTCTGTGTAAACCAAACACACTCGTTAACAAATCAATAATTAACCAAATAGAATTACTGCAAAACTTGTCATGCAGTCAAATGAGTACAGGTGTGATCTGATTCGACCCTGGGTCTTGGCACAAGAGGGCACGATGCTCTCAGAGGCTTCTTTTGGGTAGTGTACCTCCTGGCGAGAGAACATGAACTGCTAAACATGCCTCTTTTTGCACAGTTGACAGACTTTGAGAGTGGGCATCGTTGGACCGAGAGAAGCAGGATGGTTTGTCCTGTCCGAGCCACATTCGTTTTGGGACCTGATGAGGGACACTGACAGTTTAGCAACAGTTTAGTTTCTCAAGAATTAGCCTTGGCAACCTATGAGTGTGCAGGATCTACAGGGCCAGATGCAACTGGAGATGGAACACCCCTTTCATCTTGAGCTGTAGGCGATATCATAACACAATCATCTTGTGTAATGGAAGGACAACAAAAACCTGGTGTGAGCAAGGACATCTGACTGGGTTTCAAACTACAATGGGATTCAGATGTTGTGAGATGTTGAGATGTTGTGGTCATATGGGTGTGTACATCATGCATTTGACACTGGCATCAAACACAGCGCAAACTCAGATCCTGCCGGGTTTGGAAGTCAGGGTTGGAGCCGGTCCACTGGACGACTAACAGGACCGAGCTGGCAGTAGTGGGTTGGAAGGAAGGAGCAAAGGGCTGTGTTTATAAAGGCCTCTTAAAGACAGGTGGGGGCAAGTGATTGGTTAAGTACAGAAGGAAAGCGCGGTATTTGACTCTGCAAGCTTTCATTTCTGCCCTGTAAACACAGAGCACATGTCTGAGCTGTTTTGAGGTTTCTGGGCAGAGGAAATCTGTAAAAATGCCAGAAAACCTCAGACGTACCAGGAAGGCCTCCAGAGACTCCAGAGTAGAAGTTAGAGCCAGAGTAGAGTTAATGCAATATTTGATCAGTAGAGCAAAATCACATTAATTACTCTTGTCTTGAGCGTGCTGAGGGTAAACAAAGATCTTAAGAGTAGAAGATCTTCAGAAGCTTAAGGTGGACCTGACTTTATTTAGAAACAGGTCTAGACTTCTGACATCTGACAGACAGATTAACCAATTAGCTTCTGCCACAAACAGCGTCAATCCTGGCTCCACCTCTGTCCTCAGGTCTGCAATAGCACTATGTTCCATGGATCTAAGATCTGTAGATCTCTTGTGTAAACACACACACACACACACACCCACACACACACCTACACACAATTTTCATGACCCACATCTTCTGTGGAGTCGTTGACCAGATGACACACCCATTCCTGCATGAATGAACATTTTGTTCTTCACTTTCAAAGTCAGAGCTTCCAAAACAGCAACCCGGAGATCCGGCTAAAATTAGAAGCTTAAGCCAAAACACTTCGAAAGTCAAAAGTAGTAGTGTTCTTTTCCCTGCCAGAGGATTTTCATCTTCTGCTGTGCTCCACATATGGTTTTAATCGCTTTATAGCTGTGAACCTTCGAGTGTTTGGGTTCAGAAGAGGCTGCTGAGGTTTTACACGCTTGTTGAAAACAAAGTGTAAACACAGTTGGAAGCATTGCAGGATCTTCCCCTGCTTTTGATCAAGACCTCCAGATACACTGTTCTTCAAAACCAAAACAAGCATGATCATTATCATATTTCACCCATTCATCTCTGGCCTCCTCCTGAAACCTGATCCAGGTTCACAGAAGCTTATATAAGTGTAGAACAGAAGCACAGCCTGGATACCTGGGCAAAGTCTACAGCGTTCTGCCAACACCGCAGCTGCTTCAGGAAGACATTCCTAATAACAACAACAACCCAGAGAGCAATGAATGTTTGGCCCAAATATGGTCCACATCTGAGTCATAAGTGCCAAGGCTGTCCAGGGCAGACTATCTACAGATTTTGGAGCACTGCTGGGACGATTTGATTGCATTCAGCAACAAAAAGCTGTAGTGAATCTACCATGAGTCCAGAGAACGCAGTTGCACTGTTTCAGAGATCAATGCTGGGGGGCTTTATACCCCTCTAGCCCACTCCTCTTCAATGTCCCATATTTGAAAATGACCAGTTAAAAAATGTTGGCCTATAGGTCACATGCACTATATGGTCAAAAGTATTGGGACACCTGTTCATTCATCGTTTCCTCTGAAATCAAGGGTGTTAAAAACAGTCCATCCTGCTTTTGTTGGAGAAACAGTGTAAATGATCACCACGGCACATTATCCCCAACACACTAACTCAGCTCAAAAGTATGGGATGTAGCACCATTATTCCAGAGAACACAGATCCACTGCTCCACAGCTCAGTGCAGGGAGGCCTCTCTAGCCCAAGCCTGGCATTAGGCATGGTACCAATTGGGTCTCTATTGTGTGCATTTGCACATCTGTGTCAGCAACAGGTGCAGTTTCAAGTTCATTAACATTCACAAACATTTGGACATTGGTAGCCAAGGGGACCACTATATATAGTATATATATATATATATATTTCTAGAGCATCTGGACTGCAGACATTGGGATGATATGGATTTATTGATTGGCAGATGTTTACCAGCTTGTTAATGATTTACAGTCAGTCAAACAATGAACGCTAATGGGTTCATGGGATTCTGGCAAATGTGCCCATTCTGCGAGACTTTTTGGTGTTATGCAACTCACAAAACAACAGAAACAGTTGGTCTAAGTGAGGGTCATTGCAAATGAGAATGAGAACATTAACCCAATGATGTCCAGGGTGTATTTTAATGCTTGTTTTCTCCAGTTGTCATAAATAATTAATTAGTTATATAAAGTATTAGTTTGAAAGGATGAGTTTATTGGGGAAACTGTAGAATTGAAGGGAGGCTCGAGTTCCCTGTTGGGTGTCTAGTCTGGATGCACGATGAGATACGGTTGGGTATGGAGGTGTAAAGGTTTTGTATGACATCCTGCAGCACATTTACCCACAGATGTTGCAGCTGGGCCTGTAGATCCTGTACACTGATAGCTTGCTGAAGCTGGCGTCCAGCTGCTCCCTTAAATCCTGCAGAAAATGCCAGTTGGAAGTCCTGCTGTGAGATGCAAAACATGGCTGCAGGATGTCCTGCACATATTGCTGAGCGGTTAATGTCTCTCATATCAATACTGGGGTGACTGACTGTCATATATGATGTCCCCAGATCATCATGCCAGCACTTGGGTCAGTGTGTCGCTCCACAGCAAAGCAGGATTGAAGTGCTCACCATGGGGCTTTCACACCTGGATAGAACCTGGATTTGTTGCTAAACATACAGTAGCTGTCTGAAGTTGATGGTAGCGTGGTCCCAATGGCCTAAATGTCAACATTGAATTGAAACAACCGTCCTGCTTCTCTCAGTCCAATGAGACGTCCAGTCGGGGAAGTGCCCGCTGTTGTGCCAAGATCCAGTGTGTAATCAGACCACACCTGTAGAACATATTTAACTGTGCTGCACTGTCCCCTCTTTAAGTCTCCGTTTCCACTAAAAAAAAAAACAAAAACAAAAAACCCCCAGCACTAAACCAGTTCTGCTGACGCATCACTGTTTCACCCACCTAAAAGACCACAAGGCAATTTCTTATGGCGGCTGCCTTTTCCCTTACACTCGCCAAGTGATGACGCCATGAGCTGGCAATGCAAGAGGTTCAAGATGTGGAAAAAGCCAATCTGTGTCCAATTTGCCGTTCTCTCCCTATGGGAAAAGAAGCTCTATATTTAGTGTTAAAACACTCGCCAGTAAGAGCTACCAACTGCGTGGCCAAACTGAGGCTGCATTTCGGAGATGATAATGATCTATAAATAGAGGTTTTTGGAATTAATTTGGGATTTGGGTGGCACAGAAGGCAGTGCAATTTAACTGTCTTGCGAGAG
This sequence comes from Acestrorhynchus altus, assembly GCA_034509495.1. NCBI lineage: Eukaryota > Metazoa > Chordata > Actinopteri > Characiformes > Acestrorhynchidae > Acestrorhynchus > Acestrorhynchus altus. The sequence goes on from CM067512.1 coordinate 31,735,783, forward strand.
GGAGCATATAAAAGTTTTATCCTCGAACCAGCGCTCTACGTTTACCTGCTTTGTTTTTATCTCGTGCTGTCGTACGACGTAATGGTCCAATAAAATAAAAAAAGAACGGCACTTAAATTTACTGCGTATCTGTTTCAAAGGCTTAATTATTATCAAGCGTGTATGAACGATGATTAGGGTTCCTTAGAAAACGGGTCGTCGGCTGTATTTATTTATTTATTTATTTATTTAATTGGGGGGGGAGGGGGTGGTGGTGGTGGTGGAGGTGGTGGTGGTGGTGGTGCTGGAGGTAGGAACCAGCAGCTTCATCAGGTTTAAAGTTTTTTTTCTAGAATTGAGCATCTCACTCCGATTCACAATGTGTTAACAATTTACTCATGCAGGACTTCCATTCTTATAAAGTGACCCCAAACCTTTGAACTGTCATGTAGAGACATACACACATGCAACTGCTCGGTGTTACACATTCATGAGAAACGTCCAGACAAAGACAAGTGAGAAAGTGGGCTCGAGTTA